>OY728130.1:1926885321-1927366008 GCA_963277665.1 Viscum album | reverse complement strand
TTCTCATCAGTCATCGGGATTGTATATGATTATGCTTCCTTTGTTGAAATATTATGATCCATATCTCAATAGAATTCAGGAATTTTATTCTCTTATGGTTATCAATGATATATTCATGTATTGGTACCATTTTTATACACTTTGGTACATAATATATTTAATAAATTGTTTCTAATAACTTCCAACTTTACCCTATCTTCGATCGGAAATCTATGTTGCTTCATAACCATGTTTTCTAAAAATTGTTTCCAGGAATATTACACTATTATGATTAAATTATTAAAACACATTTCTTCCATTTTTTGCTTTTAAAAATGTATTCTATGTAATATTTTTTCTCTTTTTTTACAATTCATTTTTAAATAATTTACAGTGCAAAAGAAATGTTTTTCTTACCTTATATAACATGTATAAATTTACCCGTTTACCCGCCCTTATTTCTGTGATGCTTCCTTTGCAATTTTAAAAGGTAAATTTCTATATGAAAATGTTTTTAAAAAGTAATTTATAAGGAAAATGGTTTTCAAAAATGTTACCAAGCTTTATTTTACATGTTTTCAGGGATAATATTTTTCAAAAGGATCATAGGTTGTTTTCATAACTTTTCAATTAAAATGGTTTTCTAAACGTTTTCCAGATCACTTTATATGTTTTAAAATAAAAAAACACAAAAATGTTTTTAAAACATCATTTATAATATTACATGTTTATTTTCAAGATAATTTTTTTAAATGTTTTAATGTTTTAAAGATCATTTTTCAAAGAACAAATGATACTTTCCTCAATAAATGTTTTCAAAATATCTTTCAAAGTTTTCTTCATATAAGATGAATTATATTGATGTTACTCATTCTCTTATAGGAAATAATCCAAATTTTCCATTAATATTAAATCATTAATGGATAATGTATTGATGTAATGATGGTTATCAAAACATGTTTCTCCTCCACGAGTTTATATAACTTTTGAAACCAACATCTTTTCATGGGTTATTGTTTTGATGAAATTTGTTATGAAACTTGTATATTTTTTCATAGGTATTGATATTATTACATTTTTATGTAACCCATTTAATTTCATGGGTTCAGATATGTTGTTAAGATTTTGTGGCACATGTATGTATGATTTCATTATGTAATGGATGAGACCTATATCTCCCTCCAATGAATTGTCCCACTAGTGTAGAAAACGTTTTTTATGTTGGTTATTTATTATTATTTACGTCTTCTTTTGAAGACATTATTAAGGAGACGTTATAAATATTTTTTATATATTGGTTATTTAATGATCAATGTAAAAAAATAAATTTGTGGCGTTTTTCACATCAGTTCCTAAACAACCGATGTGAAAATTCTTCAGAGTCATTATTTATTACATCAATTCTTAAATAACCAACATGGTGTAAAGTTTATTACATCGGTTATTACATAACCGACGTAATAAACTATGCCTCAGAAGAGTTTTTCAACATCAGTTTTTTAATAACCGATATGAGAAAAAGTTTTTTACATCAATTAATTTTTAAACCGACGTGATAAAACACTCTATGAAGCATTTTTTTCATGTCTATTAAACAATAACCGATGTGATAATAGATATATTAAATCATTTATTAAACATACGATGTAAAAAACTATTCTCAGACATTTATTATATCGTTTATCAAATAATTGATGTAAATACCATTTTTTTACATAACTGTTCAACTATTACTATGTTATGACAAAGAAGACATGAAGCAAGAAGAAAACAGAGAAAAACCAAACCAAAACCAAACCAGAATCCATACTAGAAAAACATCCAAACTAGACCAAAACAAGAAGAAACAAAGAAAAATTAAACATTCACAAACATAACATTAAAAACATATAATGTCAACTAAAAAACCCTAAACCCCTTGGACAAACCCTACCCCCATGTACAACCCCCCCAACCCCACTAGACAGCCCCCCCGCCCTGTACACCTTCCCACCCCCTCGAAACCCCCAACATTCTGTACAACCCCTCCCCAGACACCCCCACACCCCTGGACAACCCCCTCTGGATAGCCCCCCACTCCATAGAAGCACCCCAACCCACTAGATATACCCCCACACCTGGACACCCATGGACACCCCCACATCCCCTGGATTGCCCCAACCCCCTTGAGAGCCCCCCCCCCCCCACCCCACCCCACTGTACACCCTCCCACCCCCTGGACACCCCCACCCCCTAGACACCCTCCCACCCCCTGCACACCCCCCCTCGAACCCCCTAGACACCCTCCGACCCCCTGGACAGCCCCACCACCCTGGACACCCCCACCCCTAGACACCACCCCACCCCACTAGACAGCCCCCCCCCCCACCCCTGGACACCCTGCCCCCTAGACCCCCCCACCCACCCACCCCCTGGACACCCCCCTACCCCTAGGATAGCCCCACCCCTAGATATCCCCCCCACTTCCTTTACACCACCCCACCCCACTGGACACCCCCCCCCCACCATGGACACCCTCCCACCTCCTGGACACACCCCCACCCCCTGGACACCCTCCCATCCCCTAGATACACCACCTCGTGGACACCCCCAACCCCCCTGGACAGCCCCCATCCCCTATACACCACCCCACCCCACTGGATAGCCCCCCACCCCCTGGACACCCTCCCACCCCTACCCCCTTGGACACCCCCACCCCTAGACACCCCATACCCCCTTGGATATCCCCCACCCCTTGGATTTCCCCCACCCACCCACCCCACTGGATAGCCCCCCCCCCCAACCCCACACCTTGGAAGCCCCCCTACACCCATTAGGCATTCCCACTCACACCACCACCACCACTAACCCCTGGACACCCTCCCACCCTCTTGGACAACCGCCCCCCCCCCCCCCCCCCCACCGACCCCCCCCCCCAACACCATCCCCACCCTGGACACCACCCCACCCCACTGATAGCCCCCACCCCCTAGACACCAGCCCACCCCCTGAACACCCCCACCCCCTTGATAGCCCCACACCCTAGACAACCCCCACCCACTGGACACCACACACCCTCTGGATACCCGCCCACCCCCTAGACACCCCACCTCCCTGGACACCCCCCCACCCCCACCCCCTAGACACCCGCCCACCCAGTAGACACCCCCCCCCCCCACGGACAGCCCCCCCCACCACCCTCGACACCCCCCACACCCCTGGACACCCCCCACCCCCGGGACACCCTCCCACCCCATGGAACCCCCCCCCCCGGACAACCACCACCCCCTGGACACCCTCCCAACCCCTGGACACCCCCACCCCCTAGACACCAACCCATCCCCCTGGACACCCCCCCCCCCTCCACCACCCCCACCACCCTCCTGGACACCCATCGACCCCCTAGACATCCCCCACCCCTGGACAGCCCCCACCCCCTAGACACCACCCCACCCAACTTGAAACCCCCCACCCCCCCCCACCCACCACCCAAGACACCCTCCCACCCATACCTCCATGGACACCCTCCCACCCACTAGACACCACCCCACCACCCATGGACATCCCACCTCCCCCTAGACAAGCCCCCCCCCCCCCACCACCACCACCTGGAAAACCCTGACCACTTGAACAACCCCCACCCCCTGTACACCCCCACGCCACATGAAACCATTACTATGCTCTTCCAAAGTGTGAAACAAGCCGAACCCAGACCAAAAGCTGACCAAAACCAGACCTGAACCCATACCAGAAAAACATAAGCACTTGACAAAAACACGAGGAACCAGAGAAAAATTAAACATTCACATATATAACATTCAAAAAATACAATGTCATATAATAAAACCTAAATCAAACCAAAACAAGTACCAAATACACAATTATAATTACAATATTAAAAATTATATTTTACACTACAAACAACTAAAACCCAATCAAATCTTGTAAAATATTTTGACCATTCCACTTGTAAATGTTTGACCTCTTGAGAACTATAAGTTCAAGGGTCATCAAATTGCTAAAAATTAAAAGGAAATTATATAACATGTATAATGAATAATTCAATGAAATATTATGGGAATGTTTATAAGGAAATATTACCAGTTCAAACATCACATGTGTTCCAATTCTAATTATTATATACATAAATATAAATATATAATATCTTCATTCTATGATGGATTGTTGTTAATAACAATTATTTTTAAATGGGTGTCAATTAAAAATATTATTTTTATGTAATAAATTGAAAAGTAAATATTATAAATGGACATTTACCTTTACTTTTACATATTTAATCTTAGAACACTTTTTCATTTTGTTTTTTCGAAAGTAGGTCCATCCCCTGTTAGAAAATATTATGAATGGGAAAATTTTAAAATTCATTATAATATAAACAACTATTATGAAATTGAAACTATCTTTTCCAACATATTCATAATATTTTTTTGCACATTTCCATGGACAGAGCATATCCAATAAAGATTTTTCTCCCTTGGAAAAAAACACCTAACATCAAATGATTACTGATATAAAAAAATTAATGTTACTCTTTCTTTATATTAATAGATAATGAACAATTTTCTAGATATATGTTTCATTACTCTCACAAAAAGGTATTATCCAACACTGTGTGATTATATTTTGTTCAAATCTTTCAGCAATATAAAGTGATATTTGTTCCTCATCTAATGTATGTGCTTCAGGTGAAATCAAATGAGGGTCCATGAATCCATATACACCTATCTGTTCATTCTTATCACACGTGTTCTAAAGATACCTTATGAAAAACAAACATAAGTATACATTTTTAATAAATATAATGTAGGGAAATGTGTTAAGACTTACATTGAAAAAATCTTCACCATGTTGATTCCCAACATATCTTTACTAACAATCTCCATCATATCATTTTTCAAAATCCCACATTTATTGGACATCCGCAAACATGAGCTTCCATTGTAAACGAATAATGACCTTCCAACAAATTTTAATATCTTGATAATTTGTCAGGACTACTAGAATCTGTATCTGATGTCATACCCATTTGTATGTGTTGTTGTTATATAGTATTTATTTACCTTTGAAGTAATTGTATAAATAAATTGAAAAATATATTAGTTTTCAAATGTTAAAAAAAATTAAATAAAAAATAAAATAAATGATATAACATGCATACCTCTATGGTAATGAGTCGTGGAAGTCTGGATAGCCAAACTAAAAATTAACTGATACTATGTCTAATTTCCATCACCTTATCTATAGGTAATGGTACTTGAGGTGATCTACCTATAATATCTTGTACAGTGACCCTATGATTCTCTACCTATAACTTTTGATGATAAACTATATATCCTATATAATATACAATCCCATACGTTACTATATTATGGTGAGGATCATCATCATAAAACTCACAATAAGTAGGAAGTTGTGACGGAGGAGTAGGATAAAAAATGGGGTCTGCAGGCTAAAGTGGAGGATAAATAATGGCTCTAAAGGTGGTGTAAAGACCCAGAAATTTCAAGGAAATTTTTTTGTTAATTTTCTTTGGAATTTTATGAGTCCGCAGTTTCAGACGGCACCTGATTCCGAGGCCCGGAGTGCCCGGAATTAATTTCCGAAGTTTGGCTCGGGTACGTTCAGTGAACGAACGAGCGAGATTTCCTAACTTTTGATCCGGTGCTCGGAATTGAAATCCGAGGACACCGATGAACTCGTAGCGCCGATATTCGCTTAAGGAGACCTTTCCCGAAGTTGCGTTTACACGAGGGGAGTTGTAAAAATAAAATTGTGAATGTTAAAATAAAAATTTAACTTCAATTTTTATTTTTATCTTCCTTAAGTGTTTTTATCCTTTGGGTGGAAGTTGGGTTACAACCCAACTTCCCTTGGGAGGTTAAGAGGGTGGTGGGGCCCACATGAACCCCACCCCTTCATATCCTCTAACCCCCCCCCCCAACTCACAATTAATGATGTAAACATAGGTTATAACTTATGTCATTAATAAGTGAGTTTAATTAAAGTTTTGAAATTCAAACTCTTGAATTTCAAAAGACTTAAGTTGTGTTGTGTTAAGTTGTAAAGTCATGCTTTAATTTTAATAAACTTAAGTTATAACTTAAGTTTTAATTGTGGGGAATTAAATGAAGAGGTTTGAATTTCAAACCTTTGAAATTCCAAACCCTTCTATTTAATTCAGTTTTTAGTTTCCTTTGCGGGTTGGCGTTTGCTGTGCGGAGAGGAAAAGAGGGAGGCTTCTTGTGAGTTCTTCCTCCACGACGAAGAACGCGGCATCCTTCTTCCACGACGTCGGACTGCAACGCGTTGGATTTCCTCCACGACGCCGCAACGCATCCTCTCCGCGACGTGCTTTCCGCGGCGAACCTACGTCCGACGCTGCAACGCACTTTCCGCGACGTGCCTCTCGCGGCGAACCCACGTCCGTCTACCGCGACGCCATAACCGCGATGCCGACGACGTCTTCTTCCGTGACGTCCGACCTCCGCGATGCTCGTCCTTCGTGGATCGTTGATGAGCTCTGCGAGCTTCCTTCGAGGTAGGGGTTGTTGATTCAATATTTATTTATTCCTTTTCTTGAACGTGGATCTCGCATGTCTAACATGAGGCTTGAATGATTAAGTTGAGTTATTTATTTAACGTGAGGGGGGCCGGACCGCATGAACACGGCCGAACCCCCCTCCATCGTTTATGTTGATTTATCTTGCGGGTAGAAGCAAAGTGGCGTGGTGCCATCGCACCACGCGGACATTCGTGCAATTATTTTACGCGGCGCCGTCGCGCTACGCTGAGGAGAATCTTCAAGAACGCGACGCCGTCGCGCCGCGTTGAATGGAATCAAGACACGGCGAAGGGGCGCGGTGCCGTCGCACCGCGCCGGATGACGAACACCGCGACCGGTTCCGGGCCGCGGCGGGACGAGGAGACCGCGGCCGGTTCCGGGCCGCGGCGGAAAGAGAAGACCGGCGGCCGGGCCGCCGGCGTCGGAAGCCGAAGGGGGGACCGGAATTTCCGGTCCCATTGGAGAAAACCGGCCGGCCAGCTGGCCGGCCGGAAGGCTTAAAAACCAGGGAAATTAATTCCCCGGCCAATACATAAAACCCCCCTCTTTATGAGGGGGGCGGTTCTTTAAAGGAGGGGGGGGGGGGGGGCAGCAGCCCCCCGGTTTTAACTTCAACCGGCCCCCACGTGGGGGCGGTTTCAATCAAGGGGCGCGGCAATTGCCGCGCCGAATTTCCAGGAAGCGGGGGCTTAGCCCCCGCGTGCGTGCGGCCTCCTCGCGGCGACAGCCGCCGCGGTTCCCCGCGGCTCCCCGCACCGCCGCGCCGCCCCAAGGGGGGGGGGGGTCGGGCCGGGTCGGCCCGGACCCGGACCCCCCCGTTTCGAACCAGAATCGGGTTTTAGCTCATAACTTGAGCTGTAGACCTCCGAATGACGAACCGTCTGCGGCTACGCGATCCTTGGATCGAGGCGGTCGTTTCGGTATATCGCACTCAAAGTTTCGGATTACTTTGAGTTCGGCCGGGTTGGTTCGTACACGAAACCAACCGGGCCCTCGGAGCGGAAACGCTCGTATCTTGAGCTACGGACGTCCGAATGGCGTGCCGTTAGTTATGATAAGTTTCTCTTAGTGAGAAGAATCTTTTTATATACTCCACCCGAGGTTTGGGTGCCGACGGAGTACGGCCGGGTTGGTTCGTTCACGAAACCAATCGGGCCCTCGGAGCGGAAACGCTCATATCTTGAGCTACGGACGTCCGATTGACGCGCCGTCAGTCGCGTTGTGTCCCTCTTAGTGAGACGGATCTTTTGGCATACTCCACCCAAGGTTTGGACGCAGGTGGAGTATGGTCGGGTTGGTTTTGCCTTAAAAACCAACCGGGCCCCGGAGACGAAAATGCCAATAACTCTCAGACCGGGCATCTGATCGACGCGCCGTCTGTTGCGTTGAGTTCCAGTTGACGATACGGAACTTTTGGATACATCAACTCCGGTCTTCGTGACAGTTGATGTATCAGCCTCTCGGCTCGTGGAGCGGACCCTCCGAACGAGCTTGCTGTGTGCGGGAACTCTAGTGCTGGCTGCGACTGTTACTGCTACGACTGCTACTGTGACTGCGACGACGACAGTACAGAGATCCTGTGTGGTTTCGACGACGACGACTACAACACTCAGCGATCCTACGTGGAACAGTGCTACCGAACCTGTGTGAGCTGAATCTTCTGTTTACCTTGGGCGGTGGAGCGTTTGGGTGTAGCGGCGGACCCGTGGTACTTGACAGTGGTGGTGCGCTTGGATGCAGCAGCAGACCCTTGGCGGTGGAGCGCTTGGTTGTAGCAGCGGACACGCGATACTCTACGGAGTGTGTGCGCTTGGTTGTAGCGACAGAACCGCGACGGTGGAGACGTGCGTGCGGAGTACGGAGACCGTGTAGATGACTGAGACCTGACGACTGTTTGACCGAGTCGACTTGGAGTGGGTCGACTAGCCCAGTGGACGGAGCGCCCAGTAGTTGGCAGCAGACCCACGGCGGACGGAGTGCCTGGTAGTTGGCGGCAAACCCGCGGTACTCGACAGGAGGAGTACCTCAGTAGGCTATCTGGGTGAGCGCCCGGTATTTGGCAGCAGACCCTCAGCGGACGGAGCGCCTGGTAGTTGGCAGCAGACCCGCGGTACTCGACAGGAGGAGTACTTCAGCAGTCTTAGGTTAGTGAGCAGTACCTCGGAGTCGTGACAGGACCACTGTACACTCTAGAGACGGAGCTCTTCAGTAGTTACGGTTTCGATAATAAAAATCCTGGTTTGAGCTGAGTCAATGATCTTTGTGATTCCTCATGATTGAGATGGGTCGCTTGATAACTTAGGTATATGTATGGGCATATACCTGGGTAATGGTAATCCGTTGATTTCATAAACTTGTTATAACCTGTGTGGATTTACTGTTTAATCTTCTTTGTGGATTGGGTTGTTCTTGGGCTCGGTGTTGGAGCCGAACGGAAATTAGTGACATAGGTATATGTATGGGCATATACCTAATCATCGTCGGGTGTTACTTCGTGTTTGTATCTTCTTGTGGTTTATCCTTTGTGGATTTCGGGAGACCTTCGAGGGTCTCGGGGTCCCTACTGAGTATCTTATACTCACCCCTGCACGGGCTATGCCCGCACTTCGTTGTGTTGGTTGCAGACGACGGACAGCGCTGACTGCGGTTGAGGCTTTTGGAGTAGGTTGGTACCTGGAGGAGGACCACTGAGCGGGACGTGCTCGGAGCGGACAGTTGGACCCGAGGAGTTGTGGAGCTATCTGTACCTACCCTTCAGGTAGGATCCGTGGTGGACGATCCAGGAGCTGAGCCATCTGTACCTACCCTTCAGGTAGGAATCGAGGAGGACGTCCCAGGAGCCGCCTGTACTTTCAGTTGCTGTTTTCCCTTTCGAGTTGTACTTTACTTTACAGTTGGGCTTGTATTTCTGGCCCCCTTTACTTTTCTGCACTTTTTAGTTACTTTCCGCTTGCTGACTCTGTGGTGGTTGTTACTCATAAAGGAAATGCCTTCCCTGTTTACCGGGATTTTACGCCTTGGTGCTAGTCGCCAGCCCCTGGCCTATGGAAGGCGGGCTTGGGGTAGTCACGGCACGGGCCCCGAGGGCGGGTCGTGACAAATTGGTATCAGAGGAGTTCGGTTCTACCGCAGAACTCAGGACTCTGATTTTTTTTTCTATGTGAAGCAATAGTGTTTTGTGTATTGAGTGTGGTTATCAGTCCAGGGAGTCCAGTGTTGGTGCGGCGGCCGACATATCCGTACACCAGGACCCTGACTTCTGATTTCCGACTTAATGCATGAAAACACTGATTGCGTGTGTGTTTCCCAAAAGGTTTAAAGTCAGCTCAAACCAGGTCAGCTCACCAGGTATAAATCGTTGACCATGACAAAACTGTTCAGGATGTCACCATGCAGATAGTTAGCTGGAGTTCCGAGAGAGATCTCGATGGTGGCCCACCGAGCAGCGAGACTCCGGTGCAGGGCCCTTTTTCAGTGTTGGCACCTTCGGGTGGTGTACCAGCAGCACCACCACCCGTTAGGCAGCAGATGCCACTAGCTGACGGTGCACGCTAGCAGAGCGCGATGCACGAGTTCCAGCAGTAGAGGCCTCTGAGGATACGAGGCGAGACAGATTTCCCAGGCAGCAGTGGACTGGATGGAGGCGGTTGCTAGAGTTCTACGCCTAGCTTGGATACTAGTAGAGAGGATGATGATCATAGCTCCTGGTGTTTCCAGTGAGAGACCATGAGGTTGGTCCTTATAGTAATGAGGATTCGGTACGCGAACCGATACCTGGGATAGTACCTACGGGTAGTGCGCCAGTTATGTCACTACCTGTTGGTCAACAGACACTACCGGCGGTACCGGTAGCAGAGACTCACAGGCTTAGTGCCTTACATATGTTTTAGCACCAGATATCCCTCAAGTTTCGAGGTGAGCCTGACTCGTAGGCGGCTGAGGACTGGCTTGAGGAGGTGGTTGTGAGTTTTCTGGAGCTAATACAGCTTCGACAGTACGACATGTCGGAAGCAGAGCACTCAACGTGGCTTACCAATCAATCTTGGAACTCGTTGGTTACGTTGTGATCAGTTCTTTAGTCTCGAACTTCTGAGCGAAGTGTGTCTAAAGGACATCCGAACCATTACTTTTCCTCTATGCATTCCTACCTATGCTAGGATGCTAGAGAGAACCTTTGTGGTTGTGAACGTTAGCAGTGAAAGGCAGAAAACTAGCGCCAGTCTCAGAGACTCGGGCGTGTAAAATGTTTCAGGAGGAGGAAGTGCTAAGGACAGATGAATCTGCAGGGTAGCAGACGTGGAAGCGGAGCATGGAGAGCAGCATGTGGTGGTGTACATTTCGACATGTTCCGACCACCCGACTTAGTAGTCCCCGCCAGGCTCAGGGATCAGGAGGGCTGGGGAGGAGAGTAGCTGCATTGCGGTCAAGGAGTGTGACCCAGGAGCTCTAAGAATGATTCGGGGTACGAATTATGTCTACTACGAGCTGCCATATCTATAGACATAGGAACCAATCATTCTACCCTTCCACGAATCATGTCCCAGACCTAGAAGTTCCGGGTAAGCCGTAGACTTGACCCTCACGTCTGGAGATACCTTTGGGAGGAGACTCGATAATCACACTTACGCCGACGGTGTGATTTGACCTCGAGGCGAGAGTTTCGGTTGGAATCTCTTGGTGGCAGCGTAGAGGCCTTACGACGTTGATCTGGGTATGGTTTTGATTCACAAATCATACCCCGGTTGACTGTTTTAGGCAAACGTCGGAATGGGTTTTCCTTGGTCGGCGAAAAGGAAACCCTGGGCAGCACATGTTAAACTCATGCATAAGAGGGTGTGACCGATCACTCTTAAGTTGGTCAACCCTACCCTTGTGGCAGCAGGAGTTTTTAGTTTCAGTTCTAACCTAAAAAGGGAAACCTCTTGAGTTCGAGGGTGACGAACACGTTCTTATACGGTCTCAACCCGATGAGGTTTCGGAGATGTGGCCGAGGCGGCATGTTATCTCCGAAGTTCGATGGACCCTTTTGATCTTCAGCAGGGTAGGCGAAGAGGTTTACCGCTTGACCATACCACCTCAGTTCCACCGGGTGCATAATGTCCACCACGTGTCTCAGCTGTGGAGATACGTGTATGTTTCTTCACACGTCATCAACCTCGGGAAGTTGGACGTCGATGACAGGGCGACAAGCACAGAGGTTCTAGTAGAGAACGAAGATCGACAGGAGCAGGTTATACATGAACGGTTGCTTACTCGGGTATGCTTCGCGGGTAGCACGAGATCTTCAGGTGAGCATATGGGAGCGTAAAGCTCAGTTGCGTGCTCAGTACTGCTTGTTTCCCTTAAGTGTGAGTTGGAGCTTTACGGGGACGTAAAGCCCTGAGGTGGGAGTAATGTAAAGACCCGGAAATTTCAAGGAAATTTTTTTGTTAATTTTGTTTGGAATTTTATGAGTCCGCAGTTTCAGACGGCACCTGATTCCGAGGCCCGGAGTGCCCGGAATTAATTTCCGAAGTTTGGCTCGGGTACGTTCAGTGAACGAACGAGCGAGATTTCTTAACTTTTGATCCGGTGCTCGGAATTGAAATCCGAGGACACCGATGAACTCGTAGCGCCGATATTCGCTTAAAAAGACCTTTCCCGAAGTTGCGTTTACACGAGGGGAGTTGTAAAAATAAAATTGTGAATGTTAAAATAAAAATTTAACTTCAATTTTTATTTTTATCTTCCTTAAGTGTTTTTATCCTTTGGGTGGAAGTTGGGTTACAACCCAACTTCCCTTGGGAGGTTAAGAGGGTGGTGGGGCCCACACGAAACCCACCCCTTCATATCCTCTAACCCCCCCCCCCCAACTCACAATTAATGATGTAAACTTAGGTTATAACTTATGTCATTAATAAGTGAGTTTAATTAAAGTTTTGAAATTCAAACTCTTGAATTTCAAAAGACTTAAGTTGTGTTGTGTTAAGTTGTAAAGTCATGCTTTAATTTTAATAAACTTAAGTTATAACTTAAGTTTTAATTGTGGGGAATTAAATGAAGAGGTTTGAATTTCAAACCTTTGAAATTCCAAACCCTTCTATTTAATTCGGTTTTTAGTTTCCTTTGCGGGTTGGCGTTTGCTGTGCGGAGAGGAAAAGAGGGAGGCTTCTTGTGAGTTCTTCCTCCACGACGAAGAACGCGGCGTCCTTCTTCCACGACGTCGGACTGCAACGCGTTGGATTTCCACCACGACGCCGCAACACATCCTCTCCGCGACGTGCTTTCCGCGGCGAACCTACGTCCGACGCCGCAACGCACTTTCCGCGACGTGCCTCTCGCGGCGAACCCACGTCCGTCTACCGCGATGCCATAACCGCGATGCCGACGACGTCTTCTTCCGTGACGTCCGACCTCCGCGACGCTCGTCCTTCGCGGATCGTTGATGAGCTCCGCGAGCTTCCTTCGAGGTAGGGGTTGTTGATTCAATATTTATTTATTCCTTTTCTTGAACGTGGATCTCGCATGTCTAACATGAGGCTTGAATGTTTAAGTTGAGTTATTTATTTAACGTGAGGGGGGCCGGACCGCATGAACACGGCCGAACCCCCCTCCATCGTTTATGTTGATTTATCTTGCGGGTAGAAGCAAAGTGGCATGGTGCCATCGCACCACGCGGACATTCGTGCAATTATTTTACGCGGCGCCGTCGCGCTACGCCGAGGAGAATCTTCAAGAACGCGACACCATCACGCCGCGTTGAATGGAATCAAGACACGGCGAAGGGGCGCGATGCCGTCGCACCGCGCCGGACGACGAACACCGCGGTCGGTTCCGGGCCGCGGCGGGACGAGGAGACCGCGGCCGGTTCCGGGCCGCGGCGGAAAGAGAAGACCGGCGGCCGGGCCGCCGGCGTCTGAAGCCGAAGGGGGGACCGGAATTTCCGGTCCCGTTGGAGAAAACCGGCCGGCCAGCTGGCCGGCCGGAAGGCTTAAAAACCGGGGAAATTAATTCCCCGGCCAATACATAAAACCCCCCTCTTTATGAGGGGGGCGGTTCTTTAAAGGAGGGGGGGCAGCAGCCCCCCGGTTTTAACTTCAACCGGCCCCCATGTGGGGGCGGTTTCAATCAAGGGGCGCGGCAATTGCCGCGCCGAATTTCCAGGAAGCGGGGGCTTAGCCCCCACGTGCGTGCGGCCTCCTCGCGGCGACAGTCGCCGCGGTTCCCCGCGGCTCCCCACGCCGCCGCGCCGCCGCGCCGCCACCCGCCGCCGCGCCGCCCCAAGGCGGGGTCGGGCCGGGTCGGCCCGGACCCGGACCCCCCCGTTTCGAACCAGAATCGGTTTTTAGCTCATAACTTGAGCTGTAGACCTTCGAATGACGAACCGTCTGCGGCTACGCGATCCTTGGATCGAGGCGGTCGTTTCGGTATATCGCACTCAAAGTTTCGGATTACTTTGAGTTCGGCCGGGTTGGTTCGTACACGAAACCAACCGGGCCCTCGGAGCGGAAACGCTCGTATCTTGAGCTACGGACGTCCGAATGGCGTGCCGTTAATTCTGATAAGTTTCTCTTAGTGAGAAGAATCTTTTGATATAATCCGCCCGAGGTTTGGGTGCCGACGGAGTACGGCCGGGTTGGTTCGTTCACGAAACCAACCGGGCCCTCGGAGCGGAAACGCTCATATCTTGAGCTACGGACGTCCGATTGACGCGCCGTCAGTCGCGTTGTGTCCCTCTTAGTGAGACGGATCTTTTGGCATACTCCGCCCAAGGTTTGGACGCAGGTGGAGTACGGTAGGGTTGGGTTTGCCTTAAAAACCAACCGGGCCCCGGAGACGAAAATGCCAATAACTCTCAGACCGGGCGTCCGATCGACGCGCCGTCTGTTGCATTGAGTTCCAGTTGACGATACGGAACTTTTGGATACATCAACTCCGGTCTTCGTGACAGTTGATGTATCAGCCTCTCGGCTCGTGGAGCGGACCCTCCGAACGAGCTTGCTGTGTGCGGGAACTCTAGTGCTGGCTGCGACTGTTACTGCTACGACTGCTACTGTGACTGCGACGACGACAGTACAGAGATCCTGTGTGGTTTCGACGACGACGACTACAGCACTCAGCGATCCTACGTGGAACAGTGCTACCGAACCAGTGTGAGCTGAATCTTCTGTTTACATTGGGCGGTGGAGCGTTTGGGTGTAGCGGCGGACCCGTGGTACTTGACAGTGGTGGTGCGCTTGGATGCAGCAGCAGACCCTTGGCGGTGGAGCGCTTGGTTGTAGCGGCGGACCCGCGATACTCTACGGAGTGTGTGCGCTTGGTTGTAGCGACATACCCGCGACGGTGGAG
Organism: Viscum album; assembly: GCA_963277665.1. Taxonomy (NCBI): domain Eukaryota; kingdom Viridiplantae; phylum Streptophyta; class Magnoliopsida; order Santalales; family Viscaceae; genus Viscum; species Viscum album. The sequence goes on along the minus strand of OY728130.1, from coordinate 1,927,351,139 downwards.
ACGTGCGTGCGGAGTACGGAGACCGTGTAGATGACTGAGACCTGACGACTGCTTGACCGACTCGACTTGGAGTGAGTCGACTAGCCCAGTGGACGGAGCGCCCAGTAGTTGGCAGCAGACCCACGGCGGACGGAGCGCCTGGAAGTTGGCGGAAAACCCGTGGTACTCGACAGGAGGAGTACCTCAGTAGGCTATCTGGGTGAGCGCCCGGTATTTGGCAGCAGACCCTCAGCGGACGGAGCGCCTGGTAGTTGGCAGCAGACCCGCGGTACTCGACAGGAGGAGTACTTCAGCAGTCTTAAGTTAGTGAGCAGTACCTCGGAGTCGTGACAGGACCACTGTACACTCTAGAGACGGAGCTCTTCAGTATTTACGGTTTCGATAATAAAAATCCTGGTTTGAGCTGAGTCAATGATCTTTGTGATTCCTCATGATTGAGATGGGTCGCTTGATAACTTAGGTATATGTATGGGCATATACCTGGGTAATGGTAATCCGTTGATTTCATAAACTTGTTATAACCTGTGTGGATTTACTGTTTACTCTTCTTTGTGGATTGGGTTGTTCTTGGGCTCGGTGTTGGAGCCGAACGGAAATTAGTGACATAGGTATATGTATGGGCATATACCTAATCATCGTCGGGTGTTACTTCGTGTTTGTATCTTCTTGTGGTTTATCCTTTGTGGATTTCGGGAGACCTTCGAGGGTCTCGGGGTCCCTACTGAGTATCTTATACTCACCCCTGCACGGGCTATGCCCGCACTTCGTTGTGTTGGTTGCAGACGACGGATAGCGCTGACTGCGGTTGAGGCTTTCGGAGTAGGTCGGTACCCGGAGGAGGACCACTGAGCGGGACGTGCTCGGAGCGGACAGTTGGACCCGAGGAGTTGTGGAGCTATCTGTACCTACCCTTCAGGTAGGATCCGTGGTGGACGATCCAGGAGCTGAGCCATCTGTACCTACCCTTCAGGTAGGAATCGAGGAGGACGTCCCAGGAGCCGCTTGTACTTTCAGTTTCTGTTTTCCCTTTCGAGTTGTACTTTACTTTACAGTTGGGCTTGTATTTCCGGCCCCCTTTACTTTTCTGCACTTTTTAGTTACTTTCCGCTTGCTGACTCTGTGGTGGTTGTTACTCATAAAGGCAATGCCTTCCCTGTTTACCGGGATTTTACGCCTTTGTGCTAGTCGCCATCCCCTGGCCTATGGAAGGCGGGCTTGGGGTAGTCACGGCACGGGCCCCGAGGGCGGGTCGTGACAGGTGGGGTAGTGGGAGATAATGGAAAAGGTGGAGGATAAATAATGGGGTCTACAGGGGGAGGTGGAGGAGTGGGAGTTGCAGTCGGAAGTTGTCTTTTCATATCTGCAAACATAGACTGTACTGACGCTCAATTATTTTCCTCCATTATCGCATTGATTTTATGGACATCAGCCTCCAAGGATTCTATTTTTTATAATCACCCTCAATATAAGAAGTCTAAGAACATTGAAACACTTTTCATACTGATACACTCGTCAGGTATCCACGTACAAGACCAGGGTGTTTGATCTTTCCCAATGCTGCAGATAAAATATCATTCCTGCCAGCAGCTGTAAATACACCCTGGGTTGTCTTCTCCTAATGATAATCCAAAATTAATTAATTGAACATTTCAATAATGATTCTAAATATATAGAGAATAGAATTACCATAAATAAATAAAATAAATATCTTACAATCCTTTTAGCTACGATTCTCAATTTTTTTGAAAGATATTGACCCTTTCTGCTAATCTGAGCTCTCTTCCATCTTTCATGTCTTGATGGAGGGAATGAAGGGGAAACCTCTCCATAGCTTGAATATTCAACTCTATGTTTTTGTAATATTCCCCATCATTTTTTCTTCCAATAAACTATACCCTTCCTGAGATAAACTATGTGGGTATACATTTTTAGATTGGATCTCATTATTAGATTCCATTGTTTGCTGGAAATTATGAAAAAGAAATCATTAAAAAAACATTAATAAGATCATTTATATAATAAAACATATAAAATTTTACATTTCCCTTACCAGAAATGAATCTTTTCTTCTAATATCAACAAATTGTTTCCATGTGTATTCATATATGAAAGTATATATATGACCTGGACTATCATGTTTCCTATGACCAAAAATGAAATCATATGTGAGTATTGATTTTAAATCCCTCCATCTCCTAGAATCTATCGATAATAATTTCTTCCTGACACCTCCAATGTTAGGAATATAAAATTTCATCTGATAAAGATGATGTAAAACAAATTATAATGTAATAATTTAGAGATTAGTCCAACAATAGCAAAAGATCTTACCAAAATTGTCTCCCATAACAGATATATTATCGCTTTTTCCACACTTCTCCAATCATCATACAAAATGATTACTTTTATTTTACAAAAATTTGATAAAAACTCTTAAAATATTTTTCATTTGCACCACTAGGAATATCATTTTCATCAAACTCAATGAGTATCCTTTGGTCTTGGCTATGGGTAAGTGACAATTTTGTTAAACATCTGCAATCACGTTTACTAACTCTTGAACTCTTCTTTTTTGTTATGGGAGCACATGAGGAAGATTGGGGAACATAAATAGGAGCATGTGAATGCTCTTCCCTAGAGGTATGATCATGATGATTATCTTCAGAATCATGTGGTTGATCAACTAATTGATCTGACATTATCCTTCAAATAAAAATAGAAAACATCAGTTCAAAAATATAAGAATTTAAATATTACATTACTAATGTAAAAAAATGAAAAAATCAACTATGTTATGTAATAGTAAACATGGTAAATATGGTAATCATCTAAAAAATGGTAAACATGGTAAACATGGAAGTGTGATTTTCATTCAAAAAAATCAATAAATATATAAGTTACATAAATGTAAACTCTGTTAAACAATGTTAAAAATGATACAAATTTTAAACAAGGTAAATTAATTTTCATTCAATAAAATCAATAGATATATAAGTTATGTAATGGTAAACATGACAAACTAAACTAAACAAAATTAAAATAAACAACCATTTCTACTTATTTATTTTAATACATGTTTTAATAAACAAAAAAATACAATATCTAACTTCCGATGAAATTAATAAATCTAAAAAAGAAATAAACATATGTTACCTAAAATATTAGGAATGTATAAAGGGATTGTTTTCCCAAATTCCTTTTTCATGATTGTTCCTTATGGAAAAAACCATATCTTTAACATGATCATCATTATTTTATGCTAATATTTCCATGGAAGTAGGGATCTTACATAAATAATCATCTTCATTAAGCTTTTCCTCACCAACATATTGTTTTTTCCTTGTAAAAAAATTGACCACTACGTATATTATTAATCAACAACATAGAAAATCTGTTTTTCATGAGTTTCTATTACAAAAGAATATTCTCTACCCTCCAATAAATTCATATAGACAGGTTTAATTCCAATTTCATTATGTTTGACACTGTTGTTACCAATAATCCTTTTTCAAATAAAAACAAGAACTTTAATTTTAAAGTAATAAACCTCTCATATTTCTTCAATGACTCTATAATATGCACATGATGAAAAAATTGGGTTTTTGTCTTTAGAACTTGAAAAATTAATTTCTTCTTAAAACACCAATACACCACTATTTTGAGTTACACTCTCATTTTTATGAGATTTCATATGAAATTTATAGCCATTAATTTCATACTCGGACAATGTTATCACATTTAAATGTGTACCACCCACTAGCTATCTTAATGTCTCTAATATATCTGATCTACCAAGAAAGGTATTTTTAAACCATGGAAAAAAAATTGTTATTCCCATTCAAAATCCACATTTCATTCTTCTTTGGATGACACTATTTCAACCCATTAATATGAAATGTGATATATGGTTGAGAGGAATCTATGTTATTCAAGATATATAATTATACATTCTTCATCTGTTCAACTGAAAATGATTTGACTTTCAGCCACAAATCATGTTTCCCTCATTAGTAACTCATTCATGGTGAGATAGAGGCCAACCTATATTCTCTTACGCATCAATGTAGCTCGTATAAAACCTTGTAACCTCCTCAGAAATATTCTTTTGAATAATGGAGGCTTCAGGTCGATATCGATTCTTAACATACCCCTTAAATATTTTCATATACCTTTCAAAAGTATACATCTGATGAAGATATATAGGTCCACAAGGTTTTATTTCTAGAACTAGATGAACCATTAAATTCACAATTATATAAAAAAAGAAGTAGGAAAAAACATTTCCAATTGAAAAAGTATATAAATTTCATACTTTTCCAAAATAATCAACGCATTCACATTAATTTCCTTCTTCTAAATTAAATTGAGAAAATAACACTCCTTCATTATAGTCTCTCTAACATAGATGGGAAATATTTCACACAATGAAACTAGTAGAATTTGTTGCATCATGATGTGAAAATCAAGAGATTTTATAAGTATCAACTTCAAATCCTTAAAATAGGAAAAAATTACATTTTAAGAATAGACTTGAGGAGCTTTGATGTCATGAAGAAACTGAAAAAAGTTAATTTTCTCCCTCTTGGATAATGTATGACAAGTCAGGGGAAGAAATTTTCATCTTCCATTAGGATTGGGAGATAACTCCAAATGTATTCCCATTGATATTAAGTCTAATCTTTCATTCAACCTATATTTACTCTTTCCTTGAATATCTACCAACATACCAATCAAACTGTTGTGGATATTCTTCTCTTCGTGCAAGAAATCAAGATTATGTTTCAGTTCATGATATCTCTAATATGGTAGCACAAGAAATATTGACATTTTCTTTCAAATATGCATATCATTACCACATTTATGTGTCTTTCCCAATGTCACATTGAGGTTTTTCACCCTCTCAAAATACACATCAGGGGATAAAGAGAAATATCACATTCTTGTGAGCCATTGAATGCCTATTTTAGTCTCCTATAAGAGTGATCCATAGGAAAAAACATTCTATAACCCGTGTATACTATTTTCCTCCCATGATGAAATTGAAAATATGAAGTCGGTTTTTTGAAAATTGAACATGATTTATGCCCCTTAACACTGTATCCAGAAAAATTTTCATAGGCTGGGAAGTCATTTATAGAGAACATCAGCACTACATGTAGTTCAAAATATTCCATTTTATAATATTCATTCACCCTAATATCATCCTCCAATAAAAGTATCAAATCATCAATCAATGGTGACAAGAAAACATCAATATCATTTCCAGGTTACTTCAGACAAGAGATCATTATACTCAACATAAGATATTTGTGGTTCATACAAACTTCTAGAGATAGGTTGTAAATTACCAAAAAATAGGCCATAAACTATGTGTGCTACAGAGGCTTTGATATGGATTCACTCAATCTATGCACAACCCAAGTCTGAGATTTATAATTTAATTTATGAATATAGGTTATTGCTCATAAATTTTATTCCATTGTTGAAAAGAAGCTGGATAACATATTTTTCCATCACATATCTGCTCATCAGCAAGCCATCTTAACCATTTTCACCATGTTAGTTAGCATATAAACATTTCAAAAAATAAACTATAGGAAGATACCAAAATACCTTGGCAAGGATCTTTGTAATCTCTATATCAACCTGTGATTTTTCTTTCAAATTGTATTGTGATGTCCCAAATTTAGGAAAATCTGACAGAAATTCATATTTCTTCCTATATATCATATAGTCATTTGGAAAATCGTGTATTTTCTTATATCAAAATCCCATCGGGAAAAATATTTTCTTCACCATAAATTGTGAGTCTGGGAGATCATTGTCTTTTGGAAGAATGTCTTTCAATAATTTTAGTAGCTCTGTAAAACTTTTATCACTCCATCCATGTTTCACCTTCAGGTTTATCAATCTTTACACAACTGAAAAAACCGTAAAATCTGTACAACTAAGAAAGAATAGTTTTTCAGCATCACCATATAGATGCGCAATTGTTAGTTCTATCACAATTTTTTTGTCTGCAATATCATGAATCATTTCTTCAATTCCATCAGAGTTACCATCTTATAAATCATCATCATCAGTAGATATGGCATTCTTTCTAGTTTCACCATGCCAAATCCAAGGTTTGTAACTCAGATTAAAACCATTAAAAATCAGAGGATCTTTGATCTCTTTAATTTTCAACTTCTTTATATTCAAACATTCTAGTGATGGACAGAAAAAAAATCATTACTTTGAACATTTTTTTTATGGAATTCAAAAAATACATCAACACATTCCTAATATTCATTACTAATTCTATGTGACGTAATCCAACATTGAATCATTATTACCTATAAAAAATATCAAAATTATACATCTTGTTAAGACTTGACAATTTTATATTTATATGAAAAATATCATAATTAGAATGTAAAATAATTTTTAAGTAAAAAAACATATGATTATTTGAAAAAGGTATTCATGGAAATAATTTTAAAAAGAAAATATAGTGAGATGAATCAATTTTATATTTATAGGAAAAATGAAAAAATGTGAAAGTAAAAAAGTTGTGAAAAAATAATTGGGAATAGATGTGTTAGTAATCAGGGATTGAAGAACAACCAAAGGAAAGATTATACTTGATTTATATCGATATAGAAATGTTATTCATCTCATATAAAAGTGTACAATGAAATTATTATATTATGATGATAAAAAAAACCCATGAATTTTTTTTCAAAGGGTGTGAGAGGAAAGTGTAATTTCGAATGGAAATCCTTTAGAAAGAATTACTTTGTAATGCCCTGACCCCAGTTACCCAGTGTTGGTACATTATTACTTAACATTGGAATGATCACAAAAGATCAAGTCTCGAATGACTGATTAGTTTAGTAGCCTTGGAAACACTATATACATTCATAAAGGTTACATTACATCATAAAGATAAATCTACAACAACATCTTGTCTTCATATCCCCTCATACTATCCATGTAGTTCATTTATAAATTACATCTTCACATCCTAGGAAAAATAAAACATAGAAAGGGGTGATCTCAGATTCCCATTAAGGATAACAATATAGCAGAAACTTTTATAAATAAGCATAAAAATTTAAGGCAATGTATAACTAAAACAAAATCCTTTTAAACTTGAACTTTAGCATAATATGGAAAAAAATGAAATAATGCCATTTACATATTCACAGAGATATTATACTAGTTGAATAATCATATTCAATATCAATAACCACTTTCATAATGATGGAATGCATAATTCTAGACTATCATAACCACGTAGCCAAGGCCTCGTGCCAAGACTACAAATATGATTTTGTCAAGGCCTCATGCCAAGACACTAGTTTGTCTCACGAGACCTACCGATGCATCGAGGAGCTATAGTGGGATCCACCTTTCATTTACTAAGTCCAATTAATTCTTCATATGAACAGGTTTAAACATAACATAAACATTTGTATTAAAACTAGAATACGAAATGTCAATTCTTTTTCCATAAACCATGAATGTTATAAAAATAACACATCCATAGTAAAACATATCACAAAACCATCAATACAATATGAAAGTTTTGTATCATAATAAATCAACTTCAAATAATCTTAAAATCCATCAAAGGATGTTGACATAGATGAAATCAAAACTATTTGAGAGAAAAATCTCTTTTTTTTAAATCATTTAAAAGTCGCAAATTTATAATGGAAGAAATTTAAAAGAGATTATTGAATCAAAGTGTCCCATACCACTTTCAAACATTTCAAAAAAGTTTTAATTTTAAAACTTTAATGTCCATATAAATAAATCCTTAAAATCATTTTAAAACATGTACATTAATTAAAAATATTTAGAAAGATAAATCTTTAAAACATTTAAAATTATGATATTGATAAAGAGTACCTTTCACAAATTCTTAAAATATTTATTTTGAAATCATTTAAAAGTCACATTATTATAAAATAAACATTTACTTTTAAAATATTCTTATAACCTTCTAAAGGAAGCTTCGACAATTTTATAATGGCAGAAAATAGACGCACCCTCCGTATAAGTTAAAAAAATACATTCTTAACTTAATTCTGTCGAAAAGGTTAAAAAAGACCTTATTTGGAGAACGGTAGAAAGATTCCTTTATAAACCTCTTATAAAAAGTAAAACAAGCGTATAAATAACTTTAACCCATATTCTATAAAATATTAAGAATGATTTGAAATACATTTTTAAGAAACATGGATGTGGATGATAAAGAGGTCCCAAAAGATAATTACATATAAACAACCTCGGATAACGAAGAGATTGTGAAATAAACCATTACCTTGTACTTTTCCTTGGTTGTATGTAGGTTAACCTGTTGTATAATGGTGAAATGTTTGTTATTAAATTATACAAGAATAATAAACATTAATATGATATCATATATGATCTTTTAACATTGATTTGTTAATAATATCTTATTATTATCATCGTTTCGGGTGTTAACTTGCTCGTTTTATTTTATATATTTTGTAACATAATCCATGTTTATTATGGTTAGGTTGTATATTATTCATATACAGAATGATATCAAGTCTTTAAAAATTATTTTTAATCATTAAATGAGAATTATAATTGCATGGATACGATGGGGAATGAATCTCATCGCGTTCGTGGAGACAGTTGTCCGTACGTACGCACGAGCGACAATATCATTCTGTTGATATTAAAATAATATATAATTGGACGGTATATCATATATACATAATAATTATCATGTTATATTTATTATTTACATCAATTAAATATCATTATCATACACATCCAAATAATAATGTTTTTTAATAACAATTACACCATGTCGTGGAGACGGTAAGTCGTACGTACACACGTATGGTGACATGTCATTCAAAGGACGGATAGAATACTGAATATGGTTGTAACATATTTATAATAACATCACTGTATATAGAAGATACTGGATTTATTATTTTAGAAAGGAAATAACAAAGAATGAAGAATTTGAAGAAAAAAGGAACATGAAAAAGGGTGGTGAAAACGTTTCCTCTTCTTCGGGTTCTTCCTATTAATTTGATCAAAATGGATTTTTAGGTTGGCTTTATGATCAAAATAAGGCCTCTATGTTGAATTGTGGGAAGTTTAGATATTATTTGGGCAGGTTTTTGCTGAACCAAAAGGCTTTGAAGGTTTGAAGAATTTGATAGAAGTTGTGTCATTTTATAAGGGGGAGGAGGGGCTCTTTAGAAAAAACATAAAGTATTAATTTATAATAAATTCATATTCGGTTTATAATGGCTCCAAAGTGTATTATTCAAGTATAATTTTGGGATGGGTCGAAATCAATTCAACCAATAGATTTTAGACAGGTTTGGTTCATTATATTAACCTTATCTTTTAGTTTTAACTCTTAGTTAATTAGTTTGACACTTACCATGTCACATTGTATTTTTATATTATATAGTTCATAAACATACTATATACATTCAGGATACCCCCATGTGGTCCATTAATGATACAACTCTCATGATATAAGTCCTTTGGATGAACCTTATATTTTTACGAATATAATATCAATTAATAATATAATATTTGTTTTAAAAACTCATTTATGTCAATTTTGACACTATTCAATAGTTGATTTTTGTTAAAGTCTTAAAAACATTATTTATTCAAATAAAATTAATTTAATAAATCATAAAATTTAATATTAAACAATAAAATTCATGGATGGCATCAAAACTTTCAAATTACATTTATTTAAACTTTTATAATACCAATTGTTTGATTCTTTCATTAATAAGGAAAATACTACATCATTATTGTGTCATAAATAAATTTAATTACTATATGTCTTAAAATTATAAATAAAATACCATTATTTCTGAAATATTTTTATCTTTCTAATGAATATTTATAGTCAAAATATAACATATATAACCCTATGTAAAGATTTTTTTTATAAAAGATATATGCTTATGTCATTTTTGTATTTACTTTAACTTAATTAATATAAAGTGTCCTTATCACCTACAAGTGGCTCCATGGGGTCCCAAAATAGACCCAAATATGTCCATGGTCGGACATGTACGAACAAATAAAGTTAGGACATGTTTTAGGGTAATTTATTATTATGATTACTATATTATTTTTTACCATTATTTACAAGATTTACCCTTTAACGAGGGTAAATAAAATTTTTACAAAAATAATTATTCAAAATGTCTAAAAATAAAAGTTACCTATTTAAAAAATATGGACCTCCTGATTCAAAATATCGAATCCGTATTTCAAATTCTAAACACATAAGTGGCATAAATTATTTTAAAATTAATTCCCATTGTTAAAACAAAAAGCGTGTTTCTAAGAGATAATAACTATCAAAAGATAGACACTTGTTTATGTCTGGTTTACATTTAAAATTATCTCCAATTACCAAAATTGTATTAAATGGTAAAAATATATTATAAATATACTTTAAAACCACTCAAATTCATAATTTATCACTATTAATTATTTTGATTAAAAATTTGTTTTTAATTAAAATTAAGTAATTTTCACTATTCATCCAAATATAAAAGTTATCTGAAAAGTAACAAAATTTTACCCTAGGCTAATTTCGATATTCCAAATCCAAAAATGAAGTCCATTTTGAGATATAATATTTCAAAAAGTTTTTATTACTATTCATAACGGCTTGTTTGATTGGTCACAGTGTGTTAGAATCTCAATGTTGCGTACAATGCCATATAAATAATTTATCACTATTAATCATTTTGATTAAAAAAGTTTTTTTAAATTAAAATTTAGTAATTTTCACTATTCATCCAAATATAAAAGTAATCCGAAAAGTACCAAAATTTTACCCTAGGCTAATTTCTATATTCCAAATCCAAAAATGAAGTCCATTTTGAGATATAAAATTTATAAAATTTCAAAAAGTGGGTATTAATATTCATAACGGCTAGTTTGATTGGTTGTGGTGTGTTAGAATCTCGAAGTTGCATATAATTCCATATAAATAAATTATTTTTTTTTGAAATCATTGAAAATTGACACATTTATAAAGGAAGTAATTGAAAAGTTATTTTTGAATCAAAGTGTCCTATACCACTTTGAAACATTTCAAAGGAGTTTTAATTTTAAAACTTTAATTTCCATATAAATAAATCCTTAAAATCGTTTTTAAAATATGGAAATTAATTAAAAATATTTAGAAAGATAAATCTTTAAAACATTTAAAATTCTGATATTCATAAAGAGTACCTTTCACAAATTATTAAAATATTCATTTTGAAATCATTTAAAAGTCACAAAATTATAAAATAAAACATCTACTTTCAAAATATTCTTATAAGCTTGTAAGGGAAGCTTCGACTATTTTATAATGGCGGAAAATAGCCAAAACCGCTGTATAAGATAAAAAAAGACATTCTTACATTAATTCTGTCGAAAAGGTTAAAAAGGACCTTATTTGGAAAACTGAGGAAAGATTCCTTTATAAAATTCATATAAAAATGAAGAAAAGGGTATAAATGACTTTAAACCATATTCTGTAAAATATTAAGAATGTTTTCTAATATATTTTTATGAAACATGGATGTGGATGATAAAGAGGTCTTAGTAGATAATTATGTATAAACAACCTCAGATAATGAAGAGATTGTGAAATAAACCCTTACCTTGTACTTTTCCTTGGTTGAGGGTAGTTTAACCTCCTGTATAATTGTTAAAAATTTGTTATTAAATTATAATATAATCATAAACATTAATATGATATCATATATGATCTTTTAACATTGATTTGTTAATAATATCTTAGTATTATCATCGTTCCGGATGTTAACTTACACGTTTTCTTTTATATATTATGTTACATAAGACATGTTTGTTATGGTTAGGTTGCATATTAATCATATAAAGAATAATATCTAGTCCTTAAACATTATTTTTAATCATTAAATGAGAATTATAATTGCATGGATACGATGGGGAATGAATCTCATCGCATTCGTGGAGACGGTAGTCCGTACATACGCACGAGCGACAATATAATTCTTTTGATATTAAAATAAGATATAATTGGATGGTATATCATATATACTGAATCATTATCATGTTATATATATTATTTACATCAATTACATATCATTATCATACCCATCCAAATAATAATGTTTTTGAATAACAATTACACCATGACGTGGAGACGGTAAGTTGTACGTACACACGTATGGTGACATGTCATTCAAAAGATGGATAGAATAATGAATATGGTTGTACTATATTTATAATAGAATCACAGTATATATATGATACTGGAGTTATTATTTTAGAAATGAAATAACAATGAAAGAAGAAGTTTAAGAAGAAAGGAACTTGAAAAAGTGTGGTGAAAACATTACCTCTTCTTCAGGTTCTTCCTTTTGATTTGATCAAAAGGGATCCTTAGGTTGGCTTTCTGATCAAACTAAGGCCTCTATGATGAATTTACAGAAGATTAAAGAGTATTTGGTCTGGGTTTGGCTGAACCAAACGGCTTTGAAGGTATTAAGAATTGGACAGAAGTTGTGTCATTTTATAAGGGGGAGGAGGGGCTCTTTAGAAAAAACTTAACGTATTAATTTATAATAAATTCATATTCGGTTTCTAATGTCTCAAAAGGTAATTATTAAAAGTATAAGGTAGGTATGGGTCGAAATCCATTCAAACAATATATTCTTGATAGGTTTGGGTCATTATAATAACCTTATTGTTTGTTTTAACACTTAGTTAATTAGTTTGACACTTACCATGTCACTTTGTATTTTTAAATTATATAGTTAATAAACTTACTATATACATCCAAGCTACCAAAAAGTGGTCCATTAATGATACACCTATCATTCTATAAGTCCTTTTGCCGAACCTTAGATTTTTAGGAATAGAATATCAATTAATAATATAATATTTGTTTTTAAAAACTCATTTATGTCAATTTTGACACTATTCAATAATTGATTTTTGTTAAAGTCATAGCAACTTTATTAATTCTAATAAAATTCATTTATGAAATCCTAACATTTAATATTAACCAATAAAATTCTTGTATGTCATAAAATCTTCAAAATTATATTTATTTAAACTTTTATAATACCAATTATCTGATTCTTTCATTGATAATGAAAAATACTGTATCATTATTGTGTCATAAATAAATTTAGTTATTAAATGTCTTAAAATTATAAATAAAATACCATTATGTATTAAATCATTTTTATCTTTCTAATTAATATTTATAGTTGAAAATATAACATATATAACCCTAGGTAAAGATCATTTTTCTAAAAGATATATGCTTCTGTCATTTTTGTATTTACTTTAACTTAATTAATATAAAGTGTCTTTATCACCTACAAGTGGCTCCATGGGGACCCGAAATCGACCCAAAGATGTCCATGATCAGACATTTATCAATAAATATGTTTAGGACACGTTTTAGGTTAATGTATTATTATTATAATATTATTTTTACCCTTGTTTACCGGATTTACCCTTTAACCATGGTAAATAAAATATTTACCGAAATAATTATTCAAAATGTCTAAAAATAAAACTCACCTATTTACAAAATTTGGATCTCATGATTCTAAATATGGAATCAATATTTCTAAATTCAAAACACAGAAGTGGCAGAAATTATTTTAAAATTAATTCTTGTAATTAAAACAAAAAGCGTGTTTTTAAGAGATAATAACTATCAAAAGATTGACACTTGTTTATGTCTGGTTTAAATGTGAAATTATATCCAATGACCAAAATTTTATTAAATGGTAAAAATATATTCTAAATATACTTTAAAACCACTCAAATTAACAATTTATCTTTATTAATTATTTTGATTAAAAAAGTAGTTTTTAATTAAAACTTAGTAATTGTTACTATTTATCAAAATATAAAAGTTATCTGAAAAGTACCAAAATTTTACCATAGGCTAATTTCGATATTCTAAATCCAAAAATGAAGTCCATTTTGAGAGATAAAATTTATAAAATTTCAAAATCTGGTTATTACTATTCATAACGACTAGTTTGATTGGTCGCGGTGTGTTAGAATCTCGAAGTTTCATACAATGCAAGCTATTGAATTATTCAAAAGGAAACATACCATAGAAGCTTGGGTGTTACAAAATTTCTTTCCCAAGAAGATGTTATCTCAAAATAAGATGATGTAGAGGAATTTGAAAACTATATAAATGGACTAATGTTAATATATGACAATGGTTTCAATGAAACAATTGGGATATATATATATCAATGATTCATGAATTTTTGTATACATGATGTCCAACATATAATTTAGTCAAACAGTTATATGGAAACCACTGGGATATATGAATATCAACGGTTCCAGAACCATTAGCATAAAATCTCTACTATATAATCTATTTTAATGGTTTACGAAACTATTGGTATATCCTCTTCACCCAGCAACCAGCAGTGTACCCTCTTCACCCAACAAACATGCAGCACCATACCCATCATCCTCCTTCTGACTTCTAGAACCTATATAGATGACTTCCAGAACTTACTAAGGGGATGGGGCTGTCTAGGGGTGTCTAGGGGGTTGGGGATGTGTAGTTGGGTGGGGCTATCTAGTGGGTGGGGGTTGTCTAAGAGGGGTACGGGTTGTCCATGTGGGTGAGAGTGTTGAAGGGGTTGGGGGCTATCCAAGGGGTAGGGGTGTCCATGGGGTGGGGGTTATCCAAGGGGGTGGGGGTGTCTAAGGGGGTAGGGGTGTCTAGGGGTGGGAGTGTCTAGGGGGTGTGGTGGGGTGTCCACGGGGGTGTAGCGGTTGTGCAAGGGGGTGGGGTTGTCCATGGGGGGTAGGGGATGTCCAGGGGTGGGGGTTGTCCATGGGAGTGGGGGTGTCCAGGGGGCGGGGGTGTCCAGGGGATGGGGGTTGTCTAGGGGGTGGGGGATTTCCGAGGGTAGAAGAGTCAAGGGGGTGGGGGCTATCCAGGGGGTTCGAGGGTGTCCAGGGGGTGGGGGTGTCTAGGGGGGTTGTCCAGGGGTGGGGTGTCTAAGGGGGTGAGGATCTTTGAAGGGGGTGGGGGGGATTTTCTGTGGGGGTAGGGGTGTCCAGAGGGGTGGGGGCTGTCCAAGGGGTGGGGCTCTCCAAGGGGGTGGGGCTGTCTAGGTGGTGGGGTTTTCCATGGGGGTAGTGGTGTCTTGGGGTCGGGGTTGTCCTGGGGGATGGGGGCTTTCCCGGGGGTAGGGGTGTCTAGGGGTGGGGGTTGTCCATGGGCGTAGGGGTGTCTAGGGGTGGGGTTGTCTTGGGGTAGGGGTGTCCAGGGGGATAGGGGTATTGTCCATGGGGTGGGGGTTGTCCATGGGGTGTGGGTGTCCCTGGGGTGAGGGTTTTCTAGGGGGTGGGGCTGTCCAGGGGGTGGGGGTGTCCAGGGGTGGGGGTTGTCCAATGGGGTGGGGTGTCCATGTGGGTAGGGGGTGTCTAGGGGGTGGGGGTTATCCAGGGGGTCGGGGTGTCTGGGGGATGGGGGTTATCAAGGGTGTAGGGGTTTCCAGGGGTGGGGGATGTCCATTTGGTGGCGGTTATCCAATAGGGGTAGGGGGTGTCCAGGGGGTGGGGTGACTGGGGGTGGGGGTGTCCAGGTGTTGGGGGATGTCTAGGGGTGGGGATGTCCATGGTAGAAGGGGGTGTTCAGGGGGTGGGGACTATCCAAGGGGGTAGGGGTGTCCAGGGGTGGGGGTGGGGGTGTCCACAGGGGTGTGGGGACTGTCCAGGGGGTGGGGGTGGGGGTTTTCAATGGGGGTAATGGTGTCCAGGGGTGGGGGTTATCCATGGGGGTCAGGGTGTCCAGGGTTGGGGTGTCCAGGGGTGGGGGTTGACCAGGGGTGGGGGATATCCATGGGGGTGGTGGTGTCCAGGGGGTGGGGGGATGTCCAGTAGTTGGGGTGCCTAGGGGGTGGGCGAACTATCCAGAGGGGTGGGGGCTACCAAGGGTGGGGTATCTAGGGGTGGGGTGTCCAGGGTGTGGGGGTTGTCCATGGGTGTAGGGGTGTCCAGGGGGTGGGTGTGTCCAGGGGGTGGGGTTTCGATGGGGTGGGGTGTTCAGGGGGTGGGGGTGTTCAAGGGGTGGGGGCTATCCAAGAGGTACGGGTATCCGGGGGGGCTGTCTAGGGGTGTGGGGGATTTCCAAGGGGGTAGGGGGTGTCCATGGGTGGGGGATATCCAGGGGGTGCGGGATGTCCAAGGGGATATGGGGTGTACTAGTTTGGGGGTGTCGAGGGGTGTCAAGGGGTCGGGGTGTCCAGGGGGTAGGGGTTGTCCAGGGTGTGGGGGGCTTTCCAGGGGATAGGGGTGTCCTAGGTATGGGGGTTGTCCAGGTGGTAGGTGGTGTCCAGGGGGGATGGGGGATGTACTAGGGGGTGGGCGTTGTCTATGGGGTTGGGGGAGTCTAGGGGGTGGGGGCTATCTAGGGGGTGGGAGTTTTCCAATGGGGTAGGGGGTGTAAAGGTGGTGGGGTTGTTTAGGGGTGGGGGCTGTCCAAGGGGGTAGGGGAGTCCATGGGGTGGGCGCTGTCCAGGGAGGTGGGGGCTATCTAGGGGGTTGGGGTGTCTAGGGGGTGGGGGCTTTCTAGGGGGTGGGGGCTATCCTGGGGGGTTGGGTCTGTCCAGGGGAGATGGGGGCTATCCACGGAGTTAGGGGGTGTCTAGGGGTGGGGTGTCTATGGGGTGGGGGTGTCCAGGTGTGGGGGAGGGCTGTCCAGGGGGTGGGGGGTTGTCCATGGAGGTAGGCGTGTCAATGGGGTGGGGGCTGTCCAGGGGGTAGGGGATGTACAAGGGGATGAGGGGCTATTCATGGGCTGGGAGGCTATCCATGGGGTGTGGATGTCTAGTGGGTGGGGGTTGTCCAGGGGGTGGGGTTGTCCAGGGGTTGGGTGCTATCCAAGGGTGGTGGGGGATATCCAAGGGGTAGGCGTGTCTAGGGGTGAGTGTAACACCCGAGACTTTTATGTTATATAAATCATCAAAGGAATCTTTTTCTACACAACACTTGCTTGGCTTGCTTTACACGCAATCGCGACCTTCCTCGATAGCTTGCGTCGTACGCAATACCGAGTTTCACTAAACAACAATATGCTATTAAAACTAGCCTTTATGAATAGTAATAACCAATTTTTGAAATTTTATAAATTTTATTTTTCAAAATGGACTTCATTTTTGGACTCAGAATATCGAAATTAGCCTAGGGTGAAATTTTGGTATTTTTCTGAAAACTTTCAATTTTTGATGAATAGTGAAACCACTAAGTGGTAGGTTAAAAACTGAATTTTGCATAAAACTTAATTTTACCGCTTCTGTGAATGGAATTTCAAAAATCCGAGAGACACGGTTAATATCAAGGACTAAAATGTGGTTCAATGAGATGAAAATAATTTTTTGGTGAATAGTAACTTTTTACTATTTTTACTGCGGTTAATAGTAAATAGGGTAACTAAGGGTAAATAAGATATCAATATTACCCTAACACATGTCCTAATTCTATTGGACAAGTGTAATTCGACCAAAAACAAACTTATGAATAAAATATGACCATTTAGGCCCACTTGGATTAGAATAGGACATTTATTATTAATTTATTTAAAGAAGGGTTAAAATAGTTAAAATCAAAGTTTAATAAGTAAATCATTTTTAATATGGGTTTATACATAAGATAAATTCGATTGTAAATATTCATTAGAAAGCTAAAAAGATTTCCTACATGATGGTATTTTATTTGTAATTTTTAGACATCAAATAATTTAATTTATTTATGACACAAAGATGATGCAGTAATTATCTTATTAATGAAATATTGACAAAATTGATACTATAAATACCAAAATAAATGTAATTTGAGACTTTTTATGAATTAAACTAATTTTCTAGGTTACTATGATATATTATTGTTGATTTAATCAACTTGGTTCGAACATATAATTCTGTTATGACTTTCACAAAAATCATATATCAAATAGTGTCAAAATTGACACAAAATAGTTTTTAAATCAAATATTATATTATTAATTGTTATTTTATTCCTAAAAATCTATGGTTCGGCCAAATGACTTAGATAAGGATATAAATATTAATAATAAACAATTTGGGGTTCGTTTGGCATGTTATACTAAGTGTATTAACCATATAGTGAAAGAAAACAAAAAGACACGGTAAAAGTTAAATTAATTAACTTAGAGTTAAATCTAATTGATAAGGTTAAAATAATACCCTAAACTTGTCTAAATCCTATTGGTTGATAGTATTTCGACCCATCCCCACTTTAGCTTCGAAATAAGACACTTTGGAACCATTATAAACCGATTTTGACTTTAATATAAAATAATATTTTGAGATATTCCTAAGGTGCCCCTCTCCTCCCTTATAAAAGGGCACCTCCTCCCCCTCCTCCTCACACCAATTTGAGCCCTCAAGCTCGGACAACCCCTGCCATTTTCTCCTCTCCACTTCCCTAGAATAATCCTAGAGGTCCTGGTCTTCTCCAAAGACCAATATTAGTTCCTTAAGTGGAGGATTCAAAGAGGCGTTCCAAAGAAGAGGTAATATCCATTACCGATCTTTTCAATTTCTTTCTTCTTCAACTTCTTCTTCTTTAGTTGTTTCATGATAAAGTAATAACATCAGTATTACTTACATACTGATATGTTATTATAAATATGAAACAACCCTAATTCACCTTCTATCCATCCTACGGAAAAATGAAATCACCGCGCGTGCGTACGAACGGAATACCGTCTCCACGCCGTGGTGTAATCTATTTTCCACCATCACCTTACAAGGATGGGTATAATGGTGTAATGAGTAACTATATAGTAATATTGATACTGAAATAATATATATATATACTCCAATACAATTCCACGATCATAGGAACGATATCATCACTCGTGCGTACGTACGGAATACCGTCTCCACGATGTGATGCGATTCGTTCTACATGATCTTCATTTCATAATGATTATATAAATGAATTGAATGAATGAATATGGTATATACTACACTAATACCATTCTGGAAATGAATTATCTATAACCTAAAGATAAGAATAAGAATTTATTCAACAAAACACGCATAAGAACAAAAAGTTATAAAGACCCGAGTAACAAGTAACAATGAAATATTACTAACAAGAAGTTAATAATCTCATATCAATATGTATGATTCTGGAATAAGTCAATAACTTTATTTAAACCATTATACAGGAGCTTCGGACACGAACAAAGCAAATTGGACCTAAGGTAAGGGAAATATCACAATCTCATTTTTATCCGAGATTGTTTATTCGTAAGTATTTACTGGGGTGTATTTTATCATCCACATCCATGTTCCCTCAATATGTAATATTGTTTCCATCCACTTGAAATAGTTTAAATCCAATTTTACCCTTAGGTGATTTTTTAGTAAAGAATATGAAAGGAATCTTTTGTCGTTTTTCCGTACGAGGTACTTTTTGACTTTTCCGACAAAAGTACGAAGAATGTTTTTTTTAACTTATACGGCATGAATGGATTTTTAAAACATTACTTCAAAGAAGCTTCCTTTACAAGTTTTCAAGTTTATTTTTAATCAACTTCTTTTATTTTAAAGTTGTATGACATGTTATGAAAGGAAAAATGTTTTTGAAGAAGAAATGATATTTTCCTCAAGAATTCAATTCAAGTGTTTTATCAAAATTATTTTCCATCTAAGATAATAAAGGGTTCTGTTTCTATCCATATTTTTACATTGGTTTGACTATGTTGTGATGGAATTATGTTTATGAATTCCTTTATCTTATATGAATTGATTTATGATGTCATGATGTTTCAAGAATCCCATTTTTGTTATATGTGTTATGCGATGATGTATGTTTTATGATTATGTGGCACACATAAGAAAGGATTCATTATAAGATGGGTGGGACCTATATCTCCCTCCAATGAATTGGGTAATGATTTTATATCTCATGAGATAGACATGGCTGGAACGGAAGGTTATTTCGGTTCAGTGATACAGGACTGAAACGAGGAGTGAACTCGGTTCAGAAAGGGACTTTGTCCACTAAGATAGTCTTGGCAATGAGTCATGACTAACAAGAAATGATTTCCATGATTATGTGTGCATGCCACAAAGTTTCAAGTTTTATGTTATGATTATGGGGATCTCATTTTCACTTCTATGATTTATTCCATGTTATGATATTATGATCTCTTTTGCAGGTTTTGATAAAGATATGATATGATTTTTTATTTCCTTTATTTTCCCTTGCTGAGCATTTGAGCTCACCCTTTTATGTTTTCTTTTCCCCAGGTCAGGAAGATGGATATTAAGTAGAATATGCTAAAAGGGACCCTAGATATGATGTAATAAATGGGAGACACTGTAGAAGATTTATGAACCAGTTGTTTATGTTTCCCAGTTTCTAAAGACACTATACCTATACGGTCCTTTGTGGTTTTGTCATATGTTGTAATAAGTGTGCTTCAATTTTGAAGTATTAACAATGTATGTAAAGTGTGGGTTGTTATAGTTGGTATCAGAGGAAAGGTATAGTCAACCTTTGGAAACTAGGATGTGAAAGCCTTAGTAAGAACCCTAAGGATAAGTCTAAGCATAGAACACAATCTTAGTGTTTTAGAAATGGCCTTGAATAACCTAGGATAAGACCTTAAGCATGAAAATTTTATTCCTGAATTATGTGGTTTCCTATTATAATTAGTGTTGCTCACACTATTCTTCTTGGTTTTAGTCAATGGCTGGAACCCGAAGGAACCGTGTTAATGCGGAATGCGATGGGCAATGCAATGATTGTCCCCCTGAGCAACCAAACGATATGGGAGCTGGAATGCAAAATCTTGTAGCCATGCTCACACAACTTTCTCAAGCTATGAATCATGCAGGATTTCCAAACGAACAAAGGAGGGAGCAACATTCTGTTGAATCCTTCATGAGGCAGCGTCCACCATCTTTCAGCGGGTCTACTGATTCATTAGTTGCTGAACAATGGATTAGTACTACTGAAAAGATATTTTCAGTTCTTCAATGTTCTGAGCATGATAAAGTCATCCTAGCAGTGTATCGTTTGGAAGGAGATGCGGATCAATGGTGGAATCTTGTTAAGAATACGAGGCAAAGGGATGAAATTGAGTCTATGGAATGGGACGAGTTCAAGAACTTATTTTTCAATAAGTACTTCCCTCGTATTATCCGAACAAAGATGGAGAAAGAGTTCCTTGAACTGAAGCAAAGGGATGATGAATCTGTTAGTACCTATGAAGCAAATTTTACAAGACTTGCAAGGTACGCTTCTGGTAATATTATCCAACCTGAGAGTAAGATCGATCGATTCTTTAGTGGCTTAAAACCAAGTCTTCGAAGGGCGTTAGCCATAAGGGACTTCAATAGCTACGAAGAAATCGTTCGATGTGCTCTCAAAGTCGAGATGGAGATTGGAGTAACCCATCAGTCACATGGGTTTGATAAGAAGAGGAAGATGGAATTCAAAGAAAAATCTAAAGAGCACACGGAAAAGAAGATGAACTTCCCCTTATGCTCAAAGTGTGGAAAGAAACATGGAGGGAGTTGTCTTAAAGGGACAAGTAAATGTTTTAAATGTGGAAAGGAAGGTCATCGGGCATTTGAATGCCGTGATAATGGGAAGAAGATGTCTAATGATGCAAACAAAGGAAGGGATACACAGAATGAACCTGCTACACTTCAATGTTTCAAGTGCAAGGAGATGGGGCATTGTGCCAATCAATGCCCAAATCCAAGGGTTGATGATGATGGTCGACGTCAACAAACTCTTAAGGCTAAAGACAAAGGAAAGTCACATGCAATTTCTATCAGCGAGGTGGAGTACGATAACGATGTGGTGAAAGGTACACTTACCATCCACTCTAAAGTAGCAAATGTTTTATTTGGTTCTGGATCCACCCACTCTTTTATTTCTGAAAAACTTTCTAAGGGTATCACCGTATTACCTCAACAATTAGATGTTGAGTTAGCTGTGACAACACCTAATGGCACATCAATCGCATCAGAAGTTTATAATTCTTCTCCGATCGAAGTTTGTGGGAAAGTGCTTCCTGCAAATCTTGTGATCCTTCCTTTAGTGGAATTTGATGTGATTATTGGCATGGATTGGCTTTCTCTACATGGAGCTCATATCAATTGCCAAAGAAGGGAAGTCACATTTCATATTCCAGATCAATCTACGATCGTATACCAATGCAAGGATGAACATAACCTTCCAGTGGAAATTTCTTCAATCTTATGGGTACTGATTCCACTAAATGAAGGTTATTTATCTCAAATGGTTGGTGAGAAACTCACGATTAAGAATATTCCCATTGTACGGGAGTTTGATGATGTCTTTCCGGAGGAATTGCCGGGTCTTCCACCAAATCGTGAAGTTGAGTTTTCAATAGAACTCGTACCGGGTGCTTTGCCTATTTCAAAGACACCTTATAGAATGGCCCCAATTGAGTTGCAGGAATTGAAGAAGCAACTCCAAGAGAATCTTGATAAGGGATTCATACGCCCTAGTGCGTCACCTTGGGGAGCACCTGTTATATTTGTTAAGAAGAAAGATGGATCAATGAGACTCTGCATTGATTATCGAGAACTTAACAAGATCACTATCAAGAACAAATATCCTCTCCCACGCATTGATGACTTATTTGACCAACTACGCGGAGCTCAATACTTTTCCAAGATTGATCTTCGTTCAGGGTATCATCAATTAAGGTTCAAAAGGGAGGATATACCAAAGACGGCTTTCCGTACAAGGTATGGACACTATGAATTTATAGTGATGCCATTTGGTCTTACTAATGCCCCTGCTATCTTCATGGATCTAATGAATAGAGTCTTTAGAGACTATCTTGATCAATTTGTGGTAGTGTTTATAGACGATATTCTTGTCTATTCAAAGAGCAAGGAAGAGCATGAAGATCACTTGAGAATTATATTGAAGACCCTGAGAAAGGAGAAGCTTTATGCCAAATTTACCAAGTGTGAATTTTGGCTTCAAAAAGTTGCATTTTTGGGTCATATAATCTCAAAAGAGGGGATATCTGTGGATCCAGGAAAAACAGAGGTTATCGAAAGATGGTCAAGACCAACAACAGTAACTGAGATCCGAAGTTTTCTTGGTTTGGCTGGTTATTATCGACGTTTTGTAAAAGATTTTTCACGATTATCTAATCCACTCACCAAGTTGACTCGGAAAGGAGTTAAGTTTGTCTGGACAGAGGAATGTGAAGAGAATTTCAAGGAGTTGAAAAGAAGGTTATCCAGTGCACCTGTGCTCACACTGCCTTGTAGTGGAGAAAGGTTTGTGATCTACAGTGATGCATCCAAGAAGGGATTGGGGTGTGTTCTTATGCAAAATGATATGGTGATAGCTTATGCCTCACGACAGTTGAAAATCCATGAGCAAAATTACCCAACACATGATTTGGAGTTGGCTGCGGTAATCTTTGCATTAAAGATTTGGAGGCATTACCTTTATGGTGAAAGGTGTGATATTTATACTGATCATGAAAGTTTAAAGTATATTTTCACACAAAAGGAGTTGAATATGCGTCAAAGAAGATGGTTGGAGCTGATTAAGGATTATGACTGTTCAATCCATTACCACCCTGGGAAAGCAAACAAGGTGGCAGATGCATTAAGTCGACAAGACCATGCTAGTTTATCCATGATGAGGATCACAAAAGATCCAATATTTATGGATTTACAAAGGATGGATCTTGGAATTATAATGGAAGGGGGAAAATATTATCTTTCTCAAATGAATGTTCAACCATCTATACATGTGAAGATTAAAGAGGAACAGAAAGAAGATGTCGAGTTACAAAAGAAGGTGAGAAATGTTCCTGAATTCAACCTTGATTGTGATGGGATAATAAAGTTCAGGAATCGGGTTTGCGTTCCTCCCATCCCCGAATTAAAGAAAGAGCTGCTGGATGAGGCTCATAGTTCTTCATTCTCTATTCATCCTGGAAGCACGAAGATGTATAGGGACCTGAAAGAGTACTTCTGGTGGGATGGCATGAAAAGAGATGTTGCTGAATATGTCTCTCGATGCTTGGTTTGTCAACAAGTTAAAGCTGAGAGACAGAAGTCTAAGGGGATGTTACAACCATTACCCATACCCGAATGGAAATGGGAAAACATCACTATGGACTTTGTCACAGGACTTCCTAAAACATCCAAAGGCAATAATGCTATCTGGGTCATAGTTGATCGTCTTACAAAGTCTGCACACTTCATTCCTATTAGAGAGGATTTCTCTCTAGATCAGCTTGCCAGGATATATGTAAAGGAAGTGGTAAGATTGCATGGAGTACCACTTTCTATTATATCTGATCGAGATCCGAGATTTACCTCGAAGTTCTGGCGAAGTCTTCAGCATACTCTGGATACAGAGTTGAGTTTCAGCACTGCTTATCATCCCCAGACAGACGGTCAGTCTGAGAGAACAATTCAAACCCTAGAAGATATGTTGAGAGCTTGCTCTATGGATTTCAAAGGAGGTTGGGATCAACACCTACCTTTGGTGGAATTTTCTTATAATAATAGCTTTCACTCCAGTATTCAGATGGCTCCTTATGAAACTCTCTATGGAAAGAAATGCAGGACTCCAACTTGCTGGGATGAAGTTGGGGAAAGAAAGCTATTAGGACCTGACCTCGTTGATGAAATGGCAGAAAAGGTTAGATCTATTCAACAACACATAAGAGCAGCTCAGAGTCGACAGAAAAGTTATGCCGACAATCGAAGAAAAGACCTAGAGTTTGAAGTAGGCGATAAAGTGTTCTTACGAATATCTCCCTGGAAGAGGGTTATGAGATTTGGAAAGAAGGGGAAGTTGAGCCCTAGATATATCGGTCCTTTTGAAATACTGGATCGTGTTGGGAAGGTAGCTTACCGATTGGCGCTTCCACCGATTCTCTCTCAAGTTCATGATGTGTTCCACGTATCTCTCCTGAGAAAGTACATACCAGATCCTTCACATGTACTCAGCTCAGAAGTTGTACCGCTGGAGCAAGATCTTTCTTATGAAGAACAGCCGATAGAGATTCTGGATCGTAGCGAAAAAGTCCTACGAAACAAGACCACTCGCTTGGTGAAAGTTTTATGGAGGAACCACCAACTTGAAGAAGCTACATGGGAGCTTGAGGATATGATGAGGGAGAAGTGTCCTCATTTGTTTGTTACAAAGTGACGAATTTCGAGGGCGAAATTCTTTTTAAGGGGGGTAGAATGTAACACCCGAGACTTTTATGTTATATAAATCATCAAAGGAATCTTTTTCTACACAACACTTGCTTGGCTTGCTTTACACGCAATCGCGACCTTCCTCGATAGCTTGCGTCGTACGCAATACCGAGTTTCACTAAACAACAATATGCTATTAAAACTAGCCGTTATGAATAGTAATAACCACTTTTTGAAATTTTATAAATTTTATTTTTCAAAATGGACTTCATTTTTGGACTCAGAATATCGAAATTAGCCTAGGGTGAAATTTTGGTATTTTTCTGAAAACTTTCAATTTTTGATGAATAGTGAAACCACTAAGTGGTAGGTTAAAAACTGAATTTTGCATAAAACTTAATTTTACCGCTTCTGTGAATGAAATTTCAAAAATCTGAGAGACACGGTTAATATCAAGGACTAAAATGTGGTTCAATGAGATGAAAATAATTTTTTGGTGAATAGTAACTTTTTACTATTTTTACCCCGGTTAATAGTAAATAGGGTAACTAAGGGTAAATATGATATCAATATTACCCTAACACATGTCCTAATTCTATTGGACAAATTTAATTCGACCAAAAACAAACTTAGGAATAAAATATGACAATTTAGGCCCACTTGGATTAGAATAGGACATTTATTATTAATTTATTTAAAGAAGGGTTAAAATAGTTAAAATCAAAGTTTAATAAGTAAATCATTTTTAATATGGGGTTATACATAAGATAAATTCGATTGTAAATATTCATTAGAAAGCTAAGAAGATTTCCTACATGATGGTATTTTATTTGTAATTTTTAGACATCAAATAATTTAATTTATTTATGACACAAAGATGATGCAGTAATTATCTTATTAATGAAATATTGAAAAAATTGATAATATAAATACCAAAATAAATGTAATTTGAGACTTTTTATGAATTACACTAATTTTCTAGGTTACTATGATATATTATTGTTGATTTAATCAACTTGGTTCGAACATATAATTCTGTTATGACTTTCACAAAAATCATATATCAAATAGTGTCAAAATTGACACAAAATAGTTTTTAAATCAAATATTATATTATTAATTGTTATTTTATTCCTAAAAATCTAAGGTTCGGCCACATGACTTAGATAAGGATATATATATTAATAATAAACAATTTGGGGTTCGTTTGGCATGTTATAGTAAGTGTATTAACCATATAGTGAAAGAAAATAAAAAGACACGGTAAAAGTTAAATTAATTAACTTAGAGTTAAATCTAATTTATAAGGTTAAAATAATACCCTAAACTTGACTAAATCCTATTGTTTGATAGGATTTAGACCCATCCCCACTTTAGCTTCGAAATAAGACCCTTTGGAACCATTATAAACCGATTTTGACTTTAATATAAAATAATATTTTGAGATATTCCTAAGGTGCCCCTCTCCTCCCTTATAAAAGGGCACCTCCTCCCCCTCCTCCTCACACCAATTTGAGCACTCAAGCTCGGACAACCCCTGCCATTTTCTCCTCTCCACTTCCCTAGAATAATCCTAGAGGTCCTGGTCTTCTCGAAAGACCAATCTTAGTTCCTTAAGTGGAGGATTCAAAGAGGCGTTCCAAAGAAGAGGTAATATCCATTACCGATCTTTTCAATTTCATTCTTCTTCAACTTCTTCTTCCTTAGTTGTTTCATGATAAAGTAATAACATAAGTATTACTTAGATACTGATATGTTATTATAAATATGAAACAACCCTAATTCACCTTCTATCCATCCTACGGAAAAATGAAATCACCGCGCGTGCGTACGAACGGAATACCGTCTCCATGCCGTGGTGTAATCTATTTTCCACCATCACCTTACAAGGATGGGTATAATGGTGTAATGAGTAACTATATAGTAATATTGATACTGAAATAATATATATATATACTCCAATACAATTCCACGATCATAGGAACGATATCATCTCTCGTGCGTACGTACGGAATACCGTCTCCACGATGTGATGCGATTCGTTCTACATGATCTTCATTTCATAATGATAATATAAATGAATTGAATGAATGAATATGGTATATACTACACTAATACCATTCTGGAAATGAATTATCTATAACCTAAAGATAAGAATAAGAATTTATTCAACAAAACACGCATAAGAACAAAAAGTTATAAAGACCCGAGTAACAAGTAACAATGAAATATTACTAACAAGAAGTTAATAATCTCATATCAATATGTATGATTCTGGAATAAGTCAATAACTTTATTTAAACCATTATACAGGAGCTTCGAACACGAACAAAGCAAATTGGACCTAAGGTAAGGGAAATATCACAATCTCATTTTTATCCGAGATTGTTTATTCATAAGTATTTACTGGGGTGTATTTTATCATCCACATCCATGTTCCCTCAATATGTAATATTGTTTCCATCCACTTGAAATAGTTTAAATCCAATTTTACCCTTAGGTGAGTTTTTAGTAAAGAATATGAAAGTAATCTTTTGTCGTTTTTCCGTACGAGGTACTTTTTGACTTTTCCGACAAAAGTACGAAGAATGTTTTTTTTAACTTATACGGCATGAATGGATTTTTAAAACATTACTTCAAAGAAACTTCCTTTACAAGTTTTCAAGTATATTTTTAATCAACTTCTTTTATTTTAAAGTTGTATGACATGTTATGAAAGGAAAAATGTTTTTGAAGAAGAAAGGATATTTTCCTCAAGAATTCAATTCAAGTGTTTTATCAAAATTATTTTCCATCTAAGATAATAAAGGGTTCTGTTTCTATCCCTATTTTTACATTGGTTTGACTATGTTGTGATGGAATTATGTTTTTGAATTCCTTTATCTTATATGAATTGATTTATGATGTCATGATGTTTCAAGAATCCCATTTTTGTTATATGTGTTATGCGATGATGTATGTTTTATGATTATGTGGCACACATAAGAAAGGATTCATTATAAGATGGGTGGGACCTATATCTCCCTCCAATGCATTGGGTAATGATTTTATATCTCATGAGATAGACATGGCTGGAACGGAAGGTTATTTCGGTTCAGTGATACAGGACTGAAACGAGGAGTGAACTCGGTTCAGAAAGGGACTTTGTCCACTAAGATATTCTTGGCAATGAGTCATGACTAACAAGAAATGATTTCCATGATTATGTGTGCATGCCACAAAGTTTAAAGTTTTATGTTATGATTATGGGGATCTCATTTTCACTTCTATGAGTTATTCCATGTTAAGATATTATGATCTCTTTTGCAGGTTTTGATAAAGATATGATATGATTTTTATTTCCTTTATTTTCCCTTGCTGAGCATTTGAGCTCACCCTTTTATGTTTTCTTTTCCCCAGGTCAGGAAGATGGATATTAAGTAGAATATGCTAAAAGGGACCCTAGATATGATGTAATAAATGAGAGACACTGTAGAAGATTTATGAACCAGTTGTTTATGTTTCCCAGTTTCTAAAGACACTATATCTATACGGTCCTTTGTGGTTTTGTCATATGTTGTAATAAGTGTGCTTCAATTTTGAAGTATTAACAATGTATGTAAAGTGTGGTTTGTTATAGTGAGGGCTATCTACATAGTGGGGGAGAGGGTTTTCCATAGGTATAGGGTATTTACAGGTGGTGGGGGATATCTTGGGGGGTTAGGGGTGTCCAGAGGGTGGGGATGTCTAGGGGCTGGGGTCTTTCCAAGGGGGTCGGGGTGTCCAAGTGGTGGGGGCTATCCAGGGAGTGGGGAAGAACTTGCATGATAATGATTTCATGGTAGAACGGGCATGGAAGTACACACACCGACACATGATAGAACACACATGGTCACAAAAAAATCATATAACATGCATGATATCACACTCATGGGTTATTTTACCTGAAAATAACTTATCATGGTATAAAAGAACACTATGACAATTACCATAATAGAAAGAACAATGATAGAAAAATAATATCTCAAAACATAAATTTCAGGCATCGTTAAAGGTAAACAATGAAACGGAGGCATGTGATGTATACTTGAGTGTTTCAATTCATCCTGATAGATCCGATGAGAATAAATATGATGTATGATGTTGGAAAAAATAGGTTGGAGGGAACTAATTTGAAGAATCCTTTCTAGGTTTTCCACATGAGAGAGATTACTCGTAAGTCACCCGATCGAAGTAAACATAAGGAAAGAATACGAGGCCCAGTAAATAATTTAAATGATTTATCACGTCAGTTATTTAATAACCAATGTGATAAATTATTTTTTATGTTTATCAGGTTGGTTATTTAATAACCAATGTTATAAATATGAATTTATAATGTATTTTATTTTATAACTGATTTGATAAAGCGCTGAGATTTTATTTATCACATAAGTTACAAAATAAATGTCATTATAAATCCAATCACGGTATTTAGTCTGTCAGTTATAAAATAACAAACATTATAAATCTTTTCTCAATGATTTATCACGTCAGTTAAAAAATAGATGATGTGATAAATAAATTTTTATAGGTTTGCACGTCGGTTATATATAACAGACGTAAAAATGCCAACGTGGTAAACTTTTTTTGCACTGGGTAATGATGGATGACTTATGAGTATAAATGTTTTCCATGAACCTAATTACATGTTCATAATGTTAAGTATGGACCTAGTTTCATGTCTTTAAGTTTATGTGTGATCTTGATTATATATTGATAATGTTATGAATTAACCATATTACATGTTCACAATGTTAATCATAGACTTGGTAGCATGTCCAAAAGTTTATCTGTGAACCTAATTACATGTTAACCATGTTATTTATGAACATGATTACATGTTCACATTTTTATTCATAGACCTGTTTTCATGTCCATAAGTTTATATAATGTATTGATTTCAAGTCCATAACAAAATGAGTAAACTTGTTTCTAATTATACATGTTCACAATGTTATAATATGATGTGTATGCCACAATTTCATGTCATATTCCTATGTTATTCTTTCATGAATTATGTTCCTTGTTTCATAATGATTCATATCTTATGAACTGTCATGATTTATTCCATGATTCATGTTTATAATCTCATGATATATAGGGTATAATATTCAAATCTAATGATCACGTTTTCATACCCATATTTTCATTCATATGGTTACATGTTTCCTTTATTTACCCTTACTGAGCATTTGAGATCACCCCTATCTTATGTTTTCTTTCCAAAAGTTATAAAGGAATGTTTTAAGTATGATTACCAAATAGAAAGATCTTTAGAGAAGATATTGAAGATCATTCACCATACTTGAAATTTTTTTCCAAGTTTCCATAAATACTAAACTATTACGGTCATTGAGCATGTATTTTTATAATGTGCTGTAAATTAATCTAAAATAATGTAATATCCATGTATATTAAGCCATGTTCACTGTAGTTGGTATTAGAGGAAATCTTTAATCATCCTTTAGAAACTAGGATGTGAAAACTTTAGTGACATCCCTATAAATATTTTTAAGGATATGTCTAGGTATGTCTCTAAAGAGAATTATAAGGATAAGTTAATGTTTAGGAAAATGTCCTTGAATTTTGGTAAAGGATAGAGTTAGTGGTTTCCTAGAAATAAAGCTCTGTCTAGATACTACAAGTGGATATTGATATGGAACAGATATACCTTGGGGTAATAACTCTAAAAAGATGTTCCAGACATGACTTGGGGTAATCTAGTACATGACAATGGATCTTGCTGCACATCTAGTTTGACACTCCCGAGGGATACGCTTTGGGAATTTGGAAACTCTTCATGAACCATTACGAAGGATTTAAATATATGTTGTCTATGAATAACCTATGATGAACCTAGGGTTTCATATATTAAAGAAGGTGACAAAATTTAGACTATGTGGTTTATATTATTATAAGTAATGATCACACTATGCTTCTAGTTTGAGTTAATGGAGGGAACTGGAAGGAACATAATTCATGCTGAATGTGATGGATGACTTGCTGATGAGAAGTAAAATGGGATTATTAGTAGAGATAAAGTTATTACAATTATTCAGAATCATCTATCATGGTATATGATTGTCAATGTTAGCTTGGGTGATATTCCTAACTGGTCGAATAAGTGAAGTATGTACTTTTATGGTAAGGAACATAGAGGAAAAAAGATTTAGATTCATAAATGACAAGAAGAAGGGATGAAGAACGTTGAGGAATACCTCAAATGGAGGATAAAATGTTATTTTTGCAGGAAAAATGTTCATATAGTGATGAATTGTCATAGAGTTGAATGTCTTATCTGTGGAGAACATGGGAATTACCCAACTCATTGCCCTGATCTGAGAATTTACTTATAAACAAAGTACATATCCCATTCCAAACATTAAAGTTGAAGTATTGCCATATTTATGTATTTGAATTCCAAAATTAATAATGGGGAATTATGTATGGATTGTTCAGCTTATGTTTTCACTAAGTATTTAAAAGAATGTGTTGAATGGTCCCAATATACTAGAAAGATGATCTCATAAAAGGTTACGTTGTTACTAAGGGCTGGTAAACATTAATATATTCTTTATGTTAAAATAATTTTGTATGTATAAATATATTTGGGATATGAACAAGTAAATTGTATTGTATTGATTACCTTGGAACTAAGTAAGGACATATTGATAGGTGGTTTATGCTATCACTGATGAAGTTTAAAGAATTCTTGGATTGACAGAATAAATCTAATATACTTTGGGATGAGGATGAATGTACGTTTTCCAAAATTATTTATGGTAATTTAGGTTATTACCATGTTTTAAGGGAATATACAATAAGGGTATTCTTGTGTTTGGAGTTTGACCAAAAATTTCTACTTTTTTGGATATAGGGGAATCAACGTTATGCTGATTTCATGACTCTCTTTCTAAATTTTTGGATTTTCATCTTTGAGAGGGGTTATAAGTTTAAACGTTTGTGAAAATTTTATGTTAAACTTAATAAAAAGTATTTGTGAACTATGTTTGTATTGAAAACCTTGGTTCAAAGGATATTTAAAGATTAACCTTATTTCAAGGATGCCTGTCTTATATATTTTGAAAATTATATTATTTTTGTTTTAGAAAATTTCATAATCTATATCAGGTGAAAACCAATCATGTCCAGTAAGGCCACAAGTCTTGAACCCATGAACGAAGTACAATAAGGATTTCATGCCTACCACTAGCCTATGCGATGACCTAGTTAATGTATAATTATTTTTTATGAATAAATAATAATGATTAATTAGTATTGTTACTTTTTATGTTTATATATTAATGCATATATATTTTTAATAGACAAATAGTTAGACTTTGGATTGTTTCATGAGCCATATTATTTGTTAAAAGTGTAATTCAGTGATTTATTAATCAATGTTAATTTCTCTAAATTAATTCATTTAGGTAATGAACGTATTAGAAATTGATCAAATCACAATATAAGAATGATATTTTTTATATGAATTTATCAAGAATTATCCAACGTTCTGAAAGTGATAAAAGAAAAGGTAAATATTGACCTAATACCATAAATATTGTTAAACCAATGTCTTCTGGAATCATCACAAATTTATAACTTCGTGTCCCTCAACATTCATTTGACCAATCACTTGTTTTTGATTTATGAACTCAATAAATCTGTATAAATATTAATGTTTTTCCTCTGTTTCCAAACTTTACTCCCAACCTATGTTACTTTGGGTAACCATTATGGCTTCAACATTCCAGTTTTAAATGAAGTTTTAGTATTCAATTTCATGATGTGGGTTTCAATAAATGATGCCATAATGTATTAAAATGTTTATAACCTAGATTAATTTCTATTTATAAATTCATTTTAAGGGGGGTAGAATATAACACCCCTGTATTCTGTGGAAAAGAATACAAATTAATTTAATCTTTTTAATATTTTTCAACACCAGATATATCTTACATTATGTGAAGACACAAAGTCAAAACAATAATTTCACAAGAAACTAACTTGAATTTTTCTATATGAAACATCAAATTGTCTTGTTCTATATGCAACACTAACTCATCTTGCGCTACAAGCAATACCGACTTGACATACGTTACATGCAACATCGAGTTTCTACAAAACAACATTTTACTGTTTTAATTGTTTTAAATAAGATAATTATAACCAAGGAATTAAACATAATAGTATTAATATTAATAATAACTTTTCAAATATTATTTATAATGGTAAAACATATTGATAATGAAGGATATAATTTATTGGTAATGTCCTTTTATGTTTTAAAATACCATTTTCTCAAAAAAACTACTTTCAACATCCTCTTACGAAAAATAATAAAATTAATTTTAGACACTATTTAAAATTTAATTTTATAAAATAAACGTAATTTTTTAATTTATAATGTCTAAATTATCCTAGGGTGATTTTTTTGGATTTTTCTAAGAAACATCATTATTGGATGAATAGTGAAACTTACTTCTTTAATGTTAAAAAATGTGTTTTCATTTAAATTATTATTAATGTTAAATTATATTATAAATTTAATATAAGGTAAATTTATATAAATATTAAATCTATTAAATCAATTTATATTATTATAATCAGTTTCACTTTGAAATTGAATATAAAATATTAACAAATTTTTGAACATTTTTTTACTAAGAATAATCTATATTTCATCTCATTTACGAGATTAGAGTTAATTTTAATTCTAAAAAAATTATTATGAATTTATACAATATCACAAAAAAAATTTAATCATTGTTTTATTTTATTTTTCTAATAATATAAACTTAAGCTTTTGAACAAAAGTGATTAGTAAAAGTGATTAAAATTTATCACAATAATTAAGTTTAATTAGGTATGAAACCTTAAAATTAAGGGCCCAAATGACCTACACACTTTTCCAAAACCCATAATATGTCCATATTTCATTAATAAAACTTCCATTATTGCCTATTTTTTTATAACTTTTTCAGTTAATAACATTTGTATACCAAACATGTTCCCAAACATCCACATGAGGCCTTTTCCTTCCATGAAAAATTCCACCAACTCTACCCATTCCTCACACCTATAAATCTTCTTAAGTTTAGATAAAACCTAACCATTACACTTTTTAACATTCCTGAATTCCTTTTTGAAGCCTAACATTGGAAAAAAACTTCCAAGGAAGCCTTTTGGAACAAACCAAAAGGAGTTTCCCGATTAAGAGGTAATGTCTCCTCACAAACTCCTTTATTTTTTTTTCTTTGTACACTCCATAGAATCTCTTTATTTCATTATTTTATAACAAAACTAGTATCCTAAATATAATAGGATATTTCTATTATAATTAATTTACCTACACTTACCCACACCTTCATCTAATGGGTAATTAACATATTGTTTTCGTGTACATTTAACTACCGCCTCACTAAACGATGATAGTTTATTTTTCCTTTCCCATCTCTCATCGTGGGAAATATGATGAAATATATATTTATATATTTCATATATTATATTTCTTTATTACTTCTTTAACATATGTTTTTTAGCTTTCGAGTTGGTGAAAATACGAAAATCTTGTTTCAAAAGGTGTGGACTACCACCCCCTCAAAGCGGTGTAATTTGTTCACACACTACATTGAATGTATTAGGATATAAATATAAGGAACAAATATAAAACAAATTAAGACACATGTAAATAACAAAGTGAATATTACCCAAAGAGAATCCTTAACATAAAATTTTTAATAAGAGGTAATATAAGGTCATAATAAACCATATATGGTATTAATTATAATAATTCAATTATTTAAAATATTTATAATTTAATTATATTTATTATGAAGGAATATTTAATGAGTAAAAAAAAGATAATACACAAGGTAAGAGAATTTCATCTCACTTTTTATTTTTGTGAGATATATTCTTTAATCACCAAACACTTATTTTTTGTGTTGTATACACTGACAATGATTTTATTCTATTTTTATTACACTTATTATTATGGGTATTACATATAAATTTTATTATCTATACATCATGGGGTTTTACAGTTACAATTTATCCAAATTAGTAAAGTAGTTTTGTTTCAATTTGCTATCTTTGAGACACATGTTTTGATGTGATCCTATGTTATTCAACGAGGTGTACATAATTTCATTTTAAATGTTATATAATAAATCACATGATATTCATGATATATTAAGCTTCATTTAATTTAATTTTCATACATGGATAGTATGATCCCATGTTACCATGTGGTAAGGTTTTATTGAATGATTCTCATCATTCATCAGTATTGTTAATGTTGAGGCTTACTTTGTTGAAATATTATGATCCATATCTTAGTAGAATTCATGAATTTTATTCCTCTATAATTATCAATGATATATTCATGTACTTGTACAATTTTTATACTCTTTGTTACATAATATAGTTAATAAACTATTTCTAATAATTTCCAACCCTATCATATCATCGGTTGGATATCTATGTTACTTCATAAGAATATTTTCCATAAAGGGATTCTAAGAATATTACACTATTCTCCTATAATTATTTAAAAAATTATTTGTTTCTTTTACAATTGCTTTCAAATGAATATTTTTTTTCACTTTATTGACAAGGATTTTTTATAAACATTTACTATGAAAAATTAATGTTCTTCTTACCTCATACGATATGTATAGATTTACCTGATGTCATTTTTGTGATACTTGATTTTCATGTTTAAAATGTTATTTTTTATGATTTTTTTTAAAAAATAAATTTTAAGGAAAATGGTTTTAAATTTGTTTTTAAAACATTATTTTACAAGTTTTCAAGGAAAATTGTTTTCAAAAGGATCTCAATCTACATTCATATGTTTTTCGAGAAATAGTTTTCTAAAAAATTTCAAGATAACATTATATGTTTTCAGATAAAAAGGGTTTCAAAAATGATTTAAAATATTTCTTTTTATATTTTCCCGATAATGGTTTTCAAAAAGTTATTTTTTTGTTTTAGAGATCATTTTTCAAATAATAAATGATATTATTTCCTCAATAAATGTTTTGAAAATAAATTTCAAAGTTGTTTTTATTTGAGATGACATCTATCAGTGTCACTCGTTCCCTTATAGGAAATTATCCAAATGTTACATTCACATTACTTCTTTAATATGTATATGTTTTGATGGAAATATGTTTATGAAACCTATTGCTATTAATCTGGTTATATGCTTTAGAAACCCTCTTATTTTCATGAGTTATTCTTTTTATTTAGGTATTATTAAACTCATATCTTGTTCCCCAGGTTATGATATGATTGCATGTTTATGAAACCCATTAAT
The DNA here is from genome assembly GCA_963277665.1 of Viscum album. Taxonomy (NCBI): domain Eukaryota; kingdom Viridiplantae; phylum Streptophyta; class Magnoliopsida; order Santalales; family Viscaceae; genus Viscum; species Viscum album. The sequence goes on along the minus strand of OY728130.1, from coordinate 1,927,314,542 downwards.
TTTCATGGGTTAGGATATGATTTTTTGTCCCATATATGTATGATTTAATTATATGATGGGTGGGACCTACATATCCCTCCAATTCATTATATAAATATGGATAACGCATGAGTATAAATATTATATGTGAAACTAATTACATGTTCACAATGTTAAGAATGGAAATGTTTTCATGTAAATAAGTTTATGAGCCAACCTGATTAAATTTCCATAATGTTATGTGTAAACTCGATTAGATGTTCACAACGTTAATCATGGACCTGGTAGTATTTCTATAAGTTTATGGGTGAACCTGAATACATGTTCACAATGTTATTTATTGAACCTAATTACATGTTCACAATGTTACGCATGGACCTGGTTGCATGTCCATAAGTTTATACGAGGGCCTGATTTCATTTCCTTAAATTAATGAGTGAACCCATTTCTAATTATATGTGTTCACAATGTTATACGTTGATGTGTATGTTGCAATTCCATGTCATATTCATATGTTATTATTTAATAGATTATGTTATTTATTTCATTATGATTCATATCTTATGAACTACCATGATTTATTCCATAATTCATGTTTATAATCTCATGGTATACATGGTATGATCTCCAAATGTTATGATCACATTCTCATACCCATATACTCATTCTTATGCTTACATCTTTCCTTTATTTACCCTTACTGGGCATTTGAGATCACACCTTTATTATATTTCCTTTACCCATGATATGAATAATGGATTTAAGTTTCATTAAAAATGGTAAGATCTTTAGGGAAGATGTTGAAGATCATTAACCATAGTAGAATGATGTGTTCCATGTTTCCAAAGACACTAAACTATTACGGTGCCCAAGCATGTATTTTTGTAATGTGCTTAATATTCAACTAAAATGATGCAATATCCATTTATTTTAATCCTCTTTCACTATAGAGGGTAATATAAAAACAAAAAAACTAAAATTAAACTTTGATTGGTTCCCATGTCTGTGTTGAAGTGGTTTGAAATCCTAATGGGTTCATTAATACTTTAAAAATATCAACTAAATGAAAAAATATTTATTGGGTAATTTTGAATCAAATAACAAAGATGACATACTTTTTACCTATTAATTATTCTTCCTTCATTGATGAGAATATAAGTTCATATGTTCTTTAAATAGTGAATCTTCATTGGGTGTGACATAGTATTTTCTCTGATAGGTATTTGAGGTTTACATCACAGTTCTTCCTAGGAATTCTATAAGAATTTGGGACTGTGATGAAATTGAGTACCCCGTTCAATCTGTGACTCCAAAACAGTCTAAAAAGTCTATCCAAAGTAATGTAAACATAGTTATTTCATTCTTGACTTTAGTGTAATTCTCCAACAATAATATCTACCAATCATCAATCACTACAAAAAAATGATCTATTTAAAGGGGTTATTTTTTTCATTATTGGCCATTATGGATAACCACCACAAAGATGGTCGTAAAAATTTTTTATTGGTGTTTATCCATAACTATTATTAAGGTAAAAAAAAGTAGGGGTTTTTATGTTAGTGGAAGTTAGAAACCCTTACAAAAAGTTGGAAAATATTTTAAATATAGTATATTATTTATAAAAAAAATAAAAACTAGAGGAAGTTTAAAAACACCACCAGTTTTTTAAATGAAATAGTATATCTTGATAGGTTTTAAGCTTGCACGCTTTCCCAATCCACATTTTCAAGTTAGTTCCCCACTAAAACCATTATTCTCAATACCCTTATAATCCCTTGTCGTTATGATTTCAACTATCCCTAACTACCATTTTCTCCTACTTTCACTCCACTCAAAAATCTAAACACTAGAGATACCCTGAAAGTTTAAAGGTATGAGGAATCAATCCCCCAACACTCATGATACCATGAAGATTCTTAAACACATAAAAATTTTAAAAACATGATAATAAAAATATTATTATTTATAAATATAAATAAAAATTCAAAGGATATCACACACAAACATAAAACAATAGATTTAATATAAAATTTAAATTAAAAAATTAACAAAAATATGGATATACATATGCATATGCATGTATGTTAAATATAAATATAAATTTAAATATAAATATAAATTTGAGTATAAATATAAATATTTGTATAAATAAAAATAAAAATAAAAATATATTTAAATATAAATATAGATTTGAATATAAATATTGATTCGAATATCAATATAGATGTATGTTTAAATTTATATATAAATCAAAATACAAATATTAATCAACATATAGATTTAAATATATATATATATATATCAAAATCAATATATATATATTTATATATATTAGGTAGAGAGAATTAAAATCCAAAAACCAGACACACACTTAGACACACCAGATGTTATAGCCTCATCCCTCCTTATAAGGAATAGAAAAGGGTAGGGTATCCATTTATTTTGGGGTAACCTAAATCTAAACCATTAAAATTATACCTACCTTGAACTTTATCCTAACCCATTTACACCTAATTATTTAATAAACTATCCCCAACCCGATTAATTAAATACAACTTATTTAATACCTTAATTCGATTAATCAAATACTACATATTTAATATCAGAACCCGATTGATTTATTTCATATTATATTTAAAATTAAACATAGTTTTCATGTTTCTGTGGTTGGGGATAGGGATACTATAGAGGCATTTGAGAAGTAGGTGGGGGACGTGGGGCGACAGGCCACTAGGCGTAGGAGTCATTGTTAGAAGAGGGGTTGGCACACATAGGGTTATATATCCCACTACACCAAAGGCTATGTCCAGAGGGGACAACATCTGAACATGTGGAAATTGTCCCACATCAAAGATTGAATTTGGTGTGTGGGGATTTTTAAACTTCCATGTGTCCACCCCACTTTTAACATCACCTCCTCTCTAAGGTCAATCGTTGCACATCCCCTACATATTTCCATCACGCCTCCCTACTCACCCTTCTGTACAATTATTGCATTTTTCAAGATTATAATATAAAGAAACAAATATTAAATAAGATAATTAGGTTTTTGGTCATCTAATACCAAAAACTATTACCCTACCAAATTAGTAATTAGGTATTCTTGGTGAAACCTGAACCCGATTAAGGGGTACCTGAGCCCTATTTAATTGGGTCATTTATTTGGTAAAGACATACCAATTGGCATCCCAAAATATACATAAAGATATAAATTTAAATATAATATAAATATACACATAAATCTGAATTTATATTTAAATATAAATAAACATAAAAATAAAAATACATATATATATATATATATATATATATTTATATAAAAATAAATATATATATTAATTTAAATTTAACTGAAATAAAAAATTATATTTCAATTGAAAAAATTAAATGGTTTTTTAATATATTTTTGTGTCTGAATATATATAATTTATAAATTCATATATGTATGTTAATATAATATAATTGTATTATACATTTATATGATTTTGAATACATTTATATACATTTATATTATATCGGGTATATAAATATATATAATATACACACAATTAAATATATTTTTATAATATATATCAGTAATATATTTAAACATATTTATATATTGTATTATATATTTAATTTAGTTATATAATACATAATGCGTTAAATACATTTAATTATTATTCTTATTGATATTATACAATTTAATTTAAAAAAAAATAAAAAACAATTATAGGGGGTGTAAAATATTTTTATTGTATATAATTAGAATCAGTTTTGAACCACCTCTATATTTTTTGAATTGTTTAATTAGAAAATCTACAAATATATATTATAGGTGGTTCTAAATTGCCACTAATTTCACAAATTATCAGTGGTTTTAAATCCTCTCTAATTTATAAAAAATCATGAAATAATGTAAAAAAATTAGGGGGGGGGTTGAACATAGCTGATAACTATATATATTAGTGGTGGTTTTCAGATAACCACTACTAATTTAATTAAAAGCATAATTTAGATAGGTGTGTCAATAAACTCTGTAATTAATCACCGCTAATTTTCTATTTTTTAGGGTATCTAGATGACTCATTATGAGACATTATATGCTACATTGTATCGTTACACTATATATTGGATATAGATAGGAAAACCATATATAATCAGGACTAGTCTTTTCTGATAGATGAAAAATAAAATAAAGCTGATTCAAAAATTCCTCCAGACTACATGAATGTGGTTAAATTATTATACCAACCATCATAGGTGAGCACTACAATTCAGATTCGGTGATCATGTTATTTGTATTTCACCAAGATTAGGTCATTGATGAATGGGAAGGTATGGTAAACTAATTTTTAGATACATCGAGCCTTTTGGAATTATTGGTAGATCAGGGAAGTTGCTTATTAGCTAGCTTTTCCTATGAAATTTACTTCCATGCTAAACACATTTCATGTGTATCAATGTGTATGTCCCATCACACATGATCTAATATGACGATTTTGAACTTGAATATGATGTGTCCTACTTGGATCATCTTATTGGTATTGTCAGTCGAAGTCAAAAGTGCAATGAGGCAGGGTTATTCCTCTCATTTGGTTCAAGTATAAACATGAAAACCTCCATGATGAAACATAGGAGAGTTAATTCAATATAAAGAGGTAATTTCCATATTTATTCCCTCTATAATTTAGTTAAAACTTATCAGGTATGATAATCCAAATAGTAGGAAATCTATAAAGACCTTTACCCTTACATATAAGTAATTTCCTCTAATTCTAGTCTATTCAAGTTAATTTATGTGTTATTTATAGTTGATGTTAGCTTTGAAGGGTATTTCAAGGAGTTTTGGTGAAAATCCAAAGGGTTGAGATACAAGAAGAACTAGGTACTAAATGGTTTATTATTGGATACTCGGTTGACATCCTATAGTGTAGGTAGTTATTTCATGAATCAACATGTAACCAGTAAATTCATAATAAGTACCCCATGGGTTCCAAAGTATAATTCCCTTTAAAAATGGATTTTCATCATTTTAAAAATTAAAATCATCTCAAAATATATAGGGGTTTATATATTTCAACTCATGTATTCCTTTTTTCACTCCCTCTTAATCCCCATCCTATCATGCTCTCCAAATGGATTCCTTCCCCATCCTTGATCTTGAAGGTCTTTTGGTGTCATGGAATATTCTCATGTTGAGGCAAGGTATCATCATTCTCTAATCTTCTTTATTATTTATATTCATGGTAGTTATACATGTAAAATCACCTATACCTAATATAGTACTTGATAAATACATTAAATCCTCCCATTTCCATCTAGGATTACTTCTGTACAGTCTATACTTTTGATAATATAAGGTAATGATATGGTTCCACATCCCAGATTTTTTATCTTTAAATCATAGTGGTATTGAATTAAGTCTAAATTATTGTTAGGTGGTCTCCTATATCTTTTAGTGGGATACCCATACCTCTTGAACACCATTAAAAAACCCAAAAATCTTGAGTTCCAATGTATTTGGGAGATTATGGGCATAATACATCTTATAAAAAGATAATAAAATTATTTGTCTCTATTCTCATATTATACTCATATATATCCACACAATTCTATCACTACATAGTATATTATAAGAACATACATCAAAAATTTGATGTATAATTCTCAGTGAGATGACGATAAAAGGGTGTCATGGAGAGGATAATTATCATGGGATAAATGGGACATTGGGGGGAATACCATTTAATCATGATCATAATGGAAACATGAATCATATAAGCATAGAATAAGAAAACATCCATCATGGATATCTGGAAATAAAATAAAACATGACAACATAATCAAAATTTATGGTTTGATACCATCATTATAAAACATAGTGTGTTATTCCTATTATATATACCCCATACATGGTATCTAATAAGATAAATTTTGGAGATGGTGCCCAAGAAACAAATAATCTATACATTAGATTTCTTATATATTTATATATTTTAATATAAATAAATACCTCATCACATATTGAGTAATGTTCCTCCTAGAATTATTCTGATAATGTCCTAGAATATTAGTCACATGAAAAGTTTGTACTAGTTCCCAGCTATGATGAGAACCATGAAGTTTCATGAATATATTAAAAAATATTTTTTTTATGGTTGAATAAAATTATATAATGGGACACGTTGTTTGTTTAATTTCAGGTGAGAGTTCACATACGGAGATGATACTAAATCTTAGAAAGTTCACCCTTTGTAATATCCTATATGAGAGATCATGTACACAGACCCACCAGTAAAAATTTCTTATATTTATGTGTCGTTGTGTATTATAATATATGAGAGTGTGTAATGGTCCTTAGATTTTATTATTATTAATTATTTTCATGAATCCAGTAATTGTATTTATTATTTCAAACCATGATAATACTACTCATATAGAATTTGGGTACATTGGGTGAGTCAAAAATGATATGTTATTCATGAATAATTCGAGGAATGATTTCTCCATTACATATTTATAAAAGTTCATATCTTGTCCCTTTGATTGAAATGGTACCATTTCATTAAATTTCATGTACATTTTTTAAAGAAAAGTATATTTAAGATAGCGAAATAAATACATATCAATCATATAGGTTGATTTAATAGGTAAGAAACCTTCATGATGATATATCATGACAAAGGGGTTATATTATATAGTGATAATTCATATGTGTTTTTTATCATTGTGACATATCCTCTTCGTCTTTGAGATCATGGACCTATTGTTAGAAAGTAATATTGGACTTTATGAAATCTCATCTAAATCCATAGAGGAAAAGGCCTAAAGGGTCACAAACAAAGTGTTTCCTTTGATCTCAGTTAAATATTATTCAAATTTTATATTTTAAATAAATATAATTGTTCAAAACAAGAAGTAAAATTTAATCATGATTTTTAAAATGATAGAAAATAGTAAATACATTTTTATTTTCAAGTTAATTGTTTAATGAGGTGAAAATATAATATTTATTTATCTCTAATTATTGTCAAGGTAATAAATAATTCTTTATTCATTAATAAATAATTTATTTAATTACATGAGTATCAAAATAAATATTTTTTTCTCCAGATTATGGATATAATATTTTTTATTTATTGAATGTATAATATTTCTCTTGTTATTCATAAGGTATTAAAAATTTATTTTTTAATTAATATTTTATTTAATTATGAAAATATTAAATTAAATATTTCTTGGGAATTAATTGAATGTGAAGCAGAACAATAATACCCACTAATGGATCTGATGATAAATATTTATCTACTGTACTCTAAATAATATCTATCATTACACGGGTTAGAGTATCCAACGGGGAAAATATTTTTATTATTTTACATGACATGGTATTTATTTTGGGTTTAACACATTATTAAAGAATTTTTTGAAATTAATTAATATAAAACCCTAAACCTTTGATTATAAGTAGACAATTATGAGATATGTGAGTGTTTATTCTTTTTTCACAACATTCTCCTTCCTAGAGAATTTTTTCTCAATAAAGAACATCTATATGGTTTTCTCTCAAGATCGAGAGATTATAAATTCCTCCTTCATTTCTATAAAGCAGTAGATATCAAGATACGACCCTTCTAGACTAAAGGTATCATTATTGTGATCATGGGAGTGGAACAAGATGATCAGTATGTCCAAACTAGCACCTAGACTACCATCGAAGACATTCTGAGATCAAAGGATCACATGTGGATCACTGCTAGAGGGGAACCACTTTGGGTTCATATAAATTCAAATAAAATAAAACCAAATGACCTTTTGATGATCAAAATCCACATCAAAGAAGGAACTCATGATTTAGGTATTTCTTCATGCTACTAAATGAATTATAATTTAATGTGAAAATTTTTCTCTCTTGGTTATGGTGAAAATATTTTTCAGTATTCTTTGGAAAAGATATTTTTTCATGGTATTTATCATCCTGTACATTAAATATGATCTACTAAATATGAAAAAAAAAATTATTTGTCTATATGCTATATAGAAACTTTCAATGAGTCTATAACAGTCAATAGAAGAATTTACCAATCAATTCGGAACTATATAATTCTAGTTCCACCAATCACATCACAATATGTACATGCATATTCATGCCACATAAGAAAATATAACATACCTAAATAATAAGAATAATAACCCATGGTGAATAAAATGGGATATGGATCATGTCATAAATCATCATCGTATCATAATGAATTATGAATCATATAGGATTAACAAATAGAAGTAGAATATTATCGAATTTGTGTGAAATTATATGATTCATCATGAATAAAATATGTTTTATGATGCTTAATGAAAATAGAAGCTCATAAATAATATAAACTTGGGAGTAGTATCTTTATCAAAATGAAAAATTTTAAAAGGGATTTTACATCAAGAATAAAGGATAATAAATAATTTAATAATTTAATAAATGATAATAATAACTTTTATTTTAGATGTTTTATTGATAATAAATAAAGTTAATAGAAGAGTGTCGATTGGTATGAGAATTAATAGTTTTATGAAGATAAAGATTTGAGATTATCACTTTAAAATACTTATACATTTTCAAAATCATGAGAATTGGAAAATTTGTTTGAAGAAATGTATGGAGAATAAGATTTGGTTAGTAAATAAGAATACTAAATTCTTTTATAATATATTCATCCTCTAAATTGAAAAATGGATAAAAATAAGAGAGAGAATAACTAATCAAAGGAGTTTTAGAGGGAATATCCTTAACTTAAGTCTAATTCGCCTTATAATGATCCTTTAAATTGTCAAATCAATAAATTAATTTCATCAGTTACTAGTTTTAGAACCTTATTCATTATTATTACATATTTTAATGTCCTCTTATATCAATTTATTAAGATTTTATTACTTTGACATTGTTTTTGTCTGTTACTTTAACAAGTTTGTTTACTAGTTTGTGATTGTTAGTTATCATAGTGATAAAGTAAAAAATTTCTATCAAATGAGTTTATAAAATCTTGTAGATTAATGATATGTAGTTAATAATGTTCTAGAAATTAATAGTTTTTATAATGGATATGTTTTAACTATTATATGAGATATGGTTTTATAACTTGTTTCTTTATATAGTAAAATTGGCCATGATTGTTTATTTTTAGTACTGTTAATACTTATTGGTCCCAAATAAGTTAAATAACCTTAGGGGTGAATTAGGGTTTATATATTTCATTAAATTATCCTCACTGGTGATCTATCTATCTTGTTAGACTTAACACCTATCTCCCTTATAATAAAGAAAATATGATAAATAAATCAAATAGGGACAAAATAAATTTTACTTGGTTCACCGAAATTGGGAAAATATAAGGGACATACAATAATTTTTTATTGATATACCATAATCACTATGTACACTAATTTATTCTATATAATTTAGAGGGATAAAACTGGTCCTCAAAGCATATAACCCTCACAACGCAGAGAACTCATAGCACTTGATCACTTAGCAAACTCATTGTGCATCTAAATAAACCATATCAATATTCATGAACCAAGAATGAAATTTCACCATCAATAGTGTATCAATAATCTCCTTCATCCATGTGATGAAACATTATGATATTACAATGAAATAAACTTCTAGAATCTCATCAATTATTCTATATTTATTTCTTGCACTATTCTATAATTCCAAGTCTCCTTGATCACTAATCCTCTTTCCCATTTTATAGGAAAGATATCTCTTTTCTCATGATAGAATATATTAGTTACCATCTAATTAATCTTTAATTCAATTTAACTATGACGTGAAAATTTTCCCAAAACATATCTTTAATTATGATTCAATATTCCATAATTAGATTCTCATAAAATCGCTAAGAGTTTGGAACATTTAATTCTAGTTGTTCTGTTTGACCCATTATGGATTGATCCAACTTCCAGAGCGCAAACCATATTTTCTAGGTTGAACATAATATATCAAATATAACTTATCTATGGTGAAAATATAACAATTGTGGTGTTATTTACCATCCATGTCATAAAAATTTTGAAGTAAACTTCCATAGGGTCATCCTTATAGAAATAATCATCATTTCCAATATCAACCTCTACATTAGTTAATCTTATGTAGCTTAATTATAGTGTGACATAACTTATTACGATGTGATATTCTATCGGTTTGTCTTCCACTTGTCTGATTTATTATTACATAGCCTCACCATCATTTTACATATTCTATTATATAAGCTTACTTAGGAATATTATGGTGTGGAAAAATTTCTCATGGACGAATCAATCTAGCAACCATAGAAATTTAATTTGATGTGAAACATGTTACGTCGTGATTCACATAGTTACAACATGATTTCGTTCCTTCATATATAACTTCTACATATTTATATTTCTTCTTCATAACAACTATAAAATTTAGGGTATATAGTATTTATATCTTCTTGAACCTATTTTTAAGCATCTCATTCAAAAAATTTAACAAACATAACGCCAAAAAACTATAAGAATATTTTTTCCAATAATATCAATCCTTGTGTTCATTAAAAACCCTTCAATATATTCAATACATATTTATATAAATAATTTATCACTAATTAATTACAACAAAAGAAACAAATTTCATTTAGTTATCATATGGATGAATCATCAATCATTTACTCTAAACACATATGATTCAATATTTTTCTGAGAAACTAGTGCTAAATGAAAGGTTCCTTATGAAAAAACTATATCAATCATCATTATCTTTAGAAATTATCAACCAAAATTATCCCTATGAATAGATATTAAAATAATTTACACCTTATTTTATCTAAAATATGATATAGATCCTCCTTTGATAATGATATTAAACAATTTTATCAGTCACCAACATATCCAGATCCTAGGAAAATTCTCTAAAATATTTAGTCAAATGGAGATTATTAGATTTAAATATCTAAAAAATTATTTTTAAACCCATCATTGGGTAGTACCTTTTTCAATATGTTTGTAACTACATTTTGTGTTGATATGTTGTTTCTAACATTCATTTCTACTATGATTTTTTTATTATTTTTAGACCTTCATTCCAATAGTAAGTGGTTTCTTGAACATTACTAGAAATTATTTGGGTTTAGCATCAATTGAGAGGATTGAAGGATGGGATAATATTACCATTTTAAAGGGAATTATTAACTTATTGGGATTATAATATTGATTTAATATATGTTCATGAATCCTTCCTAGTAAAGGTATTATTAATTTTTTCCTACAAACAAGGAATAGATCAAAACCATTTGTTGATGTTATCATCTATATATATCTAAAGTTCTACATATTTATTTCAGTTGGTGATTATACAATGGTTAAACGTTGTATGTATTGGAATTTTTTAATTTATCATTATCCAAGGAGGTGGTAGTTTTTTCAAAGTTGGGATCAATCTCATGAGTGGAGCTTCCCACATATCTTTTTAAAGGGAATAAGAACCCATGTAATTTGATGCCACATAATAGGGAACATTGTAACTTTTAAGGTCATGTAACAAGGAACGATGTGGTGCATTTCAATGTCAAGTGTCCATGGCCATATGATGTTAATTTTATGTTCATATGTCTAGGAACTAATGAAGTGAATTTTATGTTTGTGTATCGAGGACCTATGAGGTGTTGGGATTGAACCTCATATATATATTCTATGTATCCTAATTAACATGAATAAAATACAACTTATTTTGTGTTGTATAGTTCAAATTCATGTGATCGGACCTATCTATGTAGTTTATTTCTAGGAGGTAAGGATGTGTGTCATGTAGTTTACAATCATGAAACAAGAACATATAAGGTGTATGTATCCTATAAATTTTTGGTGTGGGACTTATGTATAGTCCAATAGTTCTGATTATTTGTGTTAATTGGTAACTAAACAAGAGAGGGTATGTCGGCATGCAAGAAATATAACACATTGATGAATGGTTGGGTCCTCCACATGGGATGTCCACAAATGTATGTACGGATCACTAGTGGATCATCGGTTTGATACCGTTAAGGCGGGAATCATTGGTACTCAAACCAAATAGGATGTCTAGCCTTTCTTGGTAGTATGGAGGATATGTGTGGGGATTAAGACTATACTTCCAATATAAGCCTAACTTGTTAGGTAACTCACGTGGATGTGGTTTCTTGGTTCTACACTGAGTAGGAGGCCCATGGTAAATTCGTGGCTCCTTGAATATACTGTAGGGATGAGAAAATTAATAAAAACTTTTTTTCACTTACACCTATGGAGGAGGAATATGTGTGTATAGATCATCGATTGGTCTAGGGTATCCAACTTGACACATGGGCAGCTAAGATGAGTAACATGAACTAGGGGAGGTTTAACCTGAATTTTCATTAGAGGGACCCTAATTATCAAGGGAGTATATGATCATTACTATCCTAAAAACCAATATGTTATGGATGATTTCTTGAGAGAGGATTTTTATAAAGGAAATACATAATTAATGGGTTTCATGCTAATATTCATAGCTTGGTCCTGAATTTTAGGAGGCTAGGGAGGGGATTGAGAAGTAAGTGCCCAATTATTGGACCAAGGTAATAATGGCGCCTGGGAAGGATACCTAGGTGAGGGTGTTCTAAACCATGGATATAGGGAGTATTATATTCCCTAGTATAGGGACCATGAGGATTTTTTGCCCAATAAGGACACCATATTTCATTATCACCATTGTTTGGGGAATAAGAAAAGGATCACCCTAATATAGGGTAGGGGAATGTTATCCCTAGTATGGGTTCGGGTGAAGTGCCACCCCAGTATGGGGTAGTATGATATATCTCCCAATTTAGAGGGTAGGGTGAATTATCTCCCTATTTAGTGGGTTGGGATAAATCTCGCCCTAATTGGACCTGTTAGGGTTACTCAGGAACATGGAACCTTAATACTACACTACTAGGGTGAGCTGGGAGAGTGGAACCCTAGTGTAGTTCAACTGGGATGGGTTCATTCAACTTAGTCATTATGATTATAAGGGATGTGGACTTTCGTGGAGGCATTTGTATTAAATTCTTTGGATGATTTTTTTGCACTATTTTAGGTTAATTCCCTATGATTTTGTTTAATGACCCAGAATTCTATCAACGAAAATTTCCTTCTTATAATTATGTATTATAGTATAAATCACATAAAATCACATAAATAACACAAAAAAATCTTTATAAATGAATAATTAATGAAATAAATGGTATTTTTAGAAATTAAGGAACTTATACCAATAGAATAGTAACATAAACTTTGAATAGTTATGTGTCCCTTATGAATAGTAAACCAGACAATAGAATAGTAACCTCACCTACGAAAGTATAAAAAATTTTGGTAATATTATAAATAAAAATATGGTATATATAAATCTTGGAATAAGTAAATAAATGTTTTAAAAAATAAAAATTATTATTTGGTATTTTCATAAGTCATAAATATTTCATTACAATTTTATGATTAATTTAATAATTTAAAATAAAAAGTATTTAAAAAAATTATTAATAGATTAATTTTTTTTGTCTTATTATTATAATATAATTTTATGAGAGCTTAATTAATTTCTCAGAGTTTTATAAAATCAGTTATAATTTTAAAATCCGTATTTTCCACGTAAATAATGATTTTAATTAAAAAAAATAAATTTATCATATTTAGAAAAAAATACATAAAAAGGAGTTTTTTAATTATATAAATTGAAAAATGGTTAAGGTGTTTTTTTGGTGTTTTTCTAAAATACTTTAATTTTTGTGAATGGTAAAATAACATGATTTATAATAAAAGATAAATACATGAATTATTGATTCATATATGATGTATTGATTATGTAATCACATAATATCATACTATACAACCTTATTTTACTATATATTCTGATAATTCTTAAACTATTCATAATATTGAAGAAAAATAATAAACTAATGAATAAAATAATGAGAAAAGACCCCTCTCCTCCAATATAAATACCACCCCTCACCACCACTTCTCCTCACACATTCCTAGATTTTATACATATCCAAATTCTCTCCAATAATCTTCCCAATACTCTCCCCCATTTATAGTATCCATTGGTCTCCAAAAATGAAGAAACCCTTTTCCCTTAAGAGATTCTCAAGGAGGAGAAATTCAAGATATAAAAATCCTCTTACATTTTCTTTTAATTTCATTTCAGTTTTCTTTTATTTTCATATTATCTCCCCAAATCCCCTTATACAAATGGAATGATAACTCTAGTATCTTATATATACAATAATTTTACTATGTCAATGGAATATCCTTCATCAAATCCCTTCTCCTCTCTCTTTGTTTATAAAAATTAAATTGTCAACCATGAAGTGTTAATTTATCACCTTCAAGAACGAAAAAAAATCATTTACTACATTCAAGGATGGTATTAAAGCCATTATAATGATATAAAAGTTTCTTAAAATTAATATTTTAACCTTTTTTATGTTCTTGAAATAACAGATATATATATAATATTAAATAATAAAACAAAACAAGTACGTTGTGGGCGAAAACCTTCCAAAATAATCCAAATGATTATCACTAACATCTTATCTAATGATTCATCTACCCCTCAAATAATAGAATAAATTATATAACCATTTAATCATATATATTTTCATTAATAACATATAACTTCAATTATGGACAACCATTATCATTTTATATGATTTTCCATGCATTTATACAAGTAAAACAATCATGAAAACCAAGGAAACAAACGCTCCCAAAAGATAAAATTGTATATTATAACTAATAAAAAAGTCCATAAATTAACTTAGTAAAAGTATAATAAATCAAATACATGTATAATAGGTTCTAAAATAATTAATTAATGGACTTGAACTGATTATTTGGTACATTAATATCAAGATCATAATTGTTTTATACATAATGTTAGGGATTTTTTCTGAACATCCACTTTCTCCTTCAGGATTCACTTTCTCCCTATTTACCCCAATGTAATAATAATTTATTTTTATATAATTCTTATAAATTATTTTTTTATGTTACAAAATCATGTATCCATATCGTATCATTATTATTTTAAATGGAAATACACATTTTAAAAATGGTCCCTTCTCAATACATCCTAAAAACCCATCTTGAATAAAGGAACTTCCCAATACATTTCCCATTTTAAATAATCACCATAATATATCATAAGACACCATTATATTTATAAAATAACTCATTTTATCATGAAAAAATATATTTGTAAATTTTTGGTTTTCTAAAAACAATTATTTATTTTTAACTTTAATGACTCCTTTATATTTTCTCTTAAAATGCACCAATGTGGCTCATTTATAAAGTTTCTAAACAATTTTGTTTCATGTTTTCCCTTAATTTGGAATTCATTTATCATTATATATTACCATTTTACCTTATTTATGTATTTTTATGTTTTAAATACATTATGTCATAGATACTTTTATGATATTCTCATTTGTTATGATTTATGACATGATTATGATACTCATTTCATTCCATAGGTAACCCTTAGGTTTATGTTTTATTATTCTTTGGGAACACATATTCATGAACTTTTTATTATGATTTCTCCTAGATAGAACTCCGATGAATTGATTAATATTTAGTCTCAGGATATGTCTTGTTGGGACAATGAGTGAACCTGGTTCTCTTATGGGACTTTGTCCACTATGTGATATAGTCTTGGCAGCTAGACTGGGCTCAATATAATTTCATGTTATATATTATTTACACATTCCTATGATGTCAGGATTATAGGTTCCCAGATTATATAAGTTATACTTCCATATGTTTATTTATGATACATTCCTTTTATGTTATCATGTAATGTATTCTAACCTATGTGTTATGTTTATTCCTAATCTTATTCCCCTACTAGGATTTTTTGCTCATCCCTTTTGTTCAAGTTTTCCTAAGGTAATTTTATGTAGATATAAGGTATCTAAGGATGTTATTATATCATTATGAATATTAAATAAAATATTTTTTTTATTTCATGATGTTTAATTATATACCTAATCTTCCAAATAAAGTACAATTTATGATCCTGGGTTGTATTTGATGTTTAATTATTCTTAAAATCATGTAAAAAATGTGTAAAATTATATGTTAAATATAGTTGGTATCAGTGAATTGTCCAGTTATTTTTGGACATTAGAAATAGAGTACCTTAGTAAGAACCCTAGGGATAATTATATCACCATGTATAACCTATATTAAAACCTAGGGTATCAAATGTTGGGATATATTTTTCATTTAAAATATTATCATTCTATGTTAAATATTTTCTTTTCATATTATTATTAACTATGTATTAAATCCCCTTAATTGTACTTTCATTTTATTAGTTAATGGATGTACATAGAAGAAACCATTCCTACAATAAATCTGATAGGTAATGTTATGATTTCCCTAATTCAATAATAAATATGATGGGAACAGGTGCACAAAACTACATGAAAGTACTTTCCTAACTATCTCATGTTATGAAAGATAACTTGAATAATGTGGAATTCCCTCCTTCTCCTAAGAAATGTCAAATTTCAGTTTAATACTTCAAGTGAAAAAGCCCTCTTGTAATTAGTGTATCTTATGATTCCATTATCGTGGAAAAATTTATTAACTCCATTGAGAATACATTATATGTCCTCTAATGGTTAGAATAAGAGAAATTTGTGCTGGCAGTCTATCATTTGGATGGGTAAGCTGATCATTTGTGGAAACTGCTCAGGAACAAAAATTCCAAGGAGGAAATGGATTCCATGGAATGGGAAGATTTAAAGAAAATATTTTTCAACAAATATTTTCCTTGAACCCTCCATCATAGTTTAGAAATGGATTTCCTCAGACTGAAGTAGAATGAAGACGATTCTATCAAGTCATACAAGGAATACATTACCAGGCTTTCACGATACACCCCTATCATTATCATGAACATTGAAAGCAATGTGTGTGCATTCTTTAGTGTACTAAAGGTGAGTATATAAAAAGTGGTGGTTATTCAATACTTCAACAATTATGAAGAGATTGTATTTTTTCCCTCAAGGTTGAAATAGAGATTGTACACTCTCATTGGTCTCATTGAACAACTGACAAAAAGAGGAAAATGGATTCTAATATGGTTTGATCAATAGATAAATAAAATGATATAAAGAAGACCCAACATCCAACTTTCAAAAAGTGTGGGAAGAAGTATCTTGGAAACTAATTTATGGGGGAAAATATTCTTTAAATTTGGAATAAAATGGAATATGGATAATAACTAGTAAAGGAATATGAATATTCCCACTAATATGGAAGAAGAAAGGAAGGTTTAGATCAACACTAAGCCTATATTGAAGTGTTTCAGTTATAAGTATCACTAACTGAATCTGGTCACCACCAATACTGACACCAAACCTGGCTCGTGACAAGTCCTAAATGGATTTCTTTATCCCCACTGGCTGGCACAAGTTCTTGGGTATCCTTTATCTTCATTTGGGAATTATTTACCCGAATATGTATACATACAACATCAAAAACATTTGATAAACTTAATCTGAAAAAAATTAATACCAAACAAGGATTATACAAAAATCCATAACTAAATACATAAGATAAAGTTCACTAAAAAAGTTACAAAGACAGAAATAAACAACAGAAAAATAGACCCAATTACTCCACATGAGATGGGGTCATCACCCACAAGACATCTCCACAACTTCGCACCAAGGATGAGAACTAACACCCTGAAACGCCATCACAAATAGCCTTCCCTATACCTGAGTCAAACATAATAAATTCTACTAAAACCCAAGTGGTGTAAGTAGGGTGTCTTCCTAATCCCAATAGGATACCACCCAATTATTACAATATTCATGGAGTATAATGTGAAATAGCAAGCAGTTTTAAAACGCAAAGAAAAGCTATGATAACTTCCAGGAAATGAATCATTCTATTGAAAGTAGTTTTCAATCTAAAATTTTCATAATGTTAAAACATTTAAATAGAAATTTTATCTGCTATTAATAACATACAAAAACACACCGAGATAAGGGAAAATACCAAAAATAAAATTAGCAACAAAATCGGGAACATCCCTTGGCACTAGATAGTCTTGGGCCCGATATACCTCGTACCTCAGTGTAAATTAACCATAGTAAAAAATTGTTCTCGTCCATGATCCACTAGTAGGAAACATACCCATCACCTAGTTGTACCCAATAAATATACATATAGTTTAGATAGAGTGTACTTATCCAAATTCTATGTGAAACAGGGACAAAACTCATCTGATCCACTAGCTGTACTAGTACACATCCACCCCACCTAGGTACTTGGGCATCCCCCTTTGTGCTCAAATAATTTCAGAATTCCACATAAATCCATTTTCATATAAACCACCACTGCTTGTCACATAAAATCAGTATAGTATCTATACACATTTTAAACCACTTAAAACACACACAAAAACACTTTTATTTTTAAATGAAACAATTTCTCAAAATCACTCGTTGTTTTTCACCCAAAACTCCTTGAAAACTCTACTTTGTACACTATGTGCACACTTGTAAGTTACCAAAACAGAAATGTCATCCCATTACATTTCAATGAAATCTAAAATCAATTCTAGGGTAGCCCCATGTGAACCAAAAAATGTTAACCTCGTAAAACCTAAATTTACACAAAAACACGGCACTTATTGTTCACATGTTCCACATATACCATTAAAAGGATTTTTCGAATAAAAAAAAGGGGATAAACATTCATAATAGTATTTTCATCCCTATTATATTTCAATAAAAACAACTAAGTATTAATAGGGATTCCCCAAATAAACCAATAAAATATTTCTTTGGAAAACCAACAATTTCACATCAAATTGGAATTTAAAATTCAATTGCAATAAAAAAACCACTAAAACTACTTTTCTCAGAAATCATAAAATGTGATAAACCTTTAAATATGATAAATAGATAATTTTACTACACAAATATTTCATAAACATTAGAATCACCTACCCAAACAAAGGAAACCCCTGAATCACCATACGGAAATCAGGTCGCACTACCACCGCACCAAGAGGAACATAGATCAAACCTAAAAAAATTGACCAAGAAAACCCAAGGTTAAACCCTAGGTTTGAAACCCTACCCCCTAGTGATTTGTAACATCAATGAAATTGAATGAAAATTCATGTAAAGGGGAGTAACTGATGAAGAGAGATTCTTACTTGAGATTATTTGAAGTTCCAGCAACCAATTCCCCTTCAAATAGATTTCCAAAGGGGTTTTGAGAGACTTAGAGGGATTATATGGATTTTAGGTTTGAAAAGGAAGAGTAAAGGTCAAATTAGGAACTAGAATGGATTAAAGAGTAATTAATGATATAGTTAAGAAGGAATTATGTTACCTATTCAATTCTGGCCGATTTGAGAAACACTTTAATGTTCTGCACTTATTCGCGATGAACAAGAGATCAAAATAGGGAGGGTAAGAGGCTGGGCGTGCGTCTGGCTTCTGTGGGCTTGGGTGACACTTGGAATCACCAAAGAATTCTTACAATTGAATATTTTATTAAATAAAAAAAATTAATTTTCAAAACTGGAAATGGGCTTCTGGGTAGGCCCAATCCCTTAAATAAAAACCAAAATACACTTTGGTTATGGATTTCTAAGGGATACAAATTGACATTTTGGTTTTAATAGGTCAGGGGATGCCACGTAGGAATTGGAATGAAAGAAAAGTGTTGAAAAATGAATGATTTATAAAAGAAACAATATTTATTTTTAAATCTGGAATTGGGCTCATGGTTTGGCCCAATTCATGAAGACTCACCCATTCCTCCATAAAATCATGGGAAACCCCCAAAACAATGAAATAATGGAAATTAAAATAAATATACCTTTAAAATAAGTTATTTATATAAAATTTCTACCCAACATGAAAACTTTCCACCCTGGAAAATCACAGAAAGGCCAAAGCATCAACCAAACCCAACTGAGAAACCAAGAGGTACTCTCTTGCCAGATTTCGCCCCCAAAGGCCAAAACACCCTTAATGATCAATTAAGGAAGGAATACTCTCACAAACAAAACATATACCACTTTCCTGAAACAATAAAGCACATTAAGGCTTTATCCCAAATGAAAACTCCTCAAACACAATCTTAACAAGACCCAATAAATTACCAAAACAAATGACAACATCGAACAACGTTACACGTACCCTACAATAACTAAACCATTGGGCACTCTCCAATCTCAATGTTTACCCTAGTATGATGTTGGTAGTTTGATAGCTCCAGATGAGACTACCTCCCACCAGACCAAGACCAAGGACCAATCTGAGTTACCGTTACATGGAGACACAAATGGGCTCCCCAACATAAGAGACAACTTAAATTTTTTCCGAGACAGAATTAGAACACAACCAGGGGGAGGGCTGAATGGACTCCCCAATACAAAAGGTAGAATTATATTCAAAATTTATGAAGGAACATACAACAGAATCATAGTGGGTCACCCCACCATAAGAACCAACCATCTTAACTGACCAGCATGGACCGGCACAGAATGACCCATAAATTTAATGATTTGGGAAGGCTACACAATTAGTCGGCACGGTTTGGGAAATAGTGCACTAACTATGCAGATCATTCTTTTGTTGTGGCTTCCTAGAACATGGTCACTACTAATCATTCAAAAAATGTGTGCTCAGCCTATATATCCAAATTTCCAAACATTCCTGAAAGACTCAATGGAATCTAAATGTAGAGGGAATAACATTGGGTGATGACATGGGTACAAGGACCTCCACCCATTTCCACCAAACGGGAACAACAGATGAAAGATGATGACACCAGAGGTTTAAACTCTTCATATCTTTCCTACTAAGTATAGAAAATTGTACAAGGGTTTAAATGACCCTGGGATTTCCCCTAACTACGAGCCAACTTCTATTTTGGACTTATGGTTGAATCTCAAATGATTGAATCATCTTCGGCCTCGTAGTTAGGCTTTGGAAGCCCCCTTAATGGGAATTCTTCTTTCTGTCCCACCAACAACCACAACACAATCCCTGATAAGTTTTCTAAGACATAACACATTCCAAACTCACTTTACCAAGACCTGGTATTTCACTGAAACAAGGGCTTAGAAGATGCACAAACATCACACCTTGTTTCTTCAGCTGAGAAACAATAGAAATAAAGAACACCTATACTCACCTTCCTTTAAAATGGAATATTTTTATGTTTTACCAAGAGAGACATTCTCCCAAAATAATAGATACTCTCAGAGGATTTCACGACTTTCACCTTTATGGTCAATCGAGCACATGACATCACAAGGCATCACCGAACAGGACCATTGTGACTAATATAGACAATGCATGTTGAGGGGGAATATACAACATCCCAATACAACACACAATTATAGAAAGTGGAATCAATATCCACTTTTGAACAGATTTCCCAAACTGGTTGTTTGAGGTTAAATCCTTCTTCGAAGAGACTATGAAGGACCGAGAGGACCTCTTAGGCACCATCTAGATACTCATCCATGCTAACAACCCCATACCACTTCCATCTTCAACAAATCAAGAACTTAAGAAACTATGGCAACATTCAACCTTCCACGGGCACTCTCCTGCTACAAAAGGATCTTCAAAATAAAAAAGGAAATGGTGTGGACTCATTTTATAAAGCTCGAGAAAATATTCCTTACATTGATCAACTGGAGGATTTCCCAACGGTGAAACAATCTGGGATTCACTTCAGTTAATCACTAACCCTTAATGAGGGAGTACCTTATCAAACAAGAGAACCCAAGGACCCAACCAACCTGGTCCATTGGTTAAAAAATACCTCAAACTAGATCCAAACACATGAAGGGAACCATTGTAAAGGCATCCCAAAATATTTCTCAAAAGAGATCACTAACTGGCCCTTCAACACAGCTTACAGACCAAACACAAACCCAAAAGACAGTTCAAACTGGAGGGGTTCTTGGA
Source organism: Viscum album (assembly GCA_963277665.1). Classification (NCBI taxonomy): domain Eukaryota; kingdom Viridiplantae; phylum Streptophyta; class Magnoliopsida; order Santalales; family Viscaceae; genus Viscum; species Viscum album. The sequence goes on along the minus strand of OY728130.1, from coordinate 1,927,292,541 downwards.
CTCAAAACAACCCATAACATCAAAATTTCCCAAAACACATAATACACACCATCCAAAACTAGTCATCAAGAAATCATGTTTTTCCTTTAAAATCATCTTTTTGAAAATAAAGGGTTCAACAGTTAGTGTATCCACCAAAGGTACCCCATGGGCCTCACACAAGCATGCTTCGGTTCCACACCAGGAACCCTCCTCATATCCATTCTAGAACTCATCCATCCATTCCATAAACCATCCATAATACCATATAACCCCATCCATGTGGTTTCACACGGAAATACTAAAGGTTATAATAATAAATCATTCTACTTTTCAAAACGAAAATAGTCAACCAATACGTCTTTTTTCTCAACACCGCAAACCATGAAATCAAACCCAAATTATAACTTACCAGAATTTTCAGAAAGGAACAATAATTTAAATGAAAACTCATTTTAATGTCAGACTCACTAATTTCAAAACATCTCATCCCATTAAAACACCTATCAACATTTTATAAAACTTTATTTGAAACAATTTTTTAAAACCAACTTTAACAAAATTTTCTGCTGTCAAAAGAGGTGTAATCAAACCATTTCCATTTCAAAACAATTCAGAAAACTTATTTCCACCAGTTCAAAATCCATACCCTTCCATATTTATTATAAAATTATTTAAAAACACGTACGCTTATTTAAACCATGTCATTTTTGTTTTAAAACCTAACTTCCATGATTTTAAAACTAAAGGACATAAGAAAATGCAAGGGGAAACTAGATTTGGTGGGTGACTTTGACATATGGTTGGAGGCCACACTCCAATCACTTCACCATCATAGAGAGTGTTCTAGGGATATATCCCTGGCTCCACATGGCTTTCCAGACCCTGTGATCTCACTAAGACCATTAACCAAACTCTCATTCCATTTCCCCTAATCGTCATCAAACTAAGAAAACCAATGGACTCAGACAAGTCATGACTTCCCCTAGGGACTTGAATCATTTAATGATGTGTCATGATCATAAAAATTACTCATAACTATAATTAAAAGCCCCAACAATCCAAAATCTAGACTATCCCAACTTTTCCACAAATAACATGACCCAAAGAGAGCAAACATGCTCTGATACAATTTTATCCTGAACCTAATCTGGTCTCCACCAATACCAACACCAAAACCAGCCTCTAACAAGTCCCTAAGGACATTACCTATCCCCATAGTCTGGCACAAGTTTCTGGGTACCATTTATCTTCTTTTGGGAATGATTTACCTGAATACGTATACATAAAACATCAAAAAATTGATAAACGGAATCTGAAAAAAAATCAGACCAAAAAAGGTTTATACAAAAACCTAGAACTGGATAAATAAGTTAAATTTCACTATAAAAGTTCCAAAGACACAAATAAAAAACAGAAAAACAAACCCAAGGACTCCACATGACATGGGTTCATCACCCACAAGTCGTCTCTACAAATCCTCAACAAGGATGAGAACTAACATCCTGAACCGCCATCACCCATACCCTTCCCTTTACCTGAATCAAGCATAATAAATTCTAATTACACATAAGGGGTATAATTAGGGTGTGATTATAATCTCTATAGGATACCACCCAATGATTATAAAGATCATGAAACACGAAAAAAAATTAGCAACAAAATTTGGAACACCACTAGGCACTAGATAGTATCCGTCCTCATGTACATCGTACCTCAGTGTAAAGTAACCATAGTAAAAAAATTGTTCTCATGCATGAGCCACTTGTAGGGAACATACCAATCACCTATTTGTAATCAATAATCATCTATAAAGTTTATTTATAGTGGTCTTTATCTAAATTCTAAGTGAAATAGGGACAAAACCCATCATGTCCACTAGTTATACTAGTACACATCCGCCCCACCTAGGTACTCGGGCTTCCCCCTTTATGCTCAAACAATTTCAGCATTCCACATAAATCCATTTTCATATAAAACAACCCAAATTTTCACATTAAATCATTTAAGTAGATATACACATTTTTAACCACTTAAAACACACAATAAAATACTTTTATTTTTAAATGAAACAATTTCTCATAATCACACATTGTTTTGCACCCAAAACTCCTTGAAAACCCCACTTTTTACACTATTTATACACTTATAAGTTACCAAAACATAAAATTCATCCCGATAAATTTTAATGAAACCAAAAATTCAATTTTATGGCAGCCCCATGTGAACTAATAAATGATAACTTTGTAAAACCTCTATTTACACACAAAAATGTCACTTAATGTTCACATGTTCCACAAATACCCATAAAACTCATTTTCACAGTAACAACCAAAGGGGATAAACATTAAAAACAGTATTTCAAGCCCTATTATATTTCAATAAAAACAACTAAGTATTTATAGGGATTCCCCAAATAAACCAATAAAACATTTCTCTGGAAAACCCACAATTTCACACCAAATTGGAATTTAAAATTCAATTGCAATAAAAACACCACTAAAACTAATTTTTGTTGCAATAATAAAATGAGATAAACCTTAAAATATGATAAATATAGCATGGTACTATAAAAATATTGCATAAATATTTTAATAACCTACCAAAATGAAGGAAACCCTTGAATCACCGTACGAAAATCATGTCACACCACCACCACACAAGAGGGACATAGATCGAACCGAAAACCACAATAATTTATCAAGAAAACCCAAGGTTAAATATTAGGTTTGAAACCATACCCCTTTACATTTTTAACATAAATTAAATCGAATGAAACTTCGTGGAAAGGGTAGAAACTATAATGGAGAGACACTTACTTGAGATTCTTTGAAGTTCCACCAATAAATTTTCCTTCAAATAGAATTCAAAAGGGGTTTTGAGAGACTTGGAGAGATTTCATTGATTTTAGGTTTGAATAGAAGGAGTAAGGGTCAAATTAGGAACTAGAATGGAGGATAAAGAGTAATAATTGAGATTGTTAAGAAGGAATGAAGTTACCTCTTTAATTTTGACCGATTTGAGAAACCATATAATCTTATGCACTAATTCATGAAGAACATGAGCTCCAAAGAGGGGGGAATGAGGCTGGGGGCGTGGTTGGGTTCAGTGGTCATGGGTGAAACTTTGAAGGACAAAAAAATATTTACAATTGAATATGTTATTAAATAAACAATATTTATTTTTAAACTCGAAATGGGCTTTTGGGAAAGCCCAATCCCTTAAACAAAAAACCAAATACACCTTGGTTATGGATTTATAAATGCTTAAAATGGAAATTTTTTTGTTAATAGGTCAGGGGAGGCCAAGTAAGAATTGGAATGGATGAGAAATGTTTACAAATTAAGGAGTTATAAAAGAAAAAATATATTTTTAAATCTGGAATTGGGCTCACGGTTTGGCACAATTCAAGAAAACTCACTCATTCCTCCATAAAAGCATGGGAAACCCCCGAAACAAAGAATTAATGGAAATAAAAATAAAAATAAATTTAGAATAATTTATTTATGTTACAATATGGAACATGGGAATTATGTGAGGTATTTCCCTAATCTAAGGGTTGTTTGAGGAAATCAATGACAATAACCTCTAAGGCAGAAAGGAAGGGTATATGTTATCACTATTAATGAGGTGGAGGCCAACAAGGATATGGTGATTGGTACACTGATTATTCATTCAATAATGGTGAACTTACCATTTTATTTTGGTTTGAGTATTATTTTATATCTTATAAGTTTAGTATACATATTCAAACACCACCTCAAATATAGAGGTTCAGTTACCTATGAGAATAGAAAATGGGGAAATTATTGCATCCAAAGTATATAACTCATCCCTAGTTAATGTTTATTGATTGATCCTATTGAAAAATATCATTTTACATTGGTGTATGTTTTTCTATATTGGGCATGTTTTTTATATCTTTATAAAAAGATAACATCAATTGTTGAGAAAGGGAGTTCACTCTTCACATACTAAGGAATCCTCCAATTATATAAATGTTTAAGGAGGAAGATGAATCTTATTCAAAACCATCATCTCAATTGTGGATATTTTTTCCTAATGAACAATAATATCTAGCTCAAATTATTAAGAAAAATGAGAGAATCATGCTCAAATACATGCCCATCATATGGTATTACACTAATGTATTCCACAAAGAGTTTTCTAGTCTTCGTCCTGATTGGGAATTTGAGTTCTCAATTGAAATTATTTCTGGATCACTAGCTATATCAAAGACACCTTAAATATTGTCCACAGTTGAGCTAGAAGAACCGTATAAGTAGTTACAGGGGTATTTTTACAAGGTTTTTATATTCCTGAGTGCTTCACTGTGGGGTGAACTAGTCCTGTATTTCAAGAATATAGATGGATCAATGCACCTATTCATTTATTATCATGAGTATAATTAAATCATGATAAATAACAAGTGTCCCCTTCCATAGATATGTGACCTGCTTGATCAGCAATGTGGGTCCATTTATTTATCTAAGGTGGATCTTTGTTCAGGATATCACCAATTAAAGTTGAAGAAAGAATATATTCCCAATACTACCTTTAAAATAAGATATATACTCTATGAGTTCATAGTGATTACCTTTGGAATCACTAATGATCCTACAATTTTCATGGATTTAATGGATATAATCTTTAGATACTACCTTGAATATTTTATTTTAGCCTTTATTGATGATATTCTGATATAATCCAAGAGTATGGAGGAAAATGAGGATCATTTGAATACTATGATAAAACATTAAAAAGGGAGAAACTATATGAAGAGTAAAAAAATATGAGTTATGGATTCATGAAGTATTGTTATTGGGGAATGTTATCATAAGAAAAAGAATATTTGTAGACCCTACCAAGAAATAGGCAATTGAAGAGCGATATAAGATAAAATAAATAATAGATATCCATAGTTTCCTGGGTATAACTTAGTATTTCTGATGGTTTTTGATGAAATTATTATGATTTTCAAACCCAACTACAAATATGAATCGAAAATGAATTAATTTTATCTGCACCAGTGAATGTGATTATTGCTTCAATGAGTTAAAAAAGGCTTATAACTACTCTAGTACTCACACTCCCAAAATATGGGGAATTATTTGTGGTGTACAACGATGATTCAAAGAAGGTATTAGGTAGTTTATTGATGTTAAATGATAAATTAATATCTTACACCTTAAGGAAGTTTAAAATTCATTGTAAAAAATATCTCACACAAGATCTAGAGTTGGTAGCTGTGATCTTTGCATTGAAAATCTTGTGGAATTATATTAATGGGGAGAAGTTTAGAATATATACTAATAATAAGAGACTCAAATATATATTCACCCAAAAGAATCTTAATATGCACCAATGAAGATGGTTAGATCTTATTAAGTATTATGGATACTCAATCCACTATAATCCTATTAAGGAAAATAAGGTGGCAGATGCTCTATGTAGAACGGATTTTGCATCATTATCAATGATGAGAATTTAGAAGGGTCAAATATTCTAAGACCTACAAAGGATGGAAATGGGAATCCTTAAGGAAGGAACATCATCAATCCTTTCTCAAATGATTAATCTACCATCCCTCATGGAAAAAATAAATGATGATTAAATAAATGGTGAGATAATTTAGAAAATGTGGAAGCTATCATAAAATGAAAATCATCCAAGTTCAAGATTAATAAGAAATGTGTTGTAAGATATGGAATATGATTATGCGTACCATAAAATTCAGAACTAAATAAAGAAATTATAAATAACTCTCATAGCTGAACCTTATCTATTCACCCAGGGAGCACCAAGATGTGTCTAGATCTCTAATAAAACTATTCATGGGACAAAATGAAGAAGGATATCAAAAAAATGAAGAAGGATATCACTGATTATATATCAAATTATCAGGTATTTCAGCACGTAAAGGCTGAAAGGAAAAATTATAAATGTTTGATGCAACCATTATACATACCATCATAGAAGTGGGAGAACATTACCATGGAGTTTTTTTACTGGACTTTTAATGAAATCCAAAGGGAAAATGCTATAAAGGTTATTATGGATCTTCTAATAATGATAGCTCACTTTATAATAATTCTAATGGACTTCTCACTAGATAAACTTGAAAATATATACATCAAAGAAGTTTTAAGGTTGAATGTATTACCACTATCTATTGTATCTGATCAAGATCCATGATTTACATCCATGTTCTTGAAAACTCTCCAACAAGCTCTAAGAACTATGCTGAACTTTAGTACATCTTATCATCCACAAAATAATATCCAATATGAGAAGAATATTTAGGAACTGAAATTTTTTTGAAAGCATGTGCTATGGATTTCAAGGGAGGATGGGACCAAAATTTAACTTTGGTCAAATTCCCATACAAAAAAAAGTTTCCAATCAAGAATCCAAATTTCTCTATATGAATCCCTTTATGGGAAAAGGAAGAAAAACACTAGCATGATGGGATGAAGTCGATGAATGTAAGCTTCTAGGACCTGAAATTGTCAAAGAAATGGTAGAAATGGTGAAAACCATTCAATTGTATATCCAGGAAACCAAAATTTAATAGAATTGTTATGCATACAATCATTGATGAGACCTTGAGTTTCAGGTTGGAGACATGTTATTACTCTTAATATCTCTAGGTAAGAGGATCGTGAGATTTGGGAAGAAGGGAAATCCAAGTACCCGGAACATCGACACCATTGGGATTCATGATAGTTTTGGAGCTATGGCCTATTGACTAGCGCTTCCACCAACTATGTTTCAATTACATAATGTATTCCATGTATCCTTATTGAGGAAGTATATACTATATACCATACCTGTAATGAATTCAGAGGTGGTATAGTTGGATAGTGATCTCTCTTACGAGGAACAACCAGTGAATATCTTGGATCATATAGATAATGTTCTACGCAATAAGACTTCTCACATAGTCAATGTACTACAGAGAAACCATAAGAATAAAGTTAAAACCTGGGAACTAGAAGAAGCAATGATAGAAAAGTACCATCACTAGTTTTCCCCATAGTTTGTTAAATGAAATTTCAAGGGTGAAATTTCATAAGGGAGAGGAATGTAATGACCCTGAAATATATCAATGGGAATTCCCATATTATAATTATGTCTTATAGTATAAATCATATAAAATCAAATAAATAATACAAAAAAAACTTTATAAATTAAGAATGAATTAAATAATAGTTATTTCTATATATCAAGATACCTATACTAATGGAATAGTCACTTGACCTTTGGAATAGTAATATGACCCTTATGAATAGTAAACCAACAAATAGAATAGATACCTCACCTATGAAGGTATAAATAAATTTTTGGGTATGTTATAAATAAAAATGTGATATATCTATATCTTGGAATAAGTAAGTAAGTGTTTTAAAAATTTGAAAAATTAAGTGTTGATATTTTCATAAGTCAAAAATATTTAATCAAAATTTTATGATTAATTTAATAATTAAAAATAAAATTAACATTAATTTTTTTTATATTAGTGTTTTTTTGTATTATAATTATAATATCACTGTATGACACCTTAATTAAATCCTCAAGGTGTTACAAAATTAGTTATAATTTTAAAATCAGTATTTTCCAAGTAAATAATGATTTTAATTAAAAATTATATCCCACATATTCAGAAAATTATTTTCATAAAATTTAGTTCATTTTTTAATTCTACATGTTGAAAAAAATTTAAGGGTGTTTTTTATGTTTTTTCTAAAATAATTGAATTTTTGGGGAATAGTAAATCACGATAATTTGTGATAAAATATAGATACATGAATTATTGAGTCATAAGTGATGTGTGGATGATGTAAGCCCATAATATCTAACTCTCATTCATTATTTTAATATATTTAGTGATAATTATCAAACTATTCATAGTATTGAGAAAAAATAATAAACTAATGAATAAAATAATGAGAAAACATCCCCCTTCTCTAATATAAATACCACCACTCACCACATGTTCTCCTCACACATTATAAGATTTATGAATTGTAAAAATTTTGATAAATCATCTTCCAAAGCCTCTCCCCCATGTTCGGTATCCATTGGTATAAACAATATAAAAAAGCCTTTTCCCTAAGAAGGATTTCAAGGATGATAATTTCAAGAGGTAGAAATCTTCTTTCTTTTTCTTTTAATTTATTATCATGTTTATTTTCTTTTCTTATTCTATCATAAAATATCCTCATATATGTGGAATTATAACTCCAATATCATATAAAAACAATAATTTTACTATGTTAATTTAATGTCCTTCATCGAATTACTTCTCCTCTCCATTGTTTTTCTACAAATGAAAACACTGTCTCTCAGGTGTTAATTTACCACCTCCAAGAACGAAATTTTTTTATTTTCCTTTAACTCCTTTATAGATGGTCTTAAAAACATTATAATGGCTGAAAAATATTTTAATGTTCATTTTATCACATTTTTTATGTTCTGTAATGGACATATGTATATAATATTAAATAATTAAACAAAATAAGTTTTTTTGTGAGTGAAAATTGCCCAAAATAATCCAAACGATTATCACTAATAACATATCTAAAGATTAACCCTTTACCAAAATAAAAAAAATTAATTATATAAGAATTTAATCATATTTATGTTCATTAATGACATATAACTTCAATCCTTGAAAAAAATTCTCATTTTACATGATTTCACATACATGAATACAAGTAACCTGGTCCTGAAAACTAAGGAAATGAATGCTCCTGAATGATAAAATTGTATCTTTTAACTCATAAAAAATGTCATAAATGAATTTAATAAAATTACAATAAATAAAATAAATTTATAAAAGTATATTAATTAATTAATTAACTAATTTACTTTCTTTTAGTATCTATGACATTAAGATCAAGTTCAAAATCGTTTCATCCTTAAGGTAAGGGATTATTTCAGAACCTCCATTTTTCCTTTAGGTTACACATTCTCCCTATTTTTCAAAATTTAATTATTCTTTATTTTTATGTAATTATTATAAATTCTATTTACATGTTCTAAAATCATGTATCCATATCATATCATTCTTCTTTAATGAGGAAATACTTGTTTTAAAAAAGGTTCACTTATTAATATATCCTAAAAAGCAAGCCCAATTAAAGGTAACTTCTTTAGTCCTTACCCATTTTATAGCACATTCCATAATTCTTTTAATCAACCATTAGTTTTCTAAAATCAATTCTTTTATTATTAAAAACGAACTTTTTCATTTATGGTTGTATGCACACAATTATGCCTTTCTCATCTTTAATGACTCCTTCATATTTTCTCTTAAACAGAACCAAAGTGGATCATTTCTAGAGTTTATTAAACAAAATATTCATGATTCCACTTAATTTGGAAATCATTTATCATTATATATGCCTATTTTTTCATATTGATGTCAATGTATGTTTTAAATCAATTATTTAATTTAAACTTTTATGATACATGCATTTTTTATGCTTTATGACATGATTACGGTACCCACTTCTTTCCATGGGTAACCCTTATGTATATGTTTTATTCTTCATGTGGAAAAATATTCATGAATATGTTGTGATGGGTATGCCTAGATATATCTCTAATGTATTTGGTAATGTTTGGTCTTATGAGATGTTATGATGTGACATGGAGTGAACTTGATTCCTTTGTGGGACTTTTTCCACCATGTGATATAGTTTTGTTCGCTAGACTTAACTCATGTTCATGTCATGTTATATGTTGTTTCCACATTCTCATGATTCCATTATTATATGTACCCATGTTATAAAATTTATACTTCCTAATTTTTATTTTTATTCCATGCCTTTTAGGTTATCATGTTATGTCTTCTAACCCATGTGCTATGGTTATTCCTATTATTATTCCCATACTAGTATTTTTAACTCATCCCTTTTGTTCCTGATTTCTATGGGTTAAAATATGTAGATAAAAGGTATCAAATGACTTTATGTCCTAGTTATGAATATTACATAAAAGATATTTTTATTTTGGATTCACGACATTTAATTATTTACCTAATCTTACAATTTCACTAGACTTTATGCTCCATGGTTGTATTTAATGGTTAACTATTTATAAAATCATGTAACCAAATGTGTAAAATGATAGTGTTACTATATTTGGGATTAATTTTTCACATGAATGTGGTTATAAGACCTAATCATGTGGATCTTATGGTTATCTTCACTTTTCTAAAAGTTTTTAAAAAGGTCGAAATGGTGGTATATTTATAGACCAAGGGGGGCCATGGTGTGGAACTTCATCCAAGTCAGTCTAGGAATAAAGGATAGATATGTAAGTGATTGTGCGAAGGAGGTTCACATGTATGATATGGTTGTTGAGGCTATATTTGAATGTATCATGAGCACACATAATAAAACCTACATATAGTAATTACGTTAAAAATTACCTTATCATGTGAGAGATGACATAAGAATGAGAGTAAGACCTATGTTCCATTTATAATTCCTTTTCATAGGGAATTCCTTCCTTTTAAAAGGTATCTACCCATCACAAAAGGGTGCACAAAAAAATTCCCCCACCCTATGGAATTGTATTTGATTAGAATGATAAAATTATAAGGTAAATGTATCTAAGGTGTGAACACTACACTGTAATGTGGCTCTTATGCTCAAGTTGGGGGGTTAGAACATCATGATCACTATTACCAGGGCATGTGATGCGTGAACTCAATCCTGGGCATGAGATACAGGTGCTCAAACCTAGGAAGAGGACATGTCTTACTCTATAAATAGTGGGGGATACATCAATTCCAAACATCTTTGTAACATAAGTAAATCCATAATCTTTGTGCTATTTTCTTTCTCAAGTAATTCTCATTACTCAAGGTGAGTGTGCTACTTTATTATATTTGGATTTAAAACATTAAAGTTGGTGCACTGAGATTGTCACGACACCTTAATGTAGGTAAAATATTTTGGGTGAATGTTTAGGGTGGAACTATCTGAGAAAAGACTCATAAGTGAGTCTGGAATCAAAAATACACATGAGTGAAGCTATCTAAGTGAGGAAACCTGGGAAAAAATTATCTTACGCCAAAATATTATTTAGTGAACTTCATGCTCAAATCATATTATTTTTTAATGTGATTTCATTTTTTATAACCACTTTTCATTCAACTAACATTGTAGAATTTTCTTTCTTGTAGGAAAACAATGTCTGGCACTTCAATCATCATCTTGGATTCTTATGCCACATAACATAGAAACTTTTTCCACTAGGATGTTGATCATGGAAATGCTAATGAGGGAAAATTGTACATGTCAAAATTTGAAAAATTCATGTGGAATAACAATATAGAATACATGGAACCAAACATCCTTCCAATGTATATTCATGGACATCTGAAAAATGTGGACATCCCAAGGCATAATGTTAATCTACTAGGGTCATGGTTTGTAAGGTACACTAACCTAGAGAGTACAAACTTATTATCTAGGGGTTAATATTTTGATGAGGGGGAGGTCACCCCTGCATATATATTTCACCACCCAAATGCCTAATTAGATAATTTTTCAATATATGATATCATCAAACACATTTCTACTCTTCATTATTCCACCAATCAACCACTTACCAACATAGAGGTTGGGTTAAGGATTGAGGCCATCATCATAGAGGTGGAACTATTCCCAAAATATATGTAGAGATACTAGGTCTAATATTCATATGAAAAGTTTTAGAATCAATAGATGAAAACTGTAATATATGAATCTATTTAGGTTTGACATACCTACATATACAAGAACAATTACCTTCTTCTTGATCTGCTCATATGTTGGATCCCACAAATAAATACATTCCACCTAGTATATGAAGTGGTAGAGATCATCTTGTGTGGTGTCTACAAGGTCTTTGGGGAACCCATTCTTGGTTCCATGTATGATGAGTTCATCCCCCCAAAGAAATCCTGAGGAGATCATAAGAGAAATCCTTTACTTGTTTAAGCACCGCTGAGGGAAGTCACCAACATCACAAGGAAGGATCCCCTACCATATAGGGACATTTCCTTTTAGGATTGAATAAATATATTATTGTATCCTCATGGGTAAGGTATAACTTTAAAACACCCAATGGGTTTCCCTTAAATGCTAAAATGGTGATCCTCATGCATGTATTAGTAGAGTTATGGAGGGTTTTTCATAAGAAATGGATATATGAAATCATCCACAATATCCCACATTAGACTATATTATATAAGTTTATTATGATGTGGATAATAAATACTTAATTCTAGACCATGAGTTTTATAATAGATTATAGTTGATCACCTCATGGTAACAACCCAACTAGACTAATGAAACCCCATCGGGTTAGCAATACTAGTGTTAGATAAGATCCACTAGTGCATATTATACATCCATAATAGAAATACTTAATTCCACATATTAGGATCATTCATAGTGTTATTGGTATGGATATTTTCACACATAAATTAATATAATTTCCTTAATTATGTTTAAAACCTTGGGTGTATGTTTTGGCCTTTCATCCAGTCCATATCTGAAATTCGGACAGTATCAATAAAAAGATAAAATAATTTGATGTTCATGAGTCTCCACTTAGAGTTTAAATTTCTCCCATATGAAGGAACTCCTAGAATAAAAATATATGATTATAGATATTAATAAGGAACATGGCTGTACATAGTGGTCCTATGGGACTGTGTTTTGGAAACTTGGATTGAATTAGACATTATTTGTAAAGGTAATGAATTGTATCACTTCACCAATAAATTATGATGTATCTATAATTATGTAGTTGTACCACTGATTAATGATAGGATAAACAATTATCCAATTATGTAAAGGTAGTTATGGTTATTTATGTCCCATAAAAATACTTGACCCAGGATTAGGATACATTCATTGGATGCATTCCCAAGAATAACACCATAGTGAACGCAAGCATGGATATCATCTTAACCTAATGATATACTATAAACCAAATACCTTTGGTTTATAGCTTCCTCAACCCTAGAAAGATGGAAAATTTCAACCATGAATTACTATAAGAAAAGGAAATTTTGAAAAGTATATGGGCCTTCGGATCAATTTTACACACAAGACTCCCAATATATCTGAATTAAAGATTCCACATACCATGAAGTTCATATAAGACTATTGATTTGTTGATAGAAAAGTAGTGCCTCAGTCAAGAATGAGAGATCAAAAAAATAGATGATGTTAAATGAACCTGAATCTTCTGTGGGACCAGTATATGGCTCAAATAATACTTCTTCAGATTACTTGTTCCTCAATTATATCCACTTATGGATTCTTCAGCCTCTAATTGTTGACATTATCGGTATTTATAATAGATTTCATGGTGGATTTCATACTCCCAGAATTGGTAAATTAAAGGAAGAAAAAAAATTAAATTTGGGACTAATCTTAAAGAAATGTATCAAGGAGATATAAATGCATGTGCATTCCATAGAAAAATAGGTCTCCATTACTGTATGGGTGCACTAAATAAAAAAAACATAGTATCATCATGGGGGTCATTGATTAGTTGCTTTAAAATTAATATGATGATCTCATCAACCCTAAATATGTATATTAGTGGTTCTTTTTCATTAATATTTTCTTTAACTTCAAAACCACTATTGAAAATATCTATTTTTCCTTTTTATATAGAATAGGTATGACACATATATATTTTGAGTACCCAAAATACACCATAGGTGGAACCCCAAATGGTTTTGTGGGATTGGAAACCCTAGTATAAGGGGAGATATCATTAGAACATGGGTAAATGTAGGAGGCAGAGGGGACGAACCAACTATCCACCATCCAAGTTTTCTGAAGATTTTCTATAGAAGTGAGTCCGGATACCCCTCCATATATGACCATACATTTGAAGAGTGCTGAAATCCGGATAAAGAACATCTTTACTAATAAGATAGTTTAGAGTTTTATCTCATACTCTACTTTATCATTGTGTGATTGTGTTTTTTATTTGTATCTATGTTTTTGTGTGAGAATTATTTTGTGATGATTTTTCAATAAATGAATATCTCTTCTCTAAAGGGGGGCCCTTTAAATAGATCATAGAGGACACCAATGGGGAAGATCAAGATGAACTCCCATCTCCTACTATAAAAATATCTATAACTAAATTTTATGAACATTGAAAACAAATTCCTTGATTTTCCCTATCAGTGGAAGGAAATACGACTAAAGTATGAACACTAAGTGTGATTGTTTCATTTTAAATCACCCTACTCACTTTATATTTCAGGAAAAGGTTCATAATTACCACTAAATATATTCACACATTATAATATGTCTTTTAATCCATAAGTTTCCCTTCCTCTCTAGATTAATTTAGATGCTCTAAAACATAGTTAATATAAGTCTTTCTATATCATGTTCATCTAACTATTATTTTTTATATGGAATTTTAATTTGAGACCCCAAAATTAAATAGTTTTATCAGCTTAAAAGATATCTAAAATGATACACTAGTGGGATACTATGATTATATTGCCTCTCCATGTAGAGGAATCCATGTAATGGGATCTGACAAGGGTGTACCTATTTAACTTACTCAAAGTTGGTCACCAGCTTGCCTCTGAAGTCTTGCCTCATCGGGCCATTATGGATTCCCCAATTGATGAGGAAACCATTATAAGTGGTGTTTAAGATTCTTCTCATAATCAGGGTATAAAAATATGTCATTGTATGATCATAGTGTTAGATGATGGAACAGTGATGATGGGCAGGGTCCTGACCATAGTGGATGAAGACTAAACTGTTAGGGAATACAATAATATTGCACCACTATGGGGAGTAAAACCCATTGAAAAGGTTATTTATTTGATAGTAATACATAAAAATCCATAACACCTTTTTAATATCTTGATATGCACAAGATGAGATGTATATGCTTCAATATTCTTGTAGTGGTACCTTAATCATAGAGTGACAAGTTGTGGAGACCACCACCCAAAAACTCTATTGGTCATAACACATATATATTGGATCTAATTTGGTATCAATGAAATCAATGGTTGATAAATATATAATCTCATTTAATGAGTCTATTTTCAAGTATATATCATTTTTTGTGAGGCTCAGTGTCAAAATAGGAGTCCTGGGATTTACAAAACACATCATGGAAGTGTATATGGAAAGAGATATGAAATCTAATCCAAAAGAACCATATAGAAGATCTACAAAAGAAATTTCATTGGATTTAATATATGTTCATGATATAATGATATGGGAGGTTTTATTATTGAAATATCCACACAACTATGAAGGAAATTTTTTGGGAATAGGAGTGTGAACATGCATCAAAATTGAACCTGTTGATGTCAGAATTAGTAGTGTTATCTAAAAGTCTAAAGGAATTCATGCTTCTAGAAAATTCTCAATAAGAATAAGTGGAAAAATATTATGATAAATTTTTTCAATAAAGAAGGTACTTCATGTATAGTATTCATCAAGAGATGAACTAACCTTATCGAGAGATAAATCGGCTTCATTAGGAGTTATCCACCACTAAGAAAGTGAAAATGGATGAACAAAATCTGACCAAGGAAGTGAAAAATTATAGAATATAAGATGATTAAAGTAAAAAAATGTTGTATATTTATGAAGAGGGATAATCTATAGTGTTATATAAAATACTCCAATATTTCAATAACTCATAGCAAGCAATGAACTAGATATGATATTTTTTTAGAATTACTTTACATTGTATTCTTTACATGAAGAGATAGAGACTCTAAAATATGTATTTAAATATCATTAGTGAATGAAAAGAATTATTTTCTCTTAAACTATTGTCAATACTCTTTATCTTTTCAATAATTTATCCATATCAATATTTGAAACTCACAATGTAATATCACGATAACTTGATCCATTTTAACATTGAATGGAAATAGATTATATAAATTATAACATCCAACTTCTTGAGTATATGATGAAATATTTTAATCAATTCATTATCTTATAAATAGTTACACATAGATGGATATATGTGGGCATATTATAGTGGAACATATACAATCATTGTGAGTCATGGTGAGTATATAGAATAAAAGACCATGGAGTCTGGTATCCACCTAATTGTGTTCACTTAAAAAGATATAGGAATTGTAGATATAGTGGCACATGTACTATTATCATAAGTTATGGTTATAAAAATTGAAAATTATATATGATTTATATCTTGATATATTCTCTTAGTTGGGTATATCTAGGCCAAATATGGTGTCATATGTACCATCACAATAAGATATGTTTAATCCATTTGGATATAAGAGAGTGACTCAAAATGATAAATATCACAAAAGTGGGATTTTAGAATGAGTGTTATAATGTCCAAGAGGGATCGAGTACCATGAGATAATTACTTCATATATTTCTCATGAATCATAAAAACTAATAAATAAGGGGAATAGAAGGCTTCCCTGATTTTTTCTTAGGTTTAGAGACCTAGTGGGCATAACATGACTTTTTGGGGTAATATGGTGGACCTCACATGATTTACATATTTTTATATCCCTAAAATTTCTAGAATACTAAAATGGATAAGGTTTTGTGGGTAATAACTCATTATTATTTATCGCAAACCCTTTCTTGGTTTTAAACCGGAAAATTTTTACTCCTTTTTCTTTTCAAATGCCAAATTTTTTATAGTTGATGCAAGGTGAAATACTAAAAATAAAAGACTCAATTTTCCCCAATATTCCCTTTTCATGCCATAAACCTAGTGAGTACTGTGTTTTTTCATTATTAAGTCTAATTTTATGAAATTTGGACTAAATGTAGCAAGTATTTAAGTTTTGAAATATTTTACCAAAATGTTAGCTATTATACCCCGTGGAAATGGAAGTGTTAAAATCGATGTGAATGAGTTCCCAATACCATAGGTGTAGCCAACCTTAGGGGTGTGTGTATATATTTTTGGATCATAATTCTTAGACTAATGTTTCATATAGTTTAGGTTCACATGATAAGGAATAAAAATGGTTCAAGAATAAAATTCCATATTTTTCTAATAAAATTGGTATGACTCATGAATGTGTAACATAAAGGGTATTAGAAAACACTGAATAGTTGGATTATGGGATATGTAAATCATAAATTTATACATTTTAAAAAGAAGTTATGGGATGGAACAAGTATGCAGGAGATAAACATTGAATAAATTATTCTGATGTGTCCTGTCATGATATTGTTAGGGGAGTATGAATATTAATGATTATTATCATTACGATAAAGTATACCTCTTATTTATAGTGATGGATATATAAGTACTAGTATCATTACCAAGAAAAGGTGACCGATTGATCTGAAATCACTCATTACTTATATCCATGAAAATTTTATGAAGATTCAAACACTTAAGGAATGAAGTGGGATTACAAAGAAAAATATATTCAAGTAGGGTTCAAGGAACCTAAATTTAACATTGTTGTGTATTAACAAAATTTATGGGTTGAAGGGATATAAAATGAATTTTTTCAAATATGCATAAATTTACAAGAAGATGAAGGCCTACTATAACTTTTTCTTTGACTAATAGATCTAGAGAGAATAAACTGAATTTTTCTAGGGCCATATAGTGGTCCCTAAAAACTCTATGTCTTATTTTATTTGGACTATCACTTTTAGGTAAGTCATGAAAGGTGATGGTTTTATGATTACAGACATTACTTCTACATAGAATGCCAATTTGGGTTTCTAACCTAATAAGACTGTATATCTTTCTCATTTAAAATTTAAGGGTCTTATAGTTTAAAACACTATTGGTTTGAGTTTATGTTTATATAGCTTTGACCAATTATTATTGCGGTTTAAGGCCACATATCCTTGAATAAAAAATTATATAAAGATTATATATAAATGGAAAGGAAAATTTTTATTTGAATACAGATCCCCATACTAATATAATTTAACTCATGGGGAGGATCACATAGTGTAAGGTAGTAATGCTTGAACCAAATATTTCTATGTTTTATGGTCATACATCTTGTACCAATGGATGCAATGGTTTGTCTAGTTAGTATGAAGAAAATATGTTGTGAACGAAGAGAAAAATTATATTATAAACCATTTCAAGTTGGGGTATATGTATATTATAGTCTAAGTAATCAGATTGTGGATGAGGGTGAGATACAACAAACCATATAGCGATCAAGTGATAAGAGCTCCCAACCCTTTTTAAATAGGGAAGGAAAATTATATAAATCATGACATAAGGTATTTAAATAAGGAAGTGATGATGTGGAATAAGTATGTTGAATATGACCACTGGACAACATTCAAAGGAAGGGTTCCACAATAATGCCTTCTAGGATTATAGAGAATTTAGGACCTTATACTTATCATAAAAATACACTTCTAGTTGGAAGTCCTGAATTTTGTGGAATAAATATCATTACCAGGTAGAGGTGACCCTTGGATCCAAATTTTATTGTAACAATAACCATGAAATTTTTATGATGATCCAAAAACATAACACATGAATTGTGGTTTGTGGGATGGAAATATTCCAAAATTGATGGCCCTCTCAAATATTGTACTAATCATGGTCAGTATTATATAGAATCTTGTTGGGGAATATAATGGGATAATTATATCTGTTTGGGATTGAGAAATATGGTTCATATTTCACTATGTATCTTGAAAAAATAGGAATCAATCCACATGTAGTTCTTGTATGGTTTCTGCATGGATTTAAATCATATATAGGAAAGAGGAATTTTTTATCCCTAGAGGATATTGGAACCAAGATAATCTTAATATCTTGTATATTGGATAGAAGAATTAGGTTTCCTTAAGAATGGATCATTTTATCCATGAATATGTTTATAGATAGAAACCTTATTCCAGGTATTCTTATATATATCTTGATCTCATGCATTAATGTTTTTTTTATATTGTACATACAACTCTAAGTAGTTTGACATTATTTATGGTAGAATATATGTTATGAAGATTAATGTTATAAAATAAAAACTCTGGTACCATGAATTTTAGGTTCATATATTGATAACCTCTATAAAGGGGTTTTTCATAGATATGTATAATGCACAAAATGGAATAGAATCGTCTAAGTATTTAACCCATGAAAGGAATACTGATGAAAATGAGGGGGGCCCAAACATTAGTAGAAAGTGGAGGTTTATATTAATTTGTGTTTATGATCAAGATAACTAGCATGGGAATCATTATGTATCTAGTATAACATGAATCAATCCACATGTAATTCTTAAAAGGGTCACTATATAGATCAGAATCATGTTCAATGGGACATGATAATGAAGTGAATGTTCATCTTGGTGTGAGAAAACAGGAAATCATACCTTAATTAGTCTAGGACTCATCACCAAAGCCAAACCATGCCTGAAAATGGAAGTTATAACTAGACCTAGGATAAGAGATCCATGTGTCGCTATATATCCTATGCTAGCATGAATAAATCCATACATAGTTCTAATTAGGGGAAATTTTAGGTCATATGTTAGGTGAACAACTTAATTTGAGTTTCTAAGAACACCCATAACAACTAAATACTTAAGGAAATAAATGGGAACCCTATGTAGATCAATCTATTTCATTGGGAAGGGGAAATTTTGGTTTAGGTAACATGGAATTGACATATCCAAGAATTGTAGTGTCATTAAAAATAGATTATATGTCATATAGTTTAATGTCATGTGACTGGGACATAGATGGTATGTAGTTTAGGCTCATATAATGAGGACCTATATATGGGTTTTAGATTAGATACAGATCATTTGAAAAATGACATGCCCTTTTCATGGTACCAAAAAAATGAGTTAAGGTTCAAATAATAATAAAAGTAAGATTTGATTTGAATTCATGATTGGTCCCAAGGTAGATGATTTTCACATCACTATATATACTGAATTAACAAGGATGAAGCCACACATAGTTATTAAATATATAATGGAATTATTCTACTCATAGGTCATATGAACAAGGACACTAGGGTAGGTGAATGTAACCATAACTATAATAACTCTAAAAAAAGGTATCTCTCAAATAAGGAAAACAGTTGTATATGGGGTTGTTTTTTAGTACATAGATTAATCTCTCAAATAAGGGGGACTTTAAAACCTAAGTCCACATGGGATATATCACTCTATGTATTTTATGTTCATATTAGATAGTTAACTCTAAAAAGTTTAATACTATGTTGAGTGGACTATATATTGTGTATTTTAATTTCATGCTACAAGGGTAATTTCCAAGAAGTTTCATTTAAGAAAAATTAGAATTTTGAACCCAAAATTAATTTATTCAATGTACATTTTGAGAAAACCCTCATTGGTGATGGGAATGATGTGATCTCCATACATTGTGATTAGAGAGTAAGATCTCTTAGAGTAGACCTTATGTATGAAATAAGGTCCTCCCCATTTCATCTTTAAATTTTGAGGTTTATTTCTAGGTATAATGGGGGTTCTTAGAGCAATAATTAATTCTCCTTGGAGAAATCAGTTAAGGGAAACCTTATTATTGAATCCTCGTGCAACCTGTTTCTGAGGGATCATAATGTTGTACAACATGTGTAACCTTTTATCACCAATTCATTCATACTCATTCAACCAGATCTTAGATTTCTCATCGGTATACAAAATATTACAAATTGAAATGTAGAATAAAGGAAATTAGACCTCAATAGTCAGAACTACCTCTATCTCAAATATGATAAAATATTGTGTAGTCTATGATTTAGTATATATTATGGTGTGATAATCCCATAAAGCATATATAATCTTATATATTCATGATTTCTTATCTTTTTCTACCATATTTTAAAGGATATTAAATAGATTTGTGTTGAAGTAATCTATCCATTAATTCACCATTTTATGTAATTGGGATTAGTGGTTGAACATGATATTATATTATTGATACAACCTTTTCATTTTGGAAGATAAAAAAATCAGTTTCATATATCAATATTGTGTGAGGGATATAAAATATGTGATTGTTTTGTAGTTTATTTGAACGTGTGTTCTAGTTTTAAGAATCACTACTTCCAGGCAGTTTCCATTGTATTTATTCATGGAACCAGAAACATACAATAGTTCTTTATCCAAAGTGGAACTGCTTTCCAAATTCAGGTGTTAATTAAGTTTGAACTTTACGATGCTTAGGAACATACATTGTTTGAGAGGATAAGAGGTTGGATTCATCACACCCTTTGGGGGAATTATTGTCTACTACGAGACTCCCTTTTTAAATTTAAGATATTTTCATGAATCCTTATTAATTCACCAAGCATAACATAAGTCTCCATTGGAATTTACAATCACTTATTAACATGTTTAAAATTTATAATCCTCAGTATGCAATCAAGGTTCTTCATTAATAGAGATATCAGTATTTATTTCAGGTTCTCTATAAATGGTATTCTCTAATATACTTTTTCAAGATTCTTTAAATCATAATTATGATGATAGTAGTTTTTAATCCACCTAGTGGGGCACTACAGAATTTATTGTCATCCTGGGAGATGAAGGATTGTTTTGATATTGGGAGTGTACCCATAAAATGGGCTACCTATGTATCCTTGTGAAAGGAATCAGAACCCTCATAGTTTGGTACCGCTTAATGGTACACATCATACCTTTAAAGGTCATGTGATAAGGACCTAACCATACAATTTAATGTCATGCGGTAAGGACATCTAAGCAAGAGCTGCTTAGTCAATGTTTGGGGTGGGACTTATGCCAAATCATCCCAATGAACATGGAAAGGATATGGGTTTCCATGTAAGATTAGACCCTATTTGAAATATGGAACAAGGAGAATAGGGTGGATTTGATGTGTTGGGTTTGAACCTCTAGTAAGCTTCCTACGTATCCCATGTGGATGGGAAAAAAAGCCAACATAGTTTGGTAAGTCTCAAAGAAGAATATAGTCCTTTGAGAGAACTGTGTTTGGGATTACTTCTTGAAAATGATGCCTTGATAATTTGGGGGTTTAATTTGGTGTTTATTCTTAAGAAGGATGCACAGATTAAGGAAATTAGGGTTGGATTCTTGAATAGGATATCCAGTGAGCTCGGGCCCTGAGAGGGCTTCCTATGTATCCCAATAATGATGGGAATTATAGTTCTCATAATTCATTCACCGTGGGTGTTTGTGAGAATTTTGTAATCATCATGAATCTATAAGCCCATGTGAGTCATGCTCGGTCTGAGAAACAAGAGGATTTAAAAGATTCAACAATGACCTGTATACTTTTCCTCCTCCGCTAGTGGAAGAGGGCACACCAATGGCGGCGAGAGTGGACAAGGCCTAAGTGGACCCAATAAGAGGGTGAGGCGACAAACCGTACCTTTATTCACTTAACATTAGAAAAAGGGTCCAATGAAAGGTAGAGGTGTTGAAGTCTAAAGGCTTACACAAGGATGGATTCCCATGGTGACAAATCTCAAAAAGAGAGGGAAAGGGTAACACAAGTCCATGTTCCTATCTCCCCTCTGGACTTTAGCACCGAATAAGAGAGGAAGAACAATGATGCTACCTCCTATGAGAAAATATAGGGGATTATGCCAAGATGTTTCCCCGAAAATTGATCCTAGTAGAGGAGGGAGACTTATCATTTGTTCATAAGAATGAATTAGGTGTTAATTGTACCTTCCCTACCAAAATACCTGAGGTTCCGGGTCATATATTTGAAAAGGGAGAGGCCAAGACCCAAACCCTCCTCCAAACTGGGAACTTCTCATCATTGTTCCTATGAGAAAAGTCCATGTGACTATGGATATAAAAACCCACAGACACTCCATGAATCCTAACTCCCTTATAATTTAAATGGTGGAAACCTATGAATTTGGATATACAAACCCCAATAAGAGACATGCTAATGTGCCTTTTCCAAAGGTTTGATAAGTCAGGAGGTTTTCGTGGAGGTCTCAATAGAATCCCTTTCACACAAGGGAGCCAAGGAAGAAAAATCCTTGCCATGAATGGCTTTAAAGAAGTCTTGATGGATTTTATACTGAAGAGAGTAATTGAATCAAATAGTGTCACTCAAGTAGGTAAAGTTGGGAATGTATGGGTTCACAATTAGACTTGGGAGACCTGATATTCGGTTAAGCAACGAACAACCTATAAGGTAATACTTGGGTGAGTCTTGGATCAAGCCTTCAGGAGTATTAACAGATGGTCCCAGAAGTGGAGTGATCAAGTTCATATAAAAGGAATAGGTGGAGAGAAAGTATTTCTGATTTTGGGAGGTTGGGTGCTTTCGGTGCACAATTGTTATTGTTTTCAAACAGTAAAATGAATTAAGTCCAACAATCCTCCCTTAAATCCTCTGCTCAAGGTGTTGGAAAACTAACTTGAATGTTTCAGAAGACTAGGGGGAAGTACTAGGGAAACCAGAATAGAAATTAAGCTTTGGGGAAATTCATATATACAAATGTAGACCCCAAAGGTCTATTTATTGGCAAAAATAGGACCTTGGGTGAAAGAAGTTTGGGTGTTCAAGTAGGTTACACGACATTTTTGGGTGCGTAAGTGGGATGCACACCGAAGATATTCTGGGCTGACTAATGCGACAAAAACTTATTCCTTTGCAAACCTTGATTTTCTTCATGTATTTTCCCCTTTTACTTCTAAGGTATTCCCGTTTGTCACTATTTAGACTCATTGACAGAATAGAGTCTCAAAAAAATCCCCCCCCCCAATAATTGGATATGGAATGAAGGGTGGATCTTATACAGAGGTAAACTAAATGATGGATAAAGAAAAGAGTACTAGGGCATGAAAGTGTTATGCGCATTGAGCAACTGGTCGTGCAAGCTGGTAGCGTGCAAGAATATGGCGCATAGGGTGACATGTATCACCTATATATAATGGGTTTACTTCTGCAAAAAAAATTATAACTTCTGAAATTTCAGCTCTCGGCGCGCAAACTCTTTCTCGTTCACACACTTCTGTTTACTCGCGCTTCTTTCATATGTTTTTTAGTTGCACGCTATAAGTGGGGCACTATACGTGCTTCGACTTATACTTGTGCTCCATGTTTATACTTTCATGCCATAATTTCTTTGCCAATTTTTTGTAAAGAAACACTAAAAAAGAACTTTACTTAAATGATGATTTCTATCCTTTTTGGAGGTTCAATGTCTCCCAATAGAATGGGAATTGCTGATGAGCTTGCTAGAAAGAGGATTGATGACATGATGAATTTTTTTGTTCATGATTACTTTGACATTTTTGATAACACCCTTCGATACATAGCTAAATATTTGAATAAGTTTCATTTCAACTTTCCCTGAAGCAACTATTTTCATTTGTATATTTATGGCCATCTGCAGGATGTCAATATTCCAGACACAATGAACTATGTTCCACATTCTTGGTTTCAGGATTATAAAATAAAATTGGCCAATGTTTCTATTTGGGGATCATTTTCTAATTTGGGATAGCAGAGAAGGCTGATATCATTAATCATAGACCGTGTGATCTGAACTTGAAAGCACACACACCTGAGCTACAACCACATTGTTATTCATCCATCTTTCGGGATTCCCAAATGGGTCAGTCCAAGGTTTGGAATAAAAGTAGGGATTTCTTCCCAGGAGGAGGTGTAAACACCTCATGGATATGGGCATACTAGATTCGTATGACCTGTGCAGAATTTACAGACGACTTTAAAGGCTTTAGTATTTATGAGGTTGTCTTGGTTGGGCAAACTTATGAGTATAGGAATGATTATTTCATTTCAGAATTATTAAGTTGATGGAGTCCAGAGACTAACTCCTTCAATTTAACACATGAAGAGGTATGTATTAGCTTATGGGATGTTTAAAAGTTTTCTTGAGCTCCAATCCTTTGAGACTTTTATGATGATTTTATTCCTCCCAAGGTGGAATTAAATGACTTGAAGAAGACACCATCTTTGGTTCGTGAGTTGAGGAAAATATTTAACAAGCTCAAGAACATGACCACCATGAAGTCTCACTCTAGGAGAGATATTTATCCAGAGGAAGGGATGGAAATATTTCAGATAAAGAAGAAGTAAAAGGGGACCACTTACACCCATTTGACCAGCTATCCAAGGGCACAGAATATAGGTAATCCTAAAACCCTCTGGCCAACATTAGTGAAAGGATAATTTGACAAATGGGGATATGAATTCAACCAAAAAATTCCTATAAAGACACATTTGGTAGGTTTCATATCAATGTAGCTTAGTGTGTATTTATTACCAGTATGAGACTCCAAAGGAGGCGTGAGGCTAGAAACCTTTTTTATTGGGACCAAGATGGTGAAGAAAAATATGGTATGGTTGGCTACTCTTGTTTTGGACATGTTTAATTGATTTTTTCTGCATATTTACAACGGTAAGTATCCCTTTATAATAGTAGGACCATTCCATGTGTTGTGGGGATGGATTTCTACTCACTTTTAGAACTTATCATATATAAAGTGGGATAAAAGTTTTTAGAAGTCCTTTCTAACCATGTGTTCAGGATTTTTCTAGTATTTCACCCTTTCCTCTGAATGCTTATGACATCAAGGCTAGACTGAGTGTGCATAAGGTGTTACAGTTCATTCTTTATGGGAATACACATATGGGGAAATTTTCTTATGATGCGATAACTTGTTTGGAATTAAGGGTATATATGCTATCTTGCAGAGAAGGCATTTTGGCCACTAGAATTGGCGTAGAAATCATATGTGAATCCTATGATCCTTATATATTTGTGTCTCAATTCAAATTTCTACAACAGAAAATTGTATCCCCTCTTGTGCATGTCAGATTAGAGCAACATCTAATGGTTTCCTGACAACTATGGTTGTTGACATCTACAGAGAAGACCGGGGTAGTTTTTAATTTACCTACCACTAATTCAGTAAGAAAATTGAGTATCTGGTATTCTGAAAACTAGGTAGCATATTACCCTGAAGTGGTATTGAATGATTTCTTCAATTGATCGGGGTTGAAGATAAGTTTACGGAGAGTTCCCCTTCATTTGGAAGGTAACTCTTCATCATCAGGGTTCGACTCACGAGAAACCAAGGGTGGAGGTGATGATGCTCCAAATTCACTGAAGAGACCTCATGCCATAAATAACCCTCTTGAAATAATTAAGAGAGTCACTCAATAAATCCCAACCGAAGTTGTATCAAGGAAATCTGATTACCATAATTCTGAAGAAAGATGAGTTCCATTTTCTCGTCCCTCATATGTGACTATGGGGGTTTGGAAGAAACTTAAATCCAAAGTTGCAGGATCCTCTTCACCACCCTATGACAAGCACTCTAAATATATATTACCAGAGTTTGTTCAAATAGGGAATATTCTATTCTGTGATGCTGAAACCATATGTTTGGATCAGCGTGAAGGACTGCATATTCCAGGAGTATGGAATTTAAGGGCTTCTTCGGATATTCTTTTCAGGGATAATGTCAATGAGGTGAGGACATACATTCAAGGGATGGAAATGATCATATATTCTACTGATGAATCAATTCCTACCATAATGCGGGTGAAGGAAATGATAGATTGTCATACTACCGAAGGGATTATAACTTCATTATATAAATAATGGCATGAATTTGTAGATCTTGAGGATGTATGACTCCTATCTCTCACATTCTATTCTGGTTTTCAATTTTAATTTTAGCCAAAACATTGTTAGTTAAGAGAAATATCATATTAACTTGTAGTTGGCTAAAGGAAAGACAAATAAAGTTCATTCGCCACGGTATTGCTCTGGAGGCACTGCTCTTGGAGCTACCGTATCACCCCATGAATCATGAGAGATATCTTCGGGCCAACAGTCCATGGAGAATGAAATATAGAGGGTTTTAGGATCTCCAATACTTGTCTTTAGATATGATTTTGTAATCCCCCCTAATAATTTGAAGAAGAAAAAGCACCGAAGAAAGAGATCCATGGTTAAGTACTTTCTTAGTATTGGTAAGTCTCCTTGATAATCATGAATTTCAGTCTTTATTCATGAAAAACAATTTTTACACTTCTTGGAATTACATGGTCTTCTTACATTTATTATTTAAAAGAAACTACTAATAAGCTTCAATGAGCCACAAGGGGTGCTTCTAAACAGACAAAAATTACTAAAATCTGATGGTTCCTGAGGAGGCATTAGGGCTTGAGGAACCAACATTTGTTCTCAATATTTCACTCATTCCTACTATCAAAGTAGAGGATGCTTCTGGTAAATCAACAATACTTCATAAGTAATCAAATTCAACAACATGTAACTTCCATCCTGTGATATTTTAGGTTCATCACATACACCAGAAAATCTAGAAGCAACTGACATTGACCCCAAAACTATTTCTGAGAAATCTACTTGGGGTCAAAGGTTGTCAGAGGAAGTATGCGAAGCAAACATGCCAAGTGTTCCCACAAGTGTGACTAACCTAGGATCCGAGATATCATTGGATGAAATTATGAACCTTGGCATGTCTTTTGATGAAGTATAAGAACATGTTAATATACCAAATTATTTAAAATATTTTTGAGTTCCTTGTATAGAATCAACTGGATGTGAGTTTTCATTATTCAACCAGTTAATATTTTTTTGAATAACTTTCTAACCATGTTTGGTTGAAATATGTAGTTCCATCTAATGAAACTGTTGTTGCAACGATACTAGAAGTAATTATTAATATTAATATAAATCCCATTATTGTGGAGACATTAGCTCATGCGGATCCTGAGATGGAATATCTTCCTAATATTCATTCTTAGAATCTTGGTCACATTAAAGATAGCACTCCACATCCAAAGACATCAAATGAAAATGCTGAAACTAAGAATACCAGGGAGAGGTATTCTCAAGCATCTGACCTACTGTTAGGTAAGAGATAGTGACATTGTGGTTGCATTGACTAATTTATCTCTTGAATCTAACCATAACCATAATCCTTGATTTACCATACTAGGATATCAACTTCAATGTATAGGTCTTGAGGTGAAGCCTCTACATCTTCCCAAACATTATTGGGAGGTGAAGCAACCATGGTTCAGGAAAGAGCAGAACATGGAACTTCATTAAGTGCATTAATCCCAGAATACATCCCTCCATATGAATGTGATTCTGAATCATACCCATAACTATAAAATCCTTTCCATATTTCATGCCTAAAGGCATGGAAAACATCTAGAAGATAATATCTAAAATTCCTCTTAAGGAATGACCTTTAAGAATATCATGACTATCATCTCTACTTATCACATTGGGATTTGACAGTTTTGAATACCATGAAATTCATACTACAGTGAAAGAGATTATTAGAAAAAGGAAATAAGAGAAAAATCTTTGAAAAGACTTGGTAAAAGAAAAACTGACGATCAAAATTAAAGAGTTTCATGGAGTGATGTCCTAGGGTGAGGTTAATCATACTGTAAAGTTGAAGGGACTGAAGCAGACAATTAAAGAAAAGACTTTTCAGTAGTTTCACCTTCAAAAAGAGTTATATATAATTACAGGGGAGCCTGACCAGCTTCATAGCTCATTATTTGAAGTCCATAAATTTGGTGCCAAATCCATTGCAGATGCTAGAGAAGCGCTTCATCATACTGAAGAGAGCGGAGCTGGTCAAATAAACGAGCTTCAACTGGTAGCTGACGGGTCTCAAGAGGTTGTCAATCAAATTAGGAGTTATGTTGAAATCATTTTGTAATTTTTTATTTCTGACAAGGTAGAGACTCCCATTTTTGGATTCCCCTCTTCGAAAATTTTCATAAATAAAAATCATTTCATCTTCAATCATTTGTTTTTTCACTCTTGCTAACTAATTTTTTTTACCTAGTCCATTGAGCCTAGTCAACATAGTTTTATTTTTTCTAGGGTTCTATGGACAACCCCACAAACATTAAATCTTCTAACTTTGATTTTCTCAATATTACATAAACCATAAAAAATGTATGTTTAGTGAGATGGGATTTGACTTCTTTTCAGAGTTCCCTTTGATGGTTCTCAATGTGGTGAGTACCACATCTTTTGTTGTTGGCAGTTTCGAGTCATGCATGTTAGACTATAAAGGTCTAGTGTTTAAGGTCAAAATATCTTTGACCACAAATTTTGAAATTAGATCCCAAACAAGACTCATTGAATAAGAATTGATTTAATATTCTTTAAATATATCCAAGGGGAATCTTGAGCCATTATTTTTATGGTCACCAAATTTAAAACTTGTATCAACATAAGGGGAGTATTTTCCAAGAAAAAAGTTACCATTATTTGACAAACCCGTTATGGGGGTTATATTATACAGGTCCAATTAGGGCATATACTACATAACCTAATATTAAATCTAAATACATTGGCCCATATAGGATAGAATGGGTAGAAAGACAGCCCATAAAGAATAAACACATTGAATATATCATTGAAGCACATGAAAATAATGAAAAAGATAATATAATTTATTTTATAAACACTTTAATATAAGACTGGTTGAATTCCCTCATGAGGTTGAGAGGTAATAAATTTAGATTAAATTAAACTAAGCTAGCATTGAAATATGAACACAATTTTGTTGGGTTATAAGATAGGCATCTCTAATGACTGATCCACCAGATTATGTTCATAGTTTGAGTTAAATACCACCATAGATTTCTTATAGACTATTATCCTTGGATCTAATTATTTGAATACACAAAAATATATTTATATCCTTTAATTATCATAAATCTAGATGATCACATAGTTGTTTTTTAATTGTACTTGTACTTTTGATTTTGTAGGTCACTACTCTAACCTAAAATTTACTACGAGGACACTTGTCCTTTGTTCTTCCTAATTTCATTTTTTTATTATTTTTAGAATTTCTTCATGTCACTAAATTTAAATTCACTCATCTACATCATATTAGAAATCACAGAAAAATATAGTGTCTTTTGTTACATGTTACTCTATATTGACCACATCAATTAAAAATGAAATTTTTTCTTATTCAATATTCATTAACTTTTATATATATGTATTTTCATGGTATTGTATTGATATGTCCTCCTGGTGAATCTTCAATTACTCTAAAAAGTTGGTATTCCAATGTACAAGGTAATATATTAATTAATGATTCCACATTAAAATGGATCATTTGGTTTTTTATCCATTTCATTGATGCATTTATTTCATGTCAATATTTTTTTCCATAAAAAGCATTATTATGGGTTTAGTTTCAAACAGGGGACCATTCTATAGTTTATTATTATGTATTTTCAACTTCATGAAGGTCATTAGACTAAATCATGCCTCATT
The DNA here is from genome assembly GCA_963277665.1 of Viscum album. NCBI lineage: Eukaryota > Viridiplantae > Streptophyta > Magnoliopsida > Santalales > Viscaceae > Viscum > Viscum album. The sequence goes on along the minus strand of OY728130.1, from coordinate 1,927,262,259 downwards.
CATTCTTCTATCTCTTGATATGTTTATTTATTATAGTCAAATACCCCCAATTGTTTATCCAATTAAATTTATGTTTTTCCCACTGTGCATTACATGGAATTATTGAATATTGGAGACAAATAATATTTTCACTTATAACTGGAGTTACTCGTGGTGTATCATGATTCATAATACTCTAAAAGAAAAAATTTATATAATTTAAATGTGATATTCTTGAATCAAAAAATGATTTTATGGAAGGAATAAATATTTTAAAATATGTTTATCACTTTTTAGAAATTAATTATAATTTCATTTGATCCTAATATGAATGATCTTTACATAAATAGGGAAAACTTATTGGTGACCTTGTGGAAATCCCTGATCATTAACACACAATGTTATAACACTTAGGGGATCCCCAACAATAATTATTCACTACTATCTATATATATTTTGGAAACCAAAAGGGGGTGTATAATGTGTATATAATTGATGCATGAATAATCAATTATATAGTTTAACATTCTTTATCTAATTTAGATTCATTAATAATCCTGTATATTTAGAGTATAAAATAGAAGAGGAAATGAATAATCATGGGTTTTAATTTAATTACCATATTTTCCATGAATAAAATGTTACTTAATCTTAATAATCTCTCACTTACTTAGTTAAATATAGAATATTAATTTTCCTATATCGCATAATATGTGAATTCTTATAGATGAATGAATGTGATATATTTTGATTAGAACTTGAATACCACTTATTGAAAAATAGTGTACTCTACTGAATCCACGTTACATATGCATGGGTTATTCTATAGTCACAATCATATTTGTTACCCAAAAAATAATCAAAGGATTCAATTATAATTAATCCTAGAAAAATTTGTTGCCAAATTCAATTATATTTTAGAGTCATATGTGTATACGTTTGAAGCTATAAAACCACTTATATAGAGTATATGCACATAGCTTCATCTATGTCCCATGAGAAGTATCATACTTGAACCACACATCTCATCATAAGTCTATCTGAATTTTTTCACATAATAACCTCACTATATGTTTATACTAACTCCCTGTCATCACCTTCATCTACCTATAAAATAATCATATGTAACGACCAAAACATTTGAAACATACATTCCGATTATTATTCCCTTAATAAATATATACATTATAATTATCTTTATTTTAATATTATTATCTATGTAAATAAATTAATTTTTATAAATTTTCTTAATATATAATTTTATATTATATGATATGCTTATTTTATTTATTTTCTTAATTTGAAATAAAAATAAATAAAATGAACTAACCATATTTAAGTTGGAATAAAATTTAAAATTAATAAAAGTAAATATCATGATAAGGGGATGTAAATATGTACAAATTTTGTAAAACAGTAAAAATGATTATTATTAATAAAATATAAATTATATTATATACATCAACTCATTAAATAAAAAAGGTTTTATACATAAAAATTAGATGTAAAATAATGTAAATAATAATTCTAATAAAATAGTCAACTATAATAATTAAAATAATATGAATCATGGTTCTTAAATCGATAATGGACTGATATATTTCAATGGGAAATCTTACATTGAAATTATCAGAAAGAAAGAAGTATGGTGTACATGTTTTATATTTATTATTTGGCATATGGGTATATATCATGTTGAAATGATCAATATTTAATAATTATTGAAAAAATTATATATATATATATAATTATAAATAAAATATTTTTTATTTTAAAAAACATGGGTTTTTGATATTATTTTAATGGTGTGAAAATATCTATCATCAAAAAATAATGATTTTATATTCCATCATTTTTCATGTTTATATGAGTTTCATTAAAATTTATAATATATTTATTTATATCTATTAGTAATATTTTATTTTTTAAAATACGTCATACTAATCAATGTGTCACGATAGAAATATATACATTTAGAGAATATAAATAATTTCATAAATTTGTTTCAAAAAAATATAATTTAATGCCTCTGAATTTTTGTGTAATTTTTTAAATTATATTGAATTATTCTGAGACTGTGAAATTCGACGGAACATGTTTCCAAGGACCAAAGAACTCAGAACGGAATCATGAACTTATTTTAAGGTACGTTCAGTAAACATGCAAGCCGAATTTTATATCTTTTGAACTGTCACTCAGATCGAAAATCTGAGGGCACTGTTGAATTCAATACACTGGGATTCTCCTAGAAATGACTTAACTTTGGATGAAAAGGGCCGAGCAGATTAGTTATTTTTTCAGAATTATTGAGAAAAATAATAAAATAAATTAATATAATCATTTTATATTATTTCTAATGGGAGTTGACAACACGACATGTTAGGTACATAGCGACGACGATTCACATTAGTGAGGATCATCAATGGCTCATTAAACTAGCAGAGTAATGATGCTTTAATGGTGTATAACTAAGTAAAGATGTGGCGTAGCGTCCTAAATGGAACTCTGTAACGCACTTTTATTTATAGATCAATAAGTTAGGGAAATGTGGATTAGAAATTTGGAGGATTCTATGGCGAACCACATATGGACATCCACCCCATCGAAGAATGATGAACGCCAGCAGATCTTCCCAACCTATGATGCCTTTTGATGACCACGTCCGGGAAGCGACGTCGACGTAATAACCCCTCAAGGAAGAATTCCATGACATCAGACATCTTAAGAGGTAGGGGTTTGTTTTGTTTAATGATCATTCCCATTCATTGATTTATAAAATGAGGGATACAGATCAACCCAAGAAAAATTTAATCTGCAAGTCGCTCAATCATGTAAGAGCGTATATTTGGGTGTTCTATGTAGGGAATGATTTTTTTTTGTTTGAACTGAACTTCTCGAACCTATCTGATGTTTACACGGAGGGCGTAGGCCAACACGAACAAGGCTTAATCCCATCTTCTCGTTCGTTGCTTCTGGTCGGCTCTTCAAAACTGACGTCATGGTGAATCTGGAGCCATCGTTGTGCAGAGGGAATCCCTTGGAGGCCCCAGGTGTATTAATTGTGAAATAAATGCTCCAAAAGTGCATTTGGTGGCCTGGCCAGTGGCTAAACGAGGTGGGTACTCCCAGACAGCGCGCCTGGGTGGCAAGGATGCTGCACCTGCACTCGTCGCGGCACCAGCTGGTGTCGCATTGACTCAATGATACCCAGTGGTGGGGGCCTACAGACACATGGCGCCTGAGATTTTCTAGGTCTTCTTTGGTGGAATGATGTACAAGGGTGGGTGATGCAAGATACTGCAGCCTGTGAAGATAAGCACAGCTCCTGCAATGCCCAGCTGGCGAAGCCGGCCCGCTTTGAGGTAGGCTAAGGTGAGCCAAGTGGGTCGGTCCGAGCCGGGCCCAATAGGCGAGTACAAAACTAGGTCAAACTCATGTTGGGTCAGGTTGACCCAGACTGGGTCGGTCCGGACATGGAACCAACTGACCGTGTTTCATGGAAAAGGCCATAACTCCTAAATCGGATATTAATTTGATGAACCGTCTATGACACTAATATACATGGGACAAGGTATTACTTTTGAGATATTCCGCATGAGTTTTTGAGAAATTTGATGTACATTCGGGTTGGATCAAACACAAATCCATCCAGGCCTTCAGTAATAATATGACTATAATTTATAGATTGGGAGTCTGATTGATGTACCATCTATTGTGTTGGAACCCTTATGACATGGTAGTCCTTTGGGTCACTTCCTTGTGGAACTTTGTGGCTATTGAGGTATGACAGATAGGATAAAAATAAAAACCACTTTTTTTTGTGGTGAGAGTTAGGATGGTTACTCCCTTGATGAATAAAGGCGTGATTATTCCTTACTTTTCTACTTCAGTAAATACGAGACTCCCTATGTCATGGGCGTGGGTTTGTTTTCTTCTGAGCATGTTTTACAATCATTGGAGTTGGTACACCCCTATTATACTAGGTCATGGGTCTTTCATACATAACTCACAAAGAGTTAAGTACTCCCCTACCGGGTAGGGAGTGGGACCTCATTTGTTAGGACTAGGTACTCCCTTATTGACCCTAGGTGTGGGTCCTCCTTACGTAGTGCAATGACAGAGTCAGTAATCCCCAGTCGTGTCAGGGCATGGGTCCTCTAGCCTAGTTTTGGTACTCCCCTGAGTTATTGGGTTGCAAGTCCCCCACAGGAGAAATTGTAACAAAGTCGGTTACTTCCCTTCATTACTAGGGTGTAGGTCCTCTGGTCACAAAGTTTTACACCGATACTGATTCGGGGTGCAAGTACTCTTTAAAACATGTTCCAGTAGAGTTGGTACACCCATTTTGTGACAGGGTGCATGTCCTCTGGCTTGGGGTTAATACTCCCCTGACATAGTGGGGCACATGTCCCCCACAGTGAAAAAACCACCAGAGTTGTACACCCATAACGGGTAGGGTGCAGGTCATCACTTATTGAGTTGTACTCCTCCATCCATGAGTAGCGATAGGGAGAATGTCCTTCATGGGAGTTAGAGCTACCTCAAAATCAGGAAACAGTTATGAGGAGCGGGCCCATCCACATGATGAAATTGATACCATGGTAGATGTTAGTGATCCATCGACGGACTAAGGTGCGGGGAACTTCTTACATGAGTGACTGAGATATAATGGGTTAGACTGGATCATTTCTCCCACTACTAAACGTGGTGTTGAGGAATGGGCCTCTTCACTTTGTTTCCCTTGGTCATTCCAAAGGTTCATGACTAAGACAACGAGACATTTAGTGTCGGGCACGAGAGGCAGTTCTTTCAGAATGTTCATGAAGGTGCAAGTCCTTTCGGACATACCATTAGGAATGGTTGAATTGTACCTGATGGAGTACATCTCTTAGACGGGTTCCATCAGGGATGACCTGCTCATGGAGCATGTACACTTGATCCTTGAGATATGCTATGATCATTCATTGGAAATTTTGGTAATGGATTTGAGGTTGGTGCCTAATGTTTCATTGGGGCTGAGATGAGTATATCTTGATGAACTAGGTATATGTATGGGAATATACCTGGGTAGAGATGACTATGCATAATATTTTTGGATTACTTAGTGGTTTTGGCATTGTGGTTTACTTCATGGTTTTGGACTTATGGTTTTCATCATGGTTGTTTTGTGGTGTTTTCCTTTTTTTATTTTTCAAAGACTATCGAGGGTCTCAGGGTTCCATACTGAGTATTGAGTTACTCAGCCCTGCATGGGATTCACCTGCATGTGTTGCTTCTGGTGTATACGCTCCACATTTCAATAGAGTCACACATGGAGACGTGACCGATGGATTTTATGACAACGAACATGGTGTCCAAGGACCAAGCGGGGCCCAGTAGGACAAGGCAGTTATGAAATACTTCTTCAGAATCTAGTTTATTCACTACTCTAGTGATTATGTAGAATTTTCTGCAGATGACCATATTCAGCTTTTTGGATTATGTTTGTGATTTCACGTGTGTACAAGTATACAGGAAAATGCCTCCCACTTACATATTGATGCCTTCGGCGCTAGTCGCCAACCCCTGGCCTACAGAAGGCAGGAATGGGATATTTCACGATACATTCCCCAGGGGACAGGTTGTGACATATAATAATATTAAATTCATGATTCATTGATAACAATATTTATAATTATTATAATTTTATTTTCATATGATTATTTCAACAGTATTTTTCTATCTCAATATAATTTTTAACCTAGTAATGTAAATGTTTTAATAGTGATATAATAGTAATATGTTACTACTAAAAGAAACACAATAAGTTTTTATATTGATTTGTACTATTATATGTGATTTTATTTTCAACATCTGACAAAAATTATGGTAAAATTATATTTTTACATTAATATGGGTTTTTATGAGTATGTTGTAAATATAAATAAAAATTTATAGAATGTATATATGATATTAAGATAGTTTCAAACTAATTAGTTATTTTTGGTGCATGATATATAATCTAAACACACATTATAAAAGATCGTGTAACATATTTTTCAATAAAATTATATTTTACAAAAAAAAATTATTTTCAATTTAAAAATTATTTATTCATATTTGTAGGATATATTTCCTAAAATAGGAATTATATTTATATAATTTAGTGATTAAAAAATAATATGGTTGCCAAAATTTGAGTGTAGATGTATTTAATAACATCAATCACATTGAAATTGTTTTCAAAATTTTTTATTTAAAATATAATTTCCCATAACTATAGGATGGATTTGATAAAATGGATTACATATTCTTAATTGCAGATTTGAAATTAGGTACGTTGTAATATTTGGTATTTAAAAAATATTAAAATAGGGTTGAAAACCCATAAAAATTATTTAATTGGTAGATATGACATCATATATATGTATGAATTAAAAAATATGACAATGTCTATTGTATTTAAAAACTCATAAAAACACATATATTATCATTATGGGAGGTAATGAGTAACTATGAGTGTTGTGGGGAAGGGTAAATAAATTAAAATTGAATAATTGAATAATTTATTATATTGGGTTCAACCCAATACACCATAAATACCCACCACCTCTTCTCATTTATTCACACATCAAGATATAGTTCTCTCTTCATAGTCATATCAACGAGAATCTCCCATATCAACCAATTATATTTTGAATTTTTTTCTTTTACAAAGGGACATTTATAATCCATGTAGCATAAATTGGTTAAGAGTTCCTTTTTCATCATCATTATGTAGAAATTATAGTAACTTGATAATAATATCCGTTAAATTATTTTTTAAAATGATTCAATTCCTATATAGACAATGTATTATCATATGCCTAATCAATTATCCCTGATCTATTATTTAATCAATCTCATTAAACCCTTTTTATATGTTGTTATTATTCCCAAATAAATATTTATATTCAACTTCTGCCTCTACATCCTATTATGATTCATTGGTTCTAAATTCTTAAAAAATACATAGTATGTGGATATACTTATACACATATTATATTATCATAATATTTATGTATTTTAAAAGGTATTGTATAAATAACCTCTTATTATTCAATTTTCAAGAAACTATTATTATACAAATTGAATGTTCATAATTTTTCTCCATTCGTGTTCAAATTGAAATCATTAAGCTATAATAACTTCCAAAAATCCATTTAATACGTTTATATGATTATATTTTAGGTCCAATATAATCCTATATATTAAAATTTCCTGATATGATTTTCTATCACCCTAACAATATATTTTTAATAAACTAATACCATGTAATAACCTGAACTTTTTGAATGATAATTATTTCCTAAAAATATGGGTTTTAATATGTCATAATAAATAAATCTATATAAGTTTAAATTGGAATTTCACCATCAAGAATTTTGTTCAATTATTTCCACTGATCAATGTGATCATTGGAAACTATACTCTTAATAATAATTCTAGTGTTATGATTGGTGTTTATAAATAGAAAACAAATCGGAAAATTAATGCCGAAAAAAGATTAAATGGCCTCAGCCTGTAGAATATTTCCATAAAGAAGCCCATTTTTAAAAACATGGGGAGAATTTTCAAAAAAATATTATTTTATCTAGACAATTCTCAATCTGATATTCAACAATGAAGGATAAACAATATCGATGACGAGAGAAGTTCAAGTTAGTGAAAATCACCACTTGGGAGATGTTATCTGGATCTGCCCCATGAGTCTATCACCATAGAATACCTTACCCTTAGGTAATATGAATTTATTATAAATGGTAAGGTATCAAATTATTAATTTTATTCTGTCATTACAAACAAAATTGATTTTCTATAACTGTTTTTAATGATAGGTTTTTTATAAAATAGACTTTGAAAAATTGATTCTTTTCAAGAATTTGTACTATATAGAAAATAGATATTTTTTTACAAAAAAACTATGATATTATGAATTATACTTATTTTAATAAATTATTATTATACAAAATCCTTTTAGTTATAAAATTTAAAATAATTTAATTTTTTTTTCAGGGATTTATTATGAATTCACAATGCATTTTTTGTATATTTTTATTTTTAATAAATAAATATGTTATAGTTAAAATGTAATGATATAATAATTAATGATATATTATTATTAAATAATTGAACTTTTTTAAATCATAATGTAGATATTAGGGTAGTGTGAAATTATGATAATTTTATAAAATAATGTAGATTTCTGTGAATAGTAAAAATACAGTTTGAGTTATTTAGATTGTTTAATGACATAATTAATGATGTAATGAATAATATAAAAGTTTGGTCAACTCATGAGGATTATAATATGATAATAGGTGTCCCAAATTTCAAATTACATGGTACAATATGATGGTAAATCCCATTGTTTTTCAAATTACACTAGTGATGATTCCAATGAAATTAATAAAAAACTCCCTTACTTTTGCTATAATTACACACCTATTACATCTTTTTATTTCATTAAAAATTAATCCCCTTATAATATATGAAATTATTACCTCCATATTTTTCCTCTAATGGTTTAATTAATCCCCTAGGGTCCAATTCATTGAGTTTTAGGAGTTACTCATCATGGTATGGGAAATCTCAACTTCTCTTTTCCTTTCAAGTTTTTTTTATGGTGTATGTCATTAAAATTTACATACCACATTAATTTTATAATTCTTTATTGTCCCTATACTATATTATGAGTATTTAATTAATTGGATACCCTTTTGCACTCCCTTTTAAATATATTATGAAACCATTATTCATACTTGTTATGATGCAAACTTTTATTCTCAAAATCACTCTATTTTTCCCAGAAAAATCATTTGTTTTATTTATGTTAATAAAAAAACCTCATTCTTATCTAATTTTATTTAAAAAAGTGTAAAATAGATTTATTTTATTCTTTAATTAATAAATATAAAACCATCATTCCATTTATGTGGGTTATAAATTACATAATGATCATGTTTTAATAACATTTTAAAACATAGTGATTTTGATAGGAAACCCATTTCTTTTATTCTCTATGGATTATTTATGAAATTTTTTATTATGAATTACATGGATCACATAACAAAAACATATTTAGGGTTCGCATCTGATATTCCTCCAATGCATTGGGAAAATAATTTAATATCTAGATATGACATGATTTACGATACCTTGGTGAATAACCATGGAAATTTTTTTCACACCTTGTTGAAAAACCTTGATGATATTAATTTTAATGTATAAATTAAAGGTCATAGAAAACATTTCACGTTATGATTCATGTTATTTTCATTATGGTATTCCTCGTGTTCACTTTCTCATTACATTATGATATTTCTCAAGTTCTTATTTATATCTCTCTAGTTCACATGTAAATTATTTCCCTTGTTACCCCTTACTTAGCCAAATGCTCACCCTTTCCATTGATATATGTACCTCGGTAATTATTTGTAGTAATTTTTCTATAATTAACCAAAAAATAAGATTTTCAAGAGGATTGGAATAATTTTTTATGTTTTTCTGTATTATCTAACTTATTTACAAGACACTAAACGTTAAAATATACCCTTCTTTGTATATTGTGATGAAAAGTTGTGTAATAAAAATATGTTATGAAATTATTTGTATCATATGATAGTTTAGTTATTTTTTGAAATTAGGATTTCAAAACATTTCTAATATCCCTAATTAAAATGTTAAATACTGGAAAACAAACTTTTATGTTGGTAAAATATTAGGTATGTGATTTCTAAATGAAGAAATATATTTCAGGATACGAACAAGTGGATGTGGATCTGCCACCGATATATCATGCTACAAAAGTCAAAAATAATGATTTTAGGTAGACATTAATTAGAATTCGTGCAAGATAATGGGCCTTGATAACCTCTGGTTTTGACACACCTGATGGATATGTTTGGTTAATCAGAAGATTATTATGAACCATTATGAAGGATTTATAGAAAATGTATTTTTTATCAATGAATAGAATGTTTATACAAGATATTTTAAGACATAAAATTACTTTATAGATATAATACTCTTAAAAGAAACATGTTTCCCACTAATGTTGTATTCCTTTTCAAAGTGGATGGAAATTTTAAGAAACATACAAAAGGTGACCACAACGGACCATGCACTAATGACCCTCATATTGAAGATGGAATAGAAACCTTAAAGATAATGATGAATAAACTATTTTAGTTATAGGAAATAAATTTAATCAGGTTGAGAGGACATATTCACCATCAAAGAAACAACCTTTAATTGAGTCTTTTATACGTCAATGACCACTAATATTTATAGGATTTATAGAACCAATGATTTATGACTAGTGGATATGATCTATCAAAAAGTTCTTTTTTGTACTTTGTTTTAGAGATCAAGAGAATGTGACTCAAGTTGTGTAATGATTAGATTAAGAAGCTGGTTAATGGTGGACACTAATTAAAAAACAATAAAATATTGGATATTGATGATATGGGGTGGAATGAGTTCAGGGGAACCTTTTCTAAAAAAATATTTCCATCATTCAATGAGAACATAAATGGAGAAGGATTATCTCATGCTGAAGAAAAGAGATAATAAAATTTTTGGATGCTATGAGATGAACTTCACAAGACATTTCTATTCCACCAATATATTTTTCATAGATCCAAATGGTGATGTTTATTGATTATTTTTTGTATTAAGGCATAATCTATAGAAGAAGCTGGATAACTGAGACTATGAAAACTATGAGGATATCGTACGAAGTTCTATGAAAGTTGAACTAGAGTTTGGTTGGACATATTTGTCTCACAAATAAAATGAAAATTTGATCTTGTTGGAGCCAATCATAGGAAGGATGTTTGATCAGGGATGTGTGAGAAATGAATTTACAAATTCCACACATAATAAATGTTTGAAGAAGAATATGAAGAACTTCTTATTGAATAGTGATAAATTTTACAAGTATAGAATTGATGTCCACTTAACCTGAAACTATCGTAGCAAGGTGAAGCCTCAAAATCTCTTCAGAAAATTTAAAAGGTAAATGGTGAAATACCTACGAGAAGTTCTATATTTCATATGTGGAAATCTGGGGGACATTATTAATCACTTCTCAAGTCTAAGGGTAGTGGATGTTAATAACCATCAACCTCAGTTAGGTAAAGGGAGTAAGGTTGTGCTTTCACTATCACGATGGTTGTAGATGAATCTCTAAATGAGGTGGTGGAAGGTACTTTAATTGTTATATCAAAGCTAGTAAAGATATTGTTTGATTCTGGTTATACAAATTTATTTACATCATCCATGTTTGAAAATAATATAGAATTGATCCCTAAACTACTAAAAGTAGTGTTTTTATTCATGGATCATAGAGGGATAATACATGCATAAAAAATGTTTTGAAACTCTAGTGTTTACATTATTGAGAACAATCTTATCGAAAGTATAGTATTCAAACAATGTTTTAATTAAACATTATACTAGGGATCTATTGTATCTCAATGTATAATAATATGATGAAATTCAGAAGAAATAAAATATTGGTATTCTTTAATGGAATACCTATAGTTGTCTTCCAAGGAGAGATATCCTGACTTGATCATTGCCTCAAAGAACCTCCTATTGCATTCTTTATGGATTAGATCGGAAATGATGAAGAACATAATTAGAGTATAATGATAGAAAATTTCCTCATAATTTAGGAATAAATTGATGAATATCTTGAGTATTTACTAGGACCTCCCATACAAAGAGAGTTTGGGTTCTCTATTGTACTCATACCTGGATCTCATTTGACATCAAAGAATACATATAGAATAGAGAATGAGAAGTCGGATGAATTAAAGAAATAACATCAAGACTATTTGGAGAGGGGGTTTATCTGATATAGTGAGTAACCTTGGGAAACACATGTTCTTTTTATGAATAATATATATGGATCAATACAGGTATGAATTCTTTATTTATAATTAAATGGAGTTACAGTGAATAATAAGTACCTTATTCCATGAATTTATGATTTATTTGAAAAGATTCATGGGGCTCAATTATTCTACAATATTAATCATTGATTTGGTTATCATCAATTGTGGGTGATTAAATAATACATTCAAAACACGACATTTCTATCAAGATATGGGAATTATGAATTTCTTGTTATTCCCTTTAGCTTGATTAATTCACTTGATATTTTGGGGATTTAATTAATAGAGACCTTAAGGAATACCATGATATCTTTTAAGTAGTTTTTCTTAATGATATTATGATATATTATAAATTTATTTGGGAGCATGAGGATATTCTACAAGTTATTTTTAAAATTTTAAAAAATGATAGGTTTTTTGGAATGTTCAGAAAATGTAAATTTTAGTTATAAAAAGTTTTTTTAGGGAACATTGTAACCAATAATGGAGTCTCATTCATCCCTACGAAGACAATGGCTGTGGAAGACTGGCCTCATACTACAATATTAACTAATATTCATATTTTTTTGGTATAGTATGATATTATAATAGGTTTTTGAAAATAAAATCATGAATTTGTAATCCACTAACCAAGTTAACACGAAATGTTTTTATGTTTATATGGAAAGGGAGTTTTAAAAATGTTTCTAGGAGATTAAAAAAATATTGATTACTATACATGTCTTAACTCTATCCGCTATCAATGATGTATTAATTATTTTTATCAATGCATATCTAAAAGGGATTGGGTGTGTTACAATGAAAACTGACATGTTTATTGCTTATCCATCATGATAGTTGAAGCCTTATCAGAAGAATGATCTATACATGATCTAGAGTTAGATGTATTTTTGTTTTCATTGAATATATAGAGGCACTATATTTATAAATAGAAATGTGATATATAAATAGACCGCCAATGTTTGAAGTATATTTTCACACAAAAATTATTTTAACATGAGAAAGAGGATATGGTTTGAAATATATTAAGACTATTATTGTTCAATTTATTATTACACTACATGATCAAATAAATTCCCTAATATATTAAGTAGTAATGGGCCTATTTTCCTAGCTATGATGATGGTTCAAGGAGATCCATTGATCAAAAAAATAGTAAAACAGTACATGGTAATTTTAAGGGAAGGGACATTATAAACCCTACCCCAAATTATTTCTCAACTATCATTACTATAGAAGATCATGAAATCTCAAAAATAATATATAACAATCGGGCTCTTTATTACACACGTAAACGTGATTTATTACATAATCAATTCACTTGATACAAAATGGAAGATAAATAGTTCTAGTGTCTTTGGAGATTAGGAAAAATACATAATGACTTAAAACATGAAACACAACATCTTTATTGAAAACATCCTTTACATTACCACAATATTCCCTAATACTTAGCATAATATAGGATAACCTGAGGACATCCGTAAGAGAGGGGTATGTTATAAAGCCATATAAGGGAGTAAACAAGGCATAATATGAATAAAAGAATACGTGATAGTAAATAGGGATATCAATTGATAATAAGAGAAACATTAACATAAAGGCATGATAAATCATTATTATCACAACATGGAAGTGTAGAAACAACACTTAACATGGTATTAGCATGATCCAAGGCTCATCGCACATGGAGAATGAGTAAATACTCATTGAACTTGAATTAGCATGATTAAATTCTCATTTCACTTGAATAATAATGAGTAAACCCTCATTTCACATGGAGTATATTGATACGAAGATTTACCCAATGCATTGGTATGCTATCAGGACACACCCTTCATAAACATTTCATTTAGTGCATAACTGAGCCACATGGATCATACAATGTGGAATCATTCATCATAATTTATTACATGATAAAGGGATTTGAAATACATAGATGAAGCATTATAATTGATATGTAAATGTGCATAAAGGTGAATTCACTTGATAGTGAAATGGGTATTTCATTCACTACACAATGACATTGGCTTGGAAAATTGTGGTGCAATTTCAGAAGCGCAACATCTTGACATAAGAATTCATAAAAATGGATGATGACAGGGAAATGACTATCTCATCATATGTACAGGATATAGATATTAAGGGGTTCATATAGATAAATTTCCCATAAAAAATAGTGTAATTTTGATTCCTAATAAAAAATAATATCTTGATAGTAAATGAGGAGAGAGAAATTCTTGACGGATTTTCAGCATAGTAATGAGGGTACATAACATGTATTAATGAGAAATAAATAGGTCTATAATTATTAAAAACATAAGGAGCGTAATATAAGGGTGGTTCAAAATCATTCCCTAGCATTTTTAATTGATAGAAAAAGGGTATTAAAACCTAAAAATACATTGATAAAAATAAAAGGAGAATAAATCCCCTACGGAACATTGGCATGGTAATAGGTGTACTTTGGAGGCATTAATTGGAGATAAAGGGATATATCACCATAAAGACATAAATATGGTAGTATGGGGGAGGTTAGAAACCATACCCAAACTTTTTTAAATAAAATAAAATGGAATTAAACATAATGATATTTGGACAAAATGAGGAAGGAAGAAATTCATTACAAAATTTCTACATGGTAATAGGTGTACATGGGAGGAATTAATCAAAGAGAAAGGTGCCTCTAATCTTCCAAAAATAAGTTGATAAGTATGGGGGAGTTGATGAATAATACACCAGTATTTTTAATTGGAAATAAATGTGCATAACAATATATGGAAACATGGACAAAAATAAGGAAGAACGAAATTCCTTACTAGGATGTGTGATCCCAAAGGCATTGTAGGGTATTGAGAGATGATTCTTGAGAGCATGGAGTACCTTGGAGGGGATTATAGAGTTATGAGGTCAGAGTTTTGATAAACTACATAGGATTTCAGTGAAGAGGAAGTGAGATATTTGGTGGGATTATATAGGAAAGGATAGGGAGTTCTTTGTTGTTTGGGTTATGGACCTTACACATTAAACTAATCAAAACCACAGACCATCCCATGGTTTCTGGCCATGGTTTATGCCAAAGGGGAGTGAAAGGATATATTTTATATGCCCAATATCATAACAGTATAAAATTTCAGTCTTTATTATGTGGAGGTGAGTCACACTCTCAAGGAAATTAATTTAAAAAGATAAAATGTTTTATAAGTCTTAGAGGGTCCACTAACAAATTATAAAATAAATCAAATAAACCTAAAATCACATTATTTTAATGGTAAAACATATATTTTCAAAAATAAATTTTTATAGTATTTTATTAAATCACTATTGGTCCATTATGATGTCATAAATCACATTATATATTTAAACAACATTTATTTTTTACTGAAAAATTCGATTGTCTCAGAAATCTATGAAAAATTCACCATTGTATAATTTTGATATCTCGATTTGAAAAATCGTATTCATTTTATCTAAATAATTTTCTAAATATGTGATTTTTTACTTCTAAAATAAGAACCTAATTTTATCAAAATTTCATAGGTTTTGACAAAAAATTCTTTCAAACCTTAATAAAAATTTCAATTAGAATCATAGAAATTATATGATCATTTTTATTTAATAAAAATTATTTTAGTAACATAATATTTTTTAAATATTATTTAATTAAAAATTCCATTAATTCAACAAAATAAAATCCATAATTAAATATTAACTGAAAATATTATTTGTTCTTTAAAAACTATTTACAATGTAACAATAATAAAATGAATGGATATTCCTTATTATATATATAAAAAATTCACATAATTATAGTGATATGGTCTTTTTACATAAACCCTTATAACATCGGTATTAGACTGAAGGGTAAGGTGTGCGATGATGGAAAACACTTGGGCTGGCTCAGATAAAATACACAGGTGGTAATCTCTATCAACTTCCACTTCTCCCATATGTGGTTCCACTTGATCTTAACATGTTGATACTCTACTTAGGATTGGTCAAGAGTGAAGCCCAATGATTTCGCCTCTAATCTGAGCTCTGAAAAATGGTATTTGCATGGGGCACGTCTACTAGATGCGGCCATCACTTCATTTTTCTGAGTATATTAGATTTTTTAAAGCCCTGTATTTATACTAATCTTGTGGTCACTATTCAACTACTATATTAGCAATGGTAATGATTCATAATGATATTTTGAAATGAAAAAACATAAATCCAAGTAAGTGCGTATTTTATATAACTATTTTACCTAATTAGATATTTTATTAGATCAAGAGTAATTTTCATTAAAATAGTTTGGGTCACTACAATTTTCTCCCCTTAAGAAATTTTTCCATCAAATTTTATATTGCCTACACTAAAATAGATGTGGGAAACTCTGCTTCATCACTTCATCTGATTCCAACATTTCCTCTTAAATATTTTGGTTCCTCCACAACACCTTGATGATGGGCATTGTCTTATTTATTAGAACATTTCCAAATGATCTAAGATCTTCACTAGCTTCTATTCATGGGATAAGTCATTCTCCAATGGTACCCCTTCTAGATTTAGTACATTAGATGGGTCAGGTATGTAATTACTCAAGAGTTATACATGGAATACATCTGGTGAGTCAGGTTCGGTGGAATTTCTATTTGATAGGTAACTTCTCTAATGCGATCAAGGATCTAAAAAGGAACTATGTACCTTGGACTAAGTTTTCCCTTCTTCCCATATCACATAACTCTCTTCCATGGTGATATGCAGAGGAATAACTTATCTCCAACATCAAGCTCTAGGTCTCATCGATGATTATTCACATATCTCTTTTGTTGAATCTAAAAATCATTAATGTGTTGTTGGATGGTCATAACCTTCTCCACCATTTCTTCTACCATTTTGGTCCTAAGGGTTTTCGCTCCCCAACTTCATCCCAACATGTCACTGTTCTATACCTCTTCCCATATAGGGATTTATAAAGAGACATTAGGATTCTGGAGTAGAAACTGTTATTGTAATGGAACTTAACTAGATGTAGATGTTGATCTCATCCTTCTTTTAAGTCCATTAAGCATGCTCTCAAAACATCCTAAAGTGTTTGGACAGTCTTCTCAGATTGGACATCAGTTTGAGGATTATAATTTGTACTGAAGTTCAGATCAATACCCATAGCATGTTGAACTCTCTTTCAAAATATATAGGTTAATCTTATATACCGATCAGATACAATAGATAGTGGTAATCCATCTAGCCTTACCACATCATTTATGTGTATTCGTGCCAGTTGTTCCAGTGAGAAATCATCTTGAATTGAAATAAATTGTGCAGTATTTCCATGATGATCCACAACAACCCAAATAGAATTGTTTCCATTGGATGTCTTCTAAAGTCCAGTGACAATGTTCATGGTGATGTTCTCCCATTTCCATGATGGTATGGGTAATGGTCGAATCTTCCCCCTAGACTTCTGCCTCTCAGCATTCACTTGCAGACACACCAAGAACTTTGATGTATACTTGTGAAATCCTTATACATTTTATCCCACCAATAATGCTCTCAGAGATATCGATACATCTTGGTGTTTCCTGGGTGTATGGAAAAATTTGAAGAGTGTGCATCATCCAAAATTTACTCCTTTAACTCTTGATTTGACAAAATACATAGTATGGACCGAAATCTCAAAATTCCTTCTATCATGAAATTGAACTCTGTGGATTTAATTTTTATAATGGTTTCAACATTCTTATGAATTCCCACATCATCCTTTTCAGAGTCCTTTAACATTTCAAAAAGAGATGGTTGAGAAATCATTTATGAAAGGGTTGATGATGTTCCCTTCTTTATGATTTAGATGTCCATCTTGATCAAATATAAAAAGATTTGATCCTTTAAAATTATAATTAATAATAGAATCCTTGGGTCCTTCCTACTTAGCGCATCCTCCACCTTAATCGATTTCCCAGGGTGGTAATGGATTGAGCAGTCATAGTCTTTGATCAGATCTATCTATCTTCATTGGCGCATGTTCAACACTTTCTGTGTGAATATATACTTGAGGCTTTGGTGGTCTGCATATATTTCATAATTCTCCCCAAATAGATAATCCACCAAACTTTTAAAGTGGAGATCACTACATCCAACTTAAAATCAGGTGTTGTATAGTTTTTCTCCTGAACTTTCAATTTCCGTGAAGCATATGAAAATAATTTGTCATTTTGCATCAACACACAGCTAAGCCCCATCTTGGAAGCATTAATGAATAACACAAAAATTTCTCCACATGTGGGTAAAGTGAGCACTAGCATAAAGAATAAGCCTCCTTTCAACTCCTTGAAGCTTTCTTTACATTCATCACTCTACGAAAACATGACTCCCTTGAGAGTTATCCTGGTTAGAGGGTTTTAAAATTGTGAGAAATTTCTCACACATCGATGATAATATCCAGCTGGCCAAAGTATCTATAGAAATATGTTACCGATGTCGGCCATGCCCATCCCTCTATTGCAGCTATCTTGGAGGGATCCATAGATATTCCATTTCTTGTGATGATATTACCCATGAATGAGACCTCCTTTAACCAAAAATCAAACTTGTTGTACTTTTCATAGAGCTTATCCTTCCACAAGGTCTCTAGTACAGATCTTATATGCTCCTCATGCTCCTCCTTGGTTTTGAAATATATTAGGATGTCATCTATAAAGACAAAAAAATCAATTAATATATAAAGACTATATTCATAAAGTCCAAGAAGGATCCTGGAGCATTATTGAGTCCAAAAGGCATTACTATGAATTCATAGTTCTTGTACATTGTACGAAAAGTGGTAATGGGGATATCCTCCCTTTTCACCATTACTTTGTAATATCCCGACCACAAATCCAGCTTGGAAAAGTTTTGTTCTCCACGTTGTTGATCAAACAAGTCATAAATTTAAGGTAGAGGGTACTTGTTCTTTATTGTTATTTTTTTGATCTCATGATAATCAATGAACATGCGCATTGACACATTCTTCTTCTTGACGAAGAGGACTGCTTCACCCAATGGAGAATCACTTGGGAGTATAAAACCTTTATCCAGATTATCCTATTCTTGTTTCTTCAACTCTACAAGCTCCACAAAATCAATTCTATATAGTATCTTGGATATTGGCAACACCCCAGTTATACATTTTGTTGACAATTCAACATATATTCTAGGAGGAAGACATGGAAATTCCTCTGGAAAAACAGCAGTGGATTCCCCCACAATTGGCATGTCTTTAAGGATGTTTGCTTCATTGGAATCAATCATCTGAGCCGAATATGCATGATCATATGGAAATAATATCCACGCTTGATATGATTGTTTTGAAAAAGATTCAACCAACTCCATGAACTTGTATAGAATCAGGGGTTGATATGCCAAATGAAGGGTGATTCCCCTCTCACGTCAATTTATGTTGGCTCCATATAAGGAAAGCCCATCCATGCTGAGAATTGCATCAAATTCCACCAGAGGGAGTATGATGAGGTTATCCAAGAAGTTCAATCCCCAAATTATGAATGGCGAGGAGTTATATTCATGGGTTGTAATTATTTCCTCATTTTCTATACTTACCAATATCTTGAGTTCCATGATTTTTGGTGGTGTTTAGATTATTCCAGTAAACTTTTTGGATACAATAAAATGCATAGAACTATGTACGATAACCCTATCTTTCACTATTTGATTCTGGTTCTACATTATCCAATATAGAAATAAGTATGAGTATCGTACACTATTTAACACATAAAAGGGAATCCTACAATAAAATCGATAACTTATAAATTACTTGTGTTTCCATAACTTGTGAGTTTGTAGGTTTCAATCTATGATATACATGATCTACATGACAACAGTTATTCTTAGGGTCATTTTTTTATTCAAATAATAATGGTTCATAATACACTTATGAATTTATCAAAGCATATACCCAAGACTGTTGTAACCAAGAGTGTAGTCAGGCTGGTTGTTGTCTACCAGGATACCCCGAGTCATTACTGAAACTCATTTTCAGTGTTTTCACTCCTAGGTACATCGGTGTCAAAGACACCTCTACCTACTCGTATGCAGACATGGATGTATTTTTTTTGATAAACCACTTACTCAATACTCTCCAAAACATAGGGATATTTTTATTATACATTTTATTATCCCTAGGTCTTGCACTGTGGTTTTTTAATCCTAACCCCCAAAATAACTAAACCAACCCTCTGATACCAACTATAACAACCCTGCTCTTTATTACACACTTAAACATTATTTATTACATAAACTCTTTAATTGATACAAAATGGAATATCAGGAGGTCTAATGTCTTTGGGGAATAGGAACATTACATAAAGAGATAAAACATGAAACACAAAAACTCTATTGAAAAGTTACCTTGCATGACCACTACATTCCCTCGTACATAGCATTTCATGGGATAACCTGAAGACATGCATAAGAAAAGGGTTATCTATACACCCCTGTAACGGATTAAACAAGGCATAAAATTAATAATACAATACATGTTAGGTGATAATATTATCAATGGATCATTATATGAGAATGAACATAAATGTGTGATAATGCATGATTATCACAACATGGAAATGTGGTAGCAACACTTAATATGGTTTTAGCATGATCCTAGGCTCATTGCCCATGGATCATGAGTAAAACCTCATTTCACATGAATTAGAATGAGTAAATATTCATTTCACTTCAATTTTATTGATTTAACCCACATTTTACTTGACATATCATGATACTAATCCTTACCAAATGCAATGGAGCGCTATCAGGGCGCACCCTCGATAAACATTTCATTTCATGCATAAGTGTGCCATGTGGATCACACAACATGGAATCATTCATCATCATTTCCTAGAAGATAAAATATTGTGAAATAAATACATAAAGATTTATAATCTATAAGTAAATGTTCATAAATGCTAATACCCTTGATAGAGAAATGGGTATGGTATTCACTTCACAATGACATTGTCTTTGAATATTGTAGTACAAAATCAGCAGTGTAAAAGCGTTCCATAAGAATACTTGAAAATGTTTATGAGAGAGAAATGGTTGTCTCATTATATTTACATGAAATGTATAGTAAGGGGTGATATAGATACATATCCCAACATATGTATTGGAATTAAGATTCATAATACAAAATAATTTATTGATTGTAAATGAGAAGAGAGAAGTTTTTTACGGATTCTTGGCATAGTAATGGTGTACATAAGAGGAATTAATAAGTGATTATAAGATATATAATCATTTGAAACATAAGTAGGAGAATATAATGGAGGTGATACATCATACTACATCATTATTTATTAAATGTAAATGGTATTACAACATAATGGAACTTGGATAAATATAATAATGGTAGAAATCCATTATGGAATTTTTACATGGTAACAGGTGTACTTGGGAGGAATTAATGATAGAAAAAGTGATATATAATCATTAAAACATAAATAGTTAAGAATGGGGGAGGTGAAAACTTATACAACTACATTTGTAAATTATAATAAAAGGGCATATCAACTTAATGACATTTGGACAAAAATGAGAAAGGAAGAAATCTCTTACGAAATTTCGGCATGGTAACAAGTGTATATGGGAGAAATTAATGAAATAGAAAGGTGTATCTCATCCATAAACCATAATTAGGAAATTTTGGAGGAGGTGATAAATTATACCCCAGAATTATTAATCTAGAATAAAAGGGCATAACAATATATGGAAACATGGAAATAAATAAGGAAGAAAGAAATCCCTTACATGGAAGTGGGATCCCAATGGCTTGGGAGAGGCTTGAGAGAGGCTTATTGAGAGCTTGGGGCACATTGGGAGGATTCTAGAGAGAGGAGAGAAAAGTATATATGACCTCCAAAGTCTTTGACTGAAGTTGAAGTGGGATCTTGGGGCGGTTTATATAGGAAAGGCGAGGGATTTCAGTATTACTTTGGTTTTGGACCCTTCACATTAAACTAATCAAAACCACAAACCATACCATTGGTTTTTCCCATTGTTTTTTAGAAAAGGGCGTGGAAAAACATATTTTATAAGACCAATGGACGAAAATATTAAAATATTAGTAATTATTATTTGTAGGTGATCCACACTCTCAAGGAAACCAATTTAACAAGATAAAAAGTTTTATATGTTTTGGAGGGTCTACTAAGGATTTGTAAAATAAATCAAATAAACCTAAAATCACTATATTTTAATGGTATAAAATATATTGTCCAAAAATAATATTTATAGTATTTTATTACATCACTATTGAGTCAATATGATTTCATAAAACATTATATATATATAAATTCTATTTAATTTTTACCCAAAAATTTGACTGTCTAAGAAAATTATAAAAAACACCGTGTTTGATAATTTTGGAATCCTTATTGAAAAAATAATATTCATTTTATCTAAATAATTTTCTATATATGTGAATTTTTAATTTTAAAATAAGAACCAACATTTATCGAAAATTATAAGGTTTTACTAAAAAAGATTTCAAACCTTAATAAAAATATCAATTGTATTCATAAAAAGTATACAATATTTTATATAAAATAAAAAAATTAGTAAAAATATTTTATTAAAATATTATTTAATTCAAAAACCCATTAATTCATCCAAATAGATTTCATATTTGAATATTAATGAAAAATACTATTTACTCTTTAAAAACTATTTACAAAGTAATAATAATAAAAAGGATGTATATTCATTATTACATACAAAAATAATGCACATACTCATAGTGAAAAGGTCTTGTTACATAACCCCTTATAACACCTACGTAAGACCATAGGGTAAGTTGTGCGATGGTGATAGACACTTGGTGAGGCTCAGATAACATCTCTCGTTTGGTAATATCTATCGACTTCCACTTCTCTCGTAGGCTGTTCCGCTCGAGCTTAACGTATTGAAGATCGTCTTGGGATTGGTCAACAGAAAAGCCCAAAGACACCCTCTCCTTTGAAGATTCAACAAATGGTCTTCATACAGGGACAGTCTACTAGATGAAGCCATCAATTCCTTTTCGTGAGTAAATTGGATTTGTTAAAACCCAATATTTATACTAATCATTTCATCACTGTTCAACGACTATATTAGAAATGGTAAAAATTATTAACGGTATTTTTAAATCCAAAAACATAAAACAAACGAATTGCATATTATATATAACCATTTTACATAATGATACATTTTATAAAATCCAGAGTAATTTTCATTAAAAAATGTTTGGGCTGTTACATAAAGTCTATTATTTCAAAAGAAGATTGAGGCTGTGAATGATTGGATGTTTTTAGAGTTCAATGTTGATCAAGAAGGTGTAATGAAATTTCATTCAATATTATGTGTTTCATCTATTCTGGTGATAAAGTAGGAGTTTATATATGTTTCTCATATATCTACAATTCTCAATAAATCATGGGTAAAGGAAAAATGTATAGTGACCTTCATGATCCTTATTGGTGGAATAACATAAAAATGAAGTTTTATTGACTACACTACAAAGTTATTTGTTTTTCAAAATGTGAAGGAAAAGAGACAACTTTCTAAAGGGGTATTACAACCACTACCCATACGAATATAGAAGTGGTAAAATATCACTATGGAATTTTTCACATATCTCTTGAGAACATCTAATGAAAATAGTGAGATATGGGTTTTAGTGGTGTGTCTAATAATGA
Organism: Viscum album; assembly: GCA_963277665.1. Lineage (NCBI taxonomy): Eukaryota > Viridiplantae > Streptophyta > Magnoliopsida > Santalales > Viscaceae > Viscum > Viscum album. The sequence continues at coordinate 1,927,238,654 of OY728130.1, read as the reverse complement.
CTTCCCATTTTATATCAATTCATGATAATACCTCTCTTGATCGACATTCCAAGATTTACATAAAGGAATTGGTAAGGCTAGATGGTGTACCACTCTCTGTCATATCTAATTGTGTTATGATGTTTACGTCAAAAATCTATGGAATTATTCAATATGCATTGAGTACCGAATTGAATTTTAGTATGACCTATCACCCCAAAATTAATCACCAATCTAAAATAACTATTCATATACATGAGGGAATGCTAAGAACATGCTCAATGGAATATAAATATGGATGGTATCAACACCACCCATTAGTTTATTTCTCATATAAACATAGCTTTCATTTAGGTATTCAAATGTAACCTTATGAATATCTATGTGGGAAGCGATGTAGATCTATTATTTGTTGGGATGAAGCTGGTGAGAAACAACGTATTGAAAATGATCTTTTTCAAGGGATGAAAAAAAAGGTTCATTCCATACAAAACACATTAATTCTGCATAGAGTTGGAATAATATCTCTACTAAAAACCATTAAAAGGAATGGGAGATCAATTTTACTGAATAAATATTCCATCAAATTTCTACATAGAAGTGAGTCATGTGGTTTGTGAAGAAACACAAGCTTAAACCTAGGTGTATCAGCCCCTATGAAATCTGTGATATCATAAAAGAGGTGGCCTATAAACATTCACTACCACTGAATCTTCCTCAAGATTATGATGTATTCCACATATCAATCATGATAAAGTACATACCTGACCCTTGACAAGTACTGAATTTGGAGGTTGTATGATATGAACATGACATCTCATATGAGGAGTAGCCATTGGAGATCTTGTATCATAGAGAAAAGGTTCTACACAACAATACTACCCACCTCATTAGATTTTTGTGAAGGAACCATAAATATGAAGAAGAAATATGGTAACTGGAGGAAATAACGATGTAGATGTTCCCACAACATTTCTCTTATATGTGTCAGAGTTTCTATTTTGGGGACACAATTTCTTTAGGGGGAGATTGTAATGAACAAAATGCTTTGAATGATGATTGTTTCCTAAAAAGTTATATTTTACTATTGCATAATCAATAAAACTATATACGTATAAATTGAAATGAATCCATTGGTATTTGACAATTATATTGATATTCATCAATTATAACCATTGATCAATATTAACATTAGAAACTATACTCTTAATAATAATTCCAAAGTTGTGATAATTATTTAGAAGTAAAATTGTCAACGGAAAATTAATACATAAAGAATATTTGTTAGCCTCAACCAGTAAAAACATTCTATACATAGACCATCTATAATAATATGGGTTGGAGGTAGTGTCACTGGTCTTTGCTCAATACTATGTCCAGTATGAGCCTTAACAATTAAAGCATGATTAAAATCATCAATAGGAGAATTTCAAGTTATTGAAAATCACGCCATCCTAAGAGTCTATCATAATAACACATATTTCCCTTATGTGATATACCAGTATTATAAGGGGTTATTTATCAAGGACATAATTTGAAATACATTTCACAAATAAAGGTTCATCCATCATTGCTAATTTTAGAAAACATTTTCTTACTAAAATGGAATTTGATAAATTGATAATTTTTTTAAAAAATTTATACAATTCCAAAAAATATTAATTTTTATAAATAACTATGATATTGTTAATAAAAACAATTTTAATGAAATATTTTGTGGAAAAACACCATTAAATTATAAATGAAAAAATAATATTATTTTTTAGAAATTTACAATGCATTCACTTTTCATTTTTTGTTCACAGTTATTTTTAGAAAATAAGTACTTTATTGTTACAAGTTAAATTTAACAAATTTAGAGAATTATTATGATAAAATAAATTTTATTTTAGAAATAATAATGTCAGTATTTGGTTAGTGTGAATTTATGATAATTTTATAAAATACATTAGTTTTTCGGGAATAGTAAAAATACAGTATGAGTTCATTAGAATTTTAAATGAAATCATTAATTATGTAATGAATAATATAAAATATTGGTTGAATATTATGATTAAATTATGATAATAGGTGTCCCATGTGGCCAACACTATGGGAAAATACTATGGTCATGCACATGGTTGTGAAAATACCACTACTGAGTTGTTGAAGGAAATAAATAAAAACAGCCTCATTTTTTCTACAAGTATCCACCCATTCCATTATTTTAATTCATTCTAAATGAATCCTCCTAAAGGGTCTGATATTATTACCTCACATTTTGTCCTCCCTATGTCTCCTCAATCCGCCAAGGTCCCAATCTTTTAGTTTTAGGAGTTACTAATCATGGTAATGGAAATCTCACCTTCTTTTTTCCTTTAAGGTTCTATTTTTATGTGGTATGTCTTTGAAATTACCAAACTAGGTTATTCATACAATTTTATTCATGTCCCTATATTTTATTATGATTATTTTATTAATTGTCGACCCTTGTCTCATCTATTTTAAATTTTTTCTAGAACTATGTTTCATTCCAGTTATTCACCTGGATTTTCTTCTCAAAATATCTCTTTTTTCTAAAAAAATATTATCTTCATTATGTGAAAACTCAAACAACTATATTTTCTAGGGGTATTGAAAAATATATAAAAATGATTTATTTGACTCTATAAATAACATAGATAAAAACACTAATTCCCATTTTTGGGTTAAAAATTATATAATTATCATGTTTTTCAAAACTTTATAAAACACCATGATGTGTTGATTTCCACATAAGACATGATCCCTCGAAGATGGAGACATCAGTGAGTCTTTCTAGTCTTACTCCCTCTTTTCAAAATCGCTTCTTTTTTTGTGCCATTGGAAATTTGATTAGTCGATACCTATATTCTGATCATATGATTGAGGTGGTTTTTAATCCCATTTTTCCATGTATTTGTGTAGAGGTTGACGTTTCGAGGTTGTCCGCAAATTAAGTTTGGATTAAATATGGGAAGGAGTTTCGATGGATGCAAGTTGTCAAATTTGAGTCATGGATGTAATTTGGGGATGCATGTGGACGTCTTTGGCATGTAGATTCAGTTTGTCGAAGTAATGGTCTGGTTAGGGATTCATTGGGAAGTTTGAGAATGGGTAGTGGTGGTTGTGTTTGATCTGGTTCAGCTTATCTGATGTTGAAGGAGCCAACTAAGAGTACTAGGACATAGTGTGATTCTGGTGAAGGTTCTCAAGGGCTGGTGACATTCACTAGACATGAAATGGATGAGGAACAATATCAGGTTGTGGTGGTCTGGGCTACAGAGATTATTGGTCATGAGTTCACAGTGCATGGGAATTCTCAAAAGGAGGTGAAAAATTGGCCATAGAATCTGAAGGTTAGGCGGATGTTTGATTCGATGAGGTGAAAATCCCTAGAAAGTGGGGAGACATTTCTGATAGAGATAAGGAAAATGAGAGTGGTATGGTTTGGCCTTCTTACAGTTATTTGGTTCAGGGTGGGAGGATGAAGATGTCAGGGAATGTGGATGTTGTGATTGTCCCACCATGGAGAAGGTCGGGGAAAGACAACTCTTATCTTCTAAGACCGGTGCCTACCAGATCTTCTATTGTAAAGGAATATTGGGATATGTAGTCCTCGATGGAGTTTTTATCTTTGGTGAAGATTAATCATAGAAGGAAATATCCCATGGTCCTTAAAGCATTATGAAATTTCAAAGTGGGAATTGGATAATGTTGAGGAAGGAATCTATAATGGATGCGGTGACAGGTATGACTTTTACAATATGTAGTTGTATTTTCTTCCATGATGTACTTACATGATGCCTTTTCATTATTAATAAATGGTCAGAGGCTTTCCACTGACTGGTAATTCTAGGTATGAAATGTTTGATTATGATCTATGTATTTCACATGATGATAAATACAAGTTATGATTGTTCGTTGATAGTGCTGTAATGTATTTGGTAAATAATTTAATCTTTATATATGACATGTTTTAAAATACCTTGGTGAAAAACCATGGTAACTTTTATGACACCTATATGTCAAACCATTGTGATATGCATATGAATATATAAATTAAAAGTTGTAGAAACTTTTTCAAGTTACGATTCATTTTTTTAATTTTTTTATGCATAATTTTTTTTTCTCATGCCATAATTATATTCATCAAGTTCTTATAAATATCTCTCAAGCTCCCATGTAAACGGTTTCCCTTGTTTTCCCTTACTGAGCCATATGATCACCCCTTCCCTTATTGTCTGTCCCCATATTATGATTTGGAAGAATTTTAATATAATTAACAAATCAAGAAAATTTTCAAGAAGATTAGAATAATTTTTTATGTTTTCATGTATTATGTAACTATTTCTAAGATACTAAACATTAAAAGATCCTCTATTTTGTATATTGTAATGAAAAGTTTTGTAATTTAAATGCAGGATTCCATATACCATATTTATGTCTATGTTTCAAATCCTAGCATTTTATTTTCAAAAAATAATCAATATAAATATCATTTAAAATATTTCCATTTTGAATTTTATGATATTTGTTCTATTTTATTATCATAAATTTTATCTTTTTATCTAGATGATATTATATAATAACTCTCTGTACACCCTTTTCAAAAACTATACCTTGTCAATGTAAAAGTTTCTTTTTTATTCCTATTTCATGACATATTGTGATTTTTCATTATTAAATATTTAAAAAATACATTACTTAATTTTATATTATCCTATACACAGTATATTATCATCCATTTGATATATTATTAACGATAAATTACAATATATTTGTCATTTTTCCCATCTCATAAGCCATCACTATCTAAAACAAATTCCTGAATATAGCTTCATTAACTTAGTTTCTAGGTATTTGATAAGATTTAGAAATAAAATATCTATAATAAGATTAATCAACCTTGTCCATTTTCATTCATTCAAATCAAAAATTCATGATTATAATGAATTCTACCAATACCATATAGTGTAATTCATTAAAAAAATGCACACCATCTCAATCTTTGTGTGTCCCTGTTGCGGAATGTTGAGAACATATACATAAATAGATTAATTTTCATATATGGGGGTACATAAAAACTGTTAAATAACATATAAATCTTAAATATCATGTAAAGTTTCCATTAAGACATCAATAGAATAATGTTCATGGATTCAACTTCTATAGTGATACCATTAGATGTTATATTAAAAATTCATTCATATAATAAAGTGATTTTTTTTGTAAGGGTGTCCTTTATAATTTACCCACTCATGTATACCATTACATGTATTAACATATTTTTATTGAAATTAATTTTCCAAGGAAACATTATAAAATTTTTACTAGGGATTTAATTTATTGAAACCCAAATTCCATACTCATTGGTTAATATTTAATGTCTCTGATTAATCAATGTATTTCATGTTATGAAATGTATAATTCTTATTTTATCTACTGAGTGGGATCAGTTATATATGACTACAATTCAATTTCTATTGATTCATATCCACATATATTATACCCATGATGATGATGATGGTGATGATTATGCAATGTTTTTTTAGTAGTTGTGACACTAGTGAAATTATAATACCATGATATATTTATTTATTATATGATGTTGTTTATGAATTTTTTATGATGTTATGGTATTATTGGATTATGTTCCCTCAGATCCATTATGATAACATGACACATATTATTGTAATTACATGTCTTTAACAGATACAATTTTAATAGAATACCAAGTTATATGTAGTATCCATGAAATCATAACCATTATTAAACAATGACATACATTATATACATTGCATTATTCTAACCAAATGCTTACGATGATTATACCATGATTTTTTTGTAATCATTAAATTATATTTATTATAATACAACGACATATATTATTTTCATAAAATTTCATTGATAATATTTTTATGAGGTTATAGTTTTAATTGATTAAATATATATCATTATATTAAAATGTATCTTTGTCTTCTTCATATTTTATGATAATTAAATATCGCATTAAGGTATATCCATTGAAATTATACCATGATTATTGTTTCCATTACAAAAAAAGTGAGTTCAAGTTTTTCAAAGGTTTACCCAAATCCCTAGGAAAGTATGAATATTGTATAGGATTAGAAAATTATGAATTCAAGGATATATTAGTGATATGTTTTAAGGGTTTATTGATAAATTATTTTCAATTAATTTTTAATTGTTCCCAAATATAATGCACATAATTATTCAAGAAATAATTATTTTACAATAAATTTTAACTTGTGGAATAATTTTTAGAATTAATAACAATTTAATCATATATATAGGACTAGGGAACATCAATATATATCCATATCATACTACTAACCTATAATATTTTGAATTGTGATCTACTTTATAGTATTATATTTGATCCATCACCGTAATTTTTAATGGGAAAACGGTTATTCCAACAATCAAGTTAATTAACCTAGAAGGTATTACACCACCATCACATACACCACCACTCTATACATTAGAAAATGTTTCCCCATACATTTTAATTCATTGAATTAATGTGATAGGGAATAGAAAAAAAGTGGAATTAATGGGAAGAGGGTATTGTCATCAAGGAGGAGGGGAGATATAAAAAAATAAAATGTAATGTCAAATATAATATATTATAGTAATTTGGAAAAGCATAATATGTTTATCAATCCTAAAATGAAAAAGAAATATACAGTCATAATTCATGTTCCCATTTTAATGGTAGTAGCATATGGTCTACTATAATTAATGAGATTATTATATATATTAATTTAGATTAATTTTATTATTTATTATACATGTTTTACTTGATATTGCACTAGGTATTTATTGATTATTTAAAATAATAGGTTTCCATAACTCTAATGGTAATGATGTAAAAACAGTCCAAAATTGAACATTTCCCATCATGAAATCTCATAAACTACATGTAGAAATATGTCACATTATGTCATAGGTCTTGAAAAATGTCATGAAGAAATTATAAGTCATGAAAATATTGCATGACATGATTATCTAATACACGTTATGTAATATTCAAAAACCATTTTTCCCTTAAAGATGAAGATGTAAGAATAAGCACGTCGTGATTAAAAAGTACACATTGTGAGATGAGTCAAACTTCCAAAATAAGAAGATTACAGATGAAATTTTCACCAGATAAAATATACTTTGTGAAAACATGGATCGAGATTACAAAAAGTGAGAATTTTATATTTCATGTAATTTCTAGAAAACTTGTTTCCAGGCCACACACAGTAGCATAGAACGTGATATCTTCTCAATTTTCTATTTCTACCTCTCTTTTTAATTATTATTTTCCTTCCCAAATAAAATATAGACAATTATTGTTACCATTTTGATTAAGTAAATGTTTTATTGAATTTTATATGTGCATTATTTATTCTTTTCATCATCATAAACTATTCAAAACATTTTTACCATTTTTATTTATTTTCAAAAGTGGTTTTACCTTATGTTCTTCATTTTTTATTATTTGAATTAAGTGGTTAATTGATTTATTACCAGTTTTTACTGTGAACCTATTGAATATTGAATCCTTTATTTCAATATATCATATTTCAACTACCTTATTAATCTGTTAAGAATGTATGAAATTTTCTATTTATTCAATATTATTACAATATTTAGTAGTTAAACCACTTTGTTTAAGGGTCCAAATTAAAGGTGTTATGAACATAATGAATATAGAAGTTGTAACTTGGTAACCCTAGGGCTAGTAATCAATTGACATATCAACTACTTAATAAATTATTTTTGAAAAACCCAAACATGAGAAGTTTAATTGGGTAAACCTAAACTGATTGCAGTCAGGTAGGATATAACCATTAGCATGTGCACTATATTTCATAGAACATAGGATTAATGCGTCATGGTTGGTTGAGACATCTATATCATGGAATAGTTTCATTTAAAGTAAATATATTTGGTCTTACCATGACCAATTAGTCCTCTTTTCATCGCTTTTCAGCATATTCCCTTGGGTTATTACAATTTTGGACAAAGATTATTAATTTTCCAAAAATTCTAAAATATTACCGAATCCCTACCTTCTTCCTAAATCTTAAACCAAACAAAATAGGATTAGTTAAATCCCAAAATTTATCAATTTAATGAGGTATCCAACATAAAGTGTTAAAAGTACTTGTTACTTGTTAGCCAAACATTCATCATGGGTTTATACCCCCACTATCTCTATACTAAATCATTATAGTAAGTGTAGTTTGGGGGAAAATATTCTAATCTGACAATAGCATGCATGAATTAAATGGTGTTTGCAGGTGACTAAAATTTTGGCACTATTTCTAGGGAATTTTCTTTTTATATCATTAGGCATGGGAACATACACTATGAAACATGCATTACCTCACCTTCCCACTTTCTCTTTTCATTATATTGTTTTTTTCATTCAAATTCTATTATATCCTTCTTTATTCTATCTTAGTGCATGCTTTAGAGTCCCTTAAAACATTCAATGATCCTTGATTCCCATGAACCGCTTACCTTCGTTCATGAAATCATATTGTTCCATTAAACACTCCACCATTTGAGTTTAGTATAACAAATCAATCATGTGGGTCCTACCATACCCAACATGCAAAATATTCCACTAGTACTTCATGGTGATCAACCCAACATGAAACTATAGTGAAACATTATGTATTATGGATTTCTATCAATCAATGGTGTTATACCCCACTATGTTCATCATTTTGTATAGGAACATATGTTTCAAATCATACCAGAACTCATCTGTATGATCCAAAACATGTGTATGTTAAATAGAAATCAATGATAGGATCCACATGAACTCATTTACAGTTTCCTAAATTTCTGTGACAACATTTAACACTAGGAAGTATCCTATGATGTGATCATATTTTGGGTATTACCATTCTCCAGGCATTAAAGAGACAAGGATTGGCTAAAAATTTAATATCTTGAGTCAATAATGAATTTGGATGAATATTACAAGAATTTTCTAGATAAATATTTTCTACCTATATGTACATGGAATCTTCAAAATGAAATCCAAAAAATTTCTCAAATATATAAAGAAACATTCTAGGTGACATAGAGTCTCATTAAATAACATGTTATGAAATTCCTACATTATGGACATGATAGATGGCTCCCACTACATACCTTCTTCAATTTTCTCGAACCAGATTTTTGTACAGTGGTATATGTCACTACTAATGGATAATTAATTTTTAAAACAATTAATGTAAGTTGAGTATAAGGACCCAGCCTTAAATAATATATAATAGTGGTCTATGTTAATAATTTAAATTTTTTTCACAATGTGGATCTATTAATGTTTATAATTTTAGAGAAATTTTAAATAACTATTACATAAAAAATACATAAGAAAAACAAAGTGGAAACTTTTAAAAAGTATCAATTTTTTCACCAAAGCGAACCCTATTAAAAATATAATAAGATTTCATTTTTAGAGGAACATCTTTGATACTTTCATCACGACATCCTCTTGGCCCTTAATGATCTAAAGGCCTATAAAAAACATTTTAAAACATTGTATGGGAACAAAAATCTCAGTAAAGTATTCATAAAGATATAGAGCTATTATTCTTGTGAATACATAAAAACAATGAATTATTTGTCATAAGGTAATTATTTTCACCATTAACAAATAGTAAATACTCATAACTGAATATAAGTTCATTACTTACTATTTTTTTAATGAAAATTTTACCATAAAACCATAGAAAAAACATATCAAATATAAAATATAACATGGGACGTAATCATACCTAAATGTAATAACCATATGATTGACTTACAAATATATCGCTCTTACAAATGGAATATCCATATGACTGACTTTAATACCCAATGCATTGGAGGTTATAACATAATCACCTTCCTTGGATTATCATGAAACCACCCTCATTTGGTTTATCACATAACCATACATCGAATGTCTATGTAGCATTATATACCCATAAAAAATATAAAAATTCAATTATTAAAATTTCACTCAAAAAATTTCATTTTCAATCACATGAAATCATTTTAATATATTTAAATATTAAACCCATTTCCAAAACCATTTAAAACATTTAGTAAAGAGACTATTGAATAAAATATTCCCATTCCAATTAGAAGCATTTGAAAGAAATTATCATTATAATAAATTTATATCCATATAGATAAAATCTTAAAAACCATTTGAAAAATATATACATGAAATATATGGATTTTGAAGAACAAATATTTAAAATATTATACATGATGTTTTAGTTAAAGAGTTATTTTTTACATGAGAAACAATTGAATAAAAATAATTAAATAATAACATTAAAAAACATTAATTTTCATGAGAATATACTATTTCTTAATATAACATGTCAAAAGGGTTGTATATACACATTATAGGATAATAAAGGTGAATATTATCAAGATATGCCTCAATGAAAGGATATTGAGATGAAGTCCCTTACAAATATTATATCATTTGTTTAAGGATAAAATAATTACATAATTAAGTGTGAAAAATATAAAAACAAATAATATAAGCCGATATTAATTGTAAAACAATTATATGTTAACCACACTTATTCATGGAAAAACAAAACCAATTACATGGATGTTTAACTAAATGAATTGGAATTGAGTTATGATTTCCCTTATCTTGAGTCTAAATCATCACATAAAATATTTATATTCATAGGTACTAAAATTAATTTAATTAATAATTTCAAGAGAAATTTTTTCAATTTTATTATTCCTTTTATATCATTTATTATCATGATATAAAAATTAAATAATTATTTAAGTTTATATCAGATGTTTTGTGGATATTCGATACATGAGTCAAAAATTAACATGGTATGATGTCAATCGTTCATGTGGTCATAAGTACATAATCTAAAGAATAATATTAATGACATACTAATTTCATTTAATATTCAATTATATTTTTAAATAAAACCATTAATTATTATTATATAAAATGAACAACATTATAATCATGGAGATAGCTGGTCATACGTACGCATGAGTAACATTTCTCTTTTTCAATAATCATTTTGGAAAGAAGGTAAGTATAATTTTACCCAAAAATAATGATTATTAAATTATTAATATTATATTAAACTTTTAAGTATACTTATATATATTTTTTAAAAGTGTTGTGGTGATTAAAAATGAATCAATAGCTTTCTGGAGGTTATTGTTCACAAATATGCACGAACGACGTTATTATTTTTATATTCAGGGAAATAAAGAACATAATTGATATATTATTCTATTATAATTATATATATATATATAACGTCACATATTAGTATTAATTCCATCATTATAACCAATTTTGATAGACAGGAATGGAAAACGAACTAAATCGGTTCATTGACTTCATAATTCACAAAAACACAGGAATAATTAATTCCTTTTCTATTTGATGGATTTATAGATAGACATAGGAGATGATATCAAAAAAATAAAATCTCAGTATATTGATGATACTTTAGTTATTATCGCATCATGGTTGGAGGATATTTTAAATAAGTGGAATAATAAATAAAAAAAATACTAAAAGAAAACGATACATCTTCTTCGATTGATCACCTTTTAAGAACACATTAACACTTATAAGGAGGGTGTTATTCCAAAACCTAATGCCTCAATAATGTAATTAGTTATTCTATGAATAATTTTGGGAAGATATTTTACGGTCAGAAAGAATTTAAGAGTGTAATTAAAAGATAGAATGAGTGCTTTTTTATAGGAGATGGGAGGGGCACCCACAGAATTGTTAAAAGTAATAAATTATTATAAATTCAGTTTTAATTAAAAATGAGTCAAAATAAGTTATTTCAGATATATGATGATCATAAAATGAATATTACATGCATTTTGGATATTTTTTAATCATTACCATTGGTTTTAACCTTTCTAAATTCTTACCATTTTATCTAGTATTAAACAATTTGAGCATTAGAAAAATTACCAATTCAAGAAAAAAATATATATTAATGAGTCAGCCATTACATTTGTAGAGTTATATAAACTCTTTTTCCAAATATTTATTTATATAAATTTTATTTCATTGAATTAAATATATTATATTTTATATTATGAATTCTGTTAATTTTGACACTATTTATAACAAGACATTCTGAAAATAAATAAATTATTTATCCCTTAAAAATCATCATTAAATAAATTATATCATGTCATAGTCATCTGTAAAATTAATTTATAGAATCAAATATTTTATGTTATATTTATTATAATCCTATTAATATCATTTATTTGATTCTTTCTTTAATAAATCTATTACTATATCATCTTTTTTTCATACTTAAATTTAAATATCAGTGTCTAAAACTTATAAATAAAATATCATGAAGTGAAAAAAAATTATATTTATATAGACTATTTATAATTGAATATATTATTTATATAACCCCATATTGATATTATTTTAGTAATAAGAGTCATGATTATGATATATTTTCCTTTACATTAAATTAACTGTTATAAATGACATAATCACACTGATGTGGTTTACAAACGTCACATTTCAGAAAAATGGTTTTTAATGGTTGAAAATAACTCATCCAATATGATTATGACAATTTTTAATGTAATTTTATGATATTACAGTATTATTTTTACCCTTATTTACCTCATTTACCATTTTATCAACGTATATATAATATTAAAGTTACTATTACCCAAATATTATATTGATCCAATTGTCCCAGAGTTTTAATACATATTAAAAACATGTTTATATATTTTTTTAAAATTCAAATAATATAAGTGGTAAAATTTATCTTAACACTAATCTCATTGACAGATATAGAAAACTGGTATTTAAGTAAAACGTTCAAAATTTCACATAGTTTCTATTTTAAATTTCAATAAGAAATAGAATCTAATGAACTAAATTAGATTAAATGATAAATACTTTACTTAAATATATATTAAAACAAATTAAAAAAATAATCTAACTATAAAAATAAATTATAAAAAAAGCCTATTTGTTTTTAAAATGCTGTATTTTCACTTTTCATTAAAATATGAATTTAATCAGAAAAATACAAAAAATAAAACCAAATTAAATGATAATTTCTATATTCAATTGAATAAGTTTAGTCTATCAAATAGAACTTATGAATGTGGAAAAAATTATACTTTAAATGGGGTTTTCCTCAAAATGTCATAAAACTGCATTTTTAGAGAAATACTCCATTAATCCTAATATTTAATTATATATTTTATATTGTCTAGAAAACACATAATATGAACTTTAAAAATTATATTGAATTTATATTTCAATAATAATATCCAAGAAGAGTAATTATATTAATTTATAAAGACAAATATTCATATTTAAATTGTTTTCCATAATAACACATCCTTCATATTCATTTGCTTTTTATCTTTATTTAAATATAATTTAGTAATCAATGAATAATTATTTAAATATTTTTCATCCATATTTACCTAATTCAATTAAAAAATTTCATTCCCATCATTCTAACAGCTAGACGTTAACTATGCAATTAAATAATAATATTTAGTTATTCATTTATGTTCGTTGTGGTGTATCATGTACTGTATCAATCACAATGTTTTCTTTTTAAAGACTTAAGATATTACATTAACCCTTACCCTTTGGTATATTTCATCCTTGAAACTTGAATTCATGGTTGGAAACTAAGGTATGTCTTCTCAAAGTACCTTTTTTGAAATACCACATCAGAATAGGGTTTAGTATAACATCAACTTTAAAATAAATAATGAGAAGTATGAAGTTCAATTTATATAAACCATAAAAAGGTCCCTTGTGAGAAAACCAAGACATGGAAGAGATAACAAACCATCTAGTTCTAGTGGATAGTGATTGCAAACAAGGACTTGAGAAATTCAAATATCATAAAACCATAAATCAGTGATGCTTTATTGGTTAATTAATCTCTTGGTAAGAATTTTAAATGGATAACATTATTGTTTTAAGATCCCATTCATAGATTTGTGGAAATATTTTACTACTATATCTATGAATATAAAAAAATATGCTTAACAATTGGAGTTTTTTCGATTAATCAAATTCCACAACAAACACATATTTTTCTCCAAAATATGATTATACATGATTAATCAACTTATTTAGATTCATATTATCCAGAAAAGATGTAACATATATTTATTTTGTCATTAAACATTAATAAAAACTATTATGGTTATTACAAGATAAGATAAAATAATTCTAAAAAAAGAATAAATCAAATGATGATGAAAAAGTTCTCTTAATGTCTAAAATTCAATGGTAATACCAAAATATCATCATATTCCATTCAAAAAATAACTCTACTAAAATTTCCTCAAAATTTGTTCTAGAATAATATTGAAACCCAAAATTGATTTGATCCCATAACCCTAGAATATATATTTTAGAATTTATCTCCAAATAAAGACAATCACAGTTAATGTCTCATTAAAGAAAGTAATTTCCCTAATCACTTGTTATCTATGATTGGTTAATCATTTGAAAAAATAACCTAATTATTTTTAAGTCCATAATTAAAAAAAAATATTATTCTATAATATTATTTATCCATTACTCTTAAAATAAAATACCATTGTATTCTATTTACCATAGACATATAAAGTTCTCAAAATAGTGAATGACTTCCAAAATAACATTTATCACATAATCCCCAAATTATTTTCCTATACCGATGATATACATTTGATAAAATGTATGTTCCCAAAATAAACATATTTTTATTCCATCAACTAATTTATCTTAAAAGAAAAAGTAATACTCACCAGAGAGTTGAATTAGTCTAGTGTTAAGCGATAAATCCTTTTCACATTTTAGTTGTGGGTTCGATTCATGTGGCCTTGTCCAACATGATGGATTCTCACCATCAATGGAGTTTATCCTTTTTCTAAAACTATATATTTCTTATAAAATTAAAAAAATTAGAAAAAATCTTCATAAATAACCATAACATAATTTAATCTAAATGTTTATATCAGGCCTTTCAATTTTCATTGCAAAATGTTACCTCAAAATAAAGGATCATATGAACCTTGAAGGTAATTTATAATTATGTACAGAATCGATATTTATCCCACAAATTACATTTTCACATTTATAAATTAAGGGTTATACTTATTTAAAAAAATCTTCTAAAGTAACTCAACAATCAAAGTGCATTAATTATTTTAAACATTTCATCATCCTACAATCTATCATGACTCTTGAATTCCTTATAATCATTCATCATTATTTATAATATTTTAAAAATATTTTTCCATATTACTAATTAATACTTCTTCCTTAAGAATTAGAACATAAATCATGTCCCAATATCCAGTAAGTTTAATACAAGAGGTAAGGAATATTCCATACCTTTCATATGTCAATTCGTTTCTCCTCATATTCATTCGGAATAGACTTATGTATTTCTAAACATATATTTGTATAATCCCCTATACCATATTCACAAACCTTTTTCATTCGACACTGATTTTCAAAATGACCATACTCCCCATATTTAAAACATTTAATTGATAACATGTAAATAACTTCCTTAAAGTCCCTAGGGTCAACTAAATTATTCCCTTTTACTTGGTAGGTAATTGCTTTATGACCTTCATTATAACATCTATAACATCTTTACTTCCCTTTAAATCATTTTACAATATGTTTCTTTCCACATCCTCGATACATTTTTCATTTAATATGAATTACTTTATGATCATTAACTAAAATTCCATAGCGAATAATTTCCCTCATACAAGATGCATCAATGAAACACCGTGAATCAAGTGGTTAATCATTAGTCAAGATTTTTGGTATAGAATAACCACGAGAGTTCTCATTAAAGATTTAATTTCATTTGGGTTCTTATTAATTGAACCACTACATTTTATTTCACATCAATTTTTACTTCGGTGCCTAGTAGATCCATCCATTTACTATAACCGAAAAGGTTTGCATGAGTATATCAATAAAATCATCATTTACCAACTACTGAGGAAGATGAACACTATGATATAATTATTAATGTTATATAAAACTCTTTCAATTTATCTAAAATAACTATGACACTTTCTATCATAGTATCCATTATGGTTATAAACAATGTATAACTTATGATTAAATAACACCATGACCTCTAATGTAATATAAAATGTACTATGATACCGACTATAATGTCCCAACATTAATCATTAGATAATATTGAGTTAATTCAGTAATTTCACTATCATAAACATTTATCCACTTTTCATGTTTAGAGTTTTAGAAAATTTTACCATAACTATTACATAAATAACCATAACAAAAAAAAACCTCTTGTAAATAGTATCCATTTTCACTAAAGGAACCCCTTTTAAAAATATAACACGGTTTACTTTTTCAAGAAATATCTTCGATACTTTCATCATGAAATACTCTTTTTCCTTAACAATCTTAGACCAATGAAAAACATATTACAACATCGGATGAGCAAAAAAAGATTAGTAAGGGATAAATAAATAATGAAAACTATAAGTCTTGTGAAAACATAAAAACCATGAATTTATTATTATAAACTAATACTTTTTACCTGTAATAGTTTTTAAATACTCATCCCTGAATATAAGCTCATTTCTTACCCATTTTTTATAAAAATATTAAAATAAAACCCCTAGAAAGCACATTTAACATATAAAAGCTAGCATGGAATATAATAACACGTAAATGGAATAACCATACAGTCGACTTTTACACATACCACTCTTACAAATGGAATATCCATATAGTTGACTTCCATAGCCAATGCATTTGTGGTTATAACATAACCACTCGTACATAGTTTATCACGGAATCACCCGTCTTTGGATTATCACATAACCACCAATATTTGGTTTATCACGTAACCACCTGTCAAATGTCCAAGTACAATTATATAATCATAATACATAAAATATTTAAAATATCAACATTTTACTCATAAAATTTCATTTTTAATCAAAATAAATCATTTAAATATATCAAAATATTCATTCCATTTCCATAACCATTTAAAACATTTAATATATATAATTTTGAATAAAAGTGTCCCATAACAATTTTAAACATATGAAATAAATTTAAATTTTAAAAGATTCAGCTCTATATAAATAAATTCAAAAAAACCAATTGAAAAACATTGACATGAAATATATGGATTTAGAAGAATAATTCATTATAATATTAAACATTGTGTTTTAGTTAAATATTCCCTCGCCACTTGAGAAAAAATTTAATAATAATCATTAATGGATAACATTAAATAATAATTTAATTATCATGAGAATATACTATTTTATGCTATTAATTTTCAAATGGGTTATATATACCCCTTATAGTATAATAAAGTTTCCTAATATCAAGATATGCATCAATGAAAGGAGATTGAGACGAAGTCCCTTACAAAGATCATATCATTATTTTAAGGATAAAACAATGACATAATTATGTATGAAAAATATAAGTATATCAAATATAAGTGGATATTCAATGTAAACCAATCAGAGTTCAATCGTATATATTTTTGGTAAAACAAAACCAATGACATTGATGTTTAGCTCAATGAATGGAAATTGAGTGGAGATATTCCGTAGCATGCATCCGACTCATCACTATAATCAATATATTCCTGAACAATAAAATTATTTTAATTCATCTGTTCTTTATAAAAATTTCAATTTTATTATTCCATTTATATCAATAATAATAATCTTATAATAATTACATAATTGTTTAAGTTTATATCGGACGTTTTTTTGATATTCTATACGTGAATACAATATGAACATGGTATGATTTCAATAATCTATATGGTCATAATACCATCATCTTCAAAACAAAATTCATGACATAATAATAACTTTTAGACTTTATTTACACTTTTAAATCAAACCATCAATTATAGTTATGATAAAATCATGTAGACGGTAGGTCGTACGTATGCATAATTTATGTTTCCATTTTTGAATGATCATTATGGATAGAAGTTATGTATTATTTTTACTTTCAATAAATATTATAAAATCATTAATATCATTTTAATCTTTAAAATATACATTTTTATATATTGTAAAATTTATAAAGAGATAAAAAATGAATCACACTGATTCATGTAGATGATAGTTCACACAAATTCATGAACGACATTATAATTTTTATAAACACGGAACCTAAGAATGTAATGGATATATGATTATATTATAATGATAAATATGTAATTAATATCATTTATGAATATTAATTTCATAATTATAATGAATCAAGAAAAACGGTGATGGAAAATGAACAAAATTGGTTCGTGGAGGAGATAATTCACACATACGCACGAATGATGAATTCCATTCCCATTTGATGGATGTTGATATGTATTTTGGTTATTATATTAAAATAATAATATATGAATATATTAAAGATAACGTATTAATTATATCATCATGGTTGGACTATATTTTATGTAATTGAATAAATAAATAAAATAAGAATAATTAAAGAAAACAAAACCTCTTATTCAGTTGTTCACCAATGAAGAATAAATTAACACTTCTAAGACAAGGGTTATGCAAAAAATAAGAATTCAAGAGTGTAGAGATGTATTATAGTGAAATTTTTGGCATATAATTTCTAAAACAAAATTATTATAGAGTATAAGGAAAAGATATGAATGAGTGCCTTTTTAAAGGACAGTGGAGGGGCACCCCAAAGATTATAAAAATTATTAAATTAATAAAAATTGAATTCTGATTAAAAATTTGAGAATGATAATTTATTTATAATATATGATGAGTGTATGTAAAAATAAAATCACAAAATAAAAATTATACAACTTTTGGATAGTTTTTAATCATTATATTTTCGTTTTAACCTTTTTTAATTCTTACCATTTTATCAAGTATTTCAAACTTTGAGATTTAAATAATTAAAAAATCATGCCAAATGTACAATGAATGAGTAATTAAAGATATCTTTATATTTATCTAAAATTTTTGTTCAAATAATAGATTTTTATAAATATTATTTCATTTAATGAAATATTTTATATTTTAGGTTATTAATTATCTAAATTTGACACTATTAATCAAATGACTTTTTAAATAATAATATCAAAATGATTCCTTCAAAATATAATATCATTAACTCAATTATCTCATGTAATAGTCATCAATTAAATTTTTTGATGGATTAAAGTATTTAAAATTATATATATTTTAATATTATTAATATTAATTATTTAATTATTTCATTAATAAATCTATTGGTACATCATGTTTGTGTCACAATTTAATTTAATTTTTTAATGTATAAAAATAATAAATAAATTATAATTATATAGGAGATATGTATATATTTTTATACACTCTTTATTTTCAAATATATAACTTATATAACCCCATATTATAATTTTTTAGTAATAAGAGGCATGATTATGAAATATTTCCAATTACATTAAATTAAATGTTATAAATGTAATAATCGAAATCAAGTGGCTTCCAAAGGTCACATGTTTGGAACAAAGATATTCCCGGTAGAAAATAACTCATAAAATAAGATATGGAAAATTGTTAGGGAAATTTTATAATATTATAATATTAATTATACCCTTATTTACATCATTTACCCCTTTACCGTGGTAAGAAAATACAAAAGTTACTATTCAGTAAAAAAATATTTTCATATAATGGAACAAATAAAATTATACTAATTAAAAACATGTATGACAATATTTTAAAATTCAATTCAAAAAAGTGGTCAAATTTGGTTTAACCCCAATCTTTTTAATGGGTCAAGAAAATGGTGTTTTTATGTAAAACATTCAAAATATTACATTGTTTTTATATTCAATTTCAAGAAGAAATTGCTTCAAAAAAACTAATCTGGATTAAATGATAATTTTTTTATTTAATTATACTTTAAAACCAATATAAAGGATAATCTAACAATATAAATAAATTAGATGAAATTGAAGCTTCAATTTAAAATGCAGTATTCTTCACTGTTCAATAAAATATGAGTTTTATCATAAAAATAAAAAACAAACTATACAATAGTAAATTTTGAAGTCCCACTTTCAAAAAAAAAGTTTATTTTGTCAAATAAAATTTATAAAGTTTCAAAATTATATTTAAAATGGGTTTTCCATCACATTGTGGTAAAAAATATTTTTATAAAAATACTTATTTTATCCGCAAAATAGTATATTTTCTTTTAAAATATATAGAAAACACATAATATGAATTCGAAAAATCATATTGAATTTTTATTTAATAAATATATTCTAATAATAGTGATTTTATTATTTTATAAACATAAATATTCACATTTAAATTTTTTTTTCATAAAATTACATCGGTTATATTTAATTTGTTTTTTATTCATATTATGTTAAATCAGTAACTAATGAATCAATATAAAAATATGGGTAAACCATATTTACATAATTTAGTTAACATTGTTCATTCAATCCATTCTAATGGTTGGACATTAACAACTATATTAAATAATAAAATATAGTTTTTCGTTTATACTTGATGTGGAATATCATATTCGCCTAGATCATAGTGTTATTTTTAAAAAAATCAGGATGTTAAATGAGAACATCTAGATGAGTTCTCATAAAATTCCATTCTATAGAAGAGTGATCATGGGTGACCTTGATAGAAAATCCACAAACATAAATAAGATACTCCTCTAGCTACACAACTAAAGTCCAAGATGAAGAATCTAGAATCCTTTCATCTACCTTGTATATTACCTTCAACTGTTTCTCATGTAATAGATATTGAAGCCAAATAAATGTGTGGTCCATATTTAGGTCAATAATTCACAGTACGATTTGATGAAAAAAATGACAATATTTTATTTATATTAGTTGCAATAATGAAAACAAACAATACCACGAACCACATTAGTATTATTAATAGAGGCCAGATTAATAGCCACAAAAAAATCACCAGTACGACCTACGGAGAAGTGTCTTATTGCCACACAATATCCAAGGACTATCTAGCTGTCCATTGATGAATACAATTTCAAGACCACCCTAACAATTACCCTAACAAAACATTCCACTCATAGGCCAAACAAATTCAACCTTTTTCACAAATACCACAATAACATGCCACACCACTTCAATAAAATTTATATAATCTAGTCACTACCTTCATTCAAAATTTTGAACAAAGATGACCACCCAAGAGATAAAAATTAAAAAACAAATATATTCTCTCTAGATTATTTATCATCAAATTTGTTAATTCTCAAAGAACATGTCTGATAGACTTCCATGAAGGCTGGTTGGTAAAAATGAGACAAACCCAATGGAATAGGTGATGGTAGTGGTACAATGGTTTATAAAAGTGATATATTTTTAGAAACCATGTATAGGATAATAGAAGAAGCCTGCGTACCCTAAGAAACCAACAATAATCATTTAATTAGATGGAAATAAAAGAAAAAATGAAACAGATCATGAAAAACCTCTAGAATTAAAACCATAAAAAAATTAACATAAGGGAAAACAAAAGAGTATTTCTAAATTACACCACAAAATTACAAAAATATCTCCTATTTCAATAATGGATGTTATAATAAAAAAACAATGGTAAATATATGAATTTTTTTAATTCTTCAATAAATTTACGTAAATATTCTATATTATGAATTATTTCCCAAATTCCTACCTAAGTAAAATTCTGTAAAGAAATACTTTCTAATAAGTGGATTATGGAAGACATGAGATTCATTTCCTTAGATGAATAGTTCTCTTCTATTTTTCAGTAAAAAATTCTATAAAATCAGATATCCTGGGAGCTTCAATATTCTATGTACCTATTAAGAATGGGACACCGGAAGATCCTTTTGTGACTTAAGATCCAACATTAACCCTATGCCTATGATTGTATTTCATGAGATTAGAATCAAGGAACTCAATCCAGCTACAGTGTCACTCCATTTATATTACTGATCAGTTATGTATCCTCAATGAATTCTTGAGGATATTCTAGTCAAAATAGGTAAATTTATTTTCCAATCCTACTTCTTTATTTTGGACATGGAATAAGAAGGATATTTTCTAAATATCTTAGGCCAACCATTCCTTGATTATATGAATGAACCATTTTATGTGAATCAGGGGAGACTGGTATTTAGAGTAGGTGACAAACAAGTAGTTTTCGACCGTTCGACATCTTCAAAACAAATAGATGATTCTCTTTACTATCAAGATATATTTCTCATTAAATAGAATAATGACTATATGTACATATAGTATGATAGTGATGAACTATCTCATACTGAAGGATATGAGTATTAACATTAATAAAAAACATTGTAGATTCTCTTACATGGGACACAATCCCTCCATTCATACCATCTATAAATCATCCACAAACTCTAGAGATAAAACCACTTCCAAGAACACTTATGAATTCTTTTCAAGATAATATATATTAACTACAGATATCATAGAGATGACACGTCCAAAAGAGGATAAATTTTTCAAAGTTCAACATATATATAAAAATGTCAATTACATAGGTGCGGCATACATCAATGGGATCATCCCCTAGTATTCACATATAAAATTTCATTATAAGAATGTTTGAAACCCAAACACCAGCCCTAGAGGCAACTCACACCAAGAATAAAGATGGTTGTTGAGAAAGATGTAATGAAACTTTTGGATGCTGGAATAATAATTTCAGTCTATAATAGTGAGTGGGATATTCCTATACAATAAGTTCTATCTAATGGAGGCCGCACAATTATAAATAATTTTGAAAATTAATGGACCTCAACCCAATGTATCACTATATGGAGAGAATGAATGTACTACAAAAAACATAAATTAAAAACTCAGAAATATCGTTTCCATTTCATTTCAGGGATCAAATACTTGAGTGACTCAAAGGGAACTAATTTTAATGTTTCCTAGATAAATATTTATGATATAGTAAAATTGTTGTTGACATAGATGATTACACCAAAAAAAATTCACATGTCCATTTGATACCTTCGATGATAGATTCATGTCATTAGGTATGTGTAAAATATTCATGACCATCCATAGGTGTATAAAACATTCATTTTAGTATATTTTGGAGGATGTTCTGGATGGTTTTATGGATGGCTTTTTAGTTTATGTAAAATCCATGGATGTAAGATTAGGAAATATTGAACTATTCATATAACACTTTGAAGAAAAGTGCCCAATTTTATACAATAAAAGGTTAAAATTTATGGTTTAATGGGTAATATTATATCAACACTAAATATATAAGGGTTTTAGGTATGTTGATCCAATAAAAATAATGGTGATCAATGATTTATCTATTTGCTCAATAGTTATAGTAATATAAAGCTTTCTAGGGTATTAAAAATTCTATAATCACTTTGGGAATGATTTTAATAAGGTTATCTACCCTTTAATGAATCTTTTAGTAAAGGAGACCCATTTTTGTTTCAATATATATTTTGAATTGGGATTAAATATTTTAAGGAAAATCATGGTAGCTTATCCTTTTATCAATTCACCATATTAGGGAAAAGAGTTTGAGTTGGTTTACAACTCATGTGACTAAATATTAGGCACTATCTTAGGATAATAGTTCAGCAACACATTATGTCTCATATACATTTCATATCACACCTTTAATGTTAAACTAAAAAACCACAAAAAAATTAACTGATGGAGGGAGTCATTTTAATCAATTAGTTCCCAACATTGTTTTGTCAAACATAATTATTTACTGTGATAATACTTCCTTGAAATATTTAATTATTAATAAGATTTTAAATAATTATTTATATGGTAGATCATATTGTAACAAGAATTTTACATCATCATTAAAGACTACAAAGGGACATAAGATGTCATATTTGATTATCTATATCGACTACCTCTTCCCTTCATGAAATAATATGATAATATGGACAGAGAGGATTATTTCCTTGATTAAACTATTTTCATCCTAGACACAAACAGATGACATTGTTTTTATAAGGATAAAATCTCTATGTCCATGAGATCCCTTTACTGATAACTATCCTACTCCGAAAGGAAGATATTTTTATCCAATACATCACACTACTATTAGTATGATCTGTAACTATTACGAATTTTGTTGAAGGATTAATGTGATGTTTTATCCTAGATGATGAGATCTAAAGTGTTCTAGACATGTGTCACACATATCCAAATTGAGGGAACCATGGAATAAAACAAAGTATATGAAAAATCATGAAATATGGAAAATTTTGTCCCACCCTTTACCAAAATTTAGGAAATTGAGATATGTGATCTGTGCCAACAAACTGGAACCATTGGGAGAAGAAATAGATTTCAATAGAACACGAACTTGTAATTCAAAATATTCAACATGTGGGAAATATATTTCAATGGGTAATTACTTGATTCAGATTGAATGTTCAATATTCTAATTGGGGTTGACAACTTCACAAAATTGGTACAAGTTGAAGCAACCACTCATGACATGGAAGTAGTTATCATGAATTAATTAAAATGTTTTTATTTAAAAATGGTAATTTATCATAACACAATTTTGTCATTGTGGGAATTTTTTGACAAATAATAATGTTAAAGTAACCTTGGGAATTTATGGAATCTTATATAAAATAGTAACACCTTACCACCAACAATAAAGCGATCAAGATGAATTTTCAACCATTAAAATATTAACAAACCCTTAAGAATTCCATTAATAAAAATCTAAAGACTCGACCCTAAAGTTATATGATGCAATCTAGGTGTAATTCACTCCCAAAAAAACACCAATATACACCAACACTTTCAAATTAATGTACATAAATTATTTCTGTTTACCCATAGAACTAGATAATTACTCGTATGTGGAATTAAGATATCGAATTTCGATTCATAAAAATATGGGGAAGTTAAGATTCTTTATCTGGATGAAGAAGAGAAGATAAGAAATGATTCCTTTTAGAATTCTATGATTTATAAATAAAAATGAATAAATGGAATGATCACCATATCTCATACTGATATTTTGTACAAGGGAATAATTGTATGGACCCCAAACCCAATAGTCCATTGTTGGTCCCTTACTTTATTACAATGGCATATATAAAAGACTTAAATCCCAATGGATGTGTCAATTTAGGATTATTTGAAGCTATATTACAAATAATGACTCTAAATTACAACTTGTAATGAAATAATACATAAAACCTCAATTGAATACACCAATAAACTCCATGGTTATTTCTATTAGTCATTTATAAAATTCATCTTCAAATCATGGGGAGAAATAAAACATAAGATATGGGTGATCTCAGATTCTCATTAAGGGTATACAAATATAGGTAAAGTTATAATAAATAAATAGGAACTATATGTCATAGTGAATAAATGAAAAAACAATCTATTAAAACATAATATTGAGCATTATAGGTCGAGAATAAAAATGGTTAAAATAATGTCATATAAATAATCAGATGATAATGAAACTTAACCATGGAAATTCTATTACTCAATAATCACATGTAATATCAATTAAAACTATCATAATGAGATAATTTATAATTCTATACATCATAGACATACCGTCAAGGCTTTATGCTGAGAATCTATTACTATAAAGGTTTCATGCCAAGAATCTTATAAATGGTTAACGCCTCGACCAAAACCCAGTCTAGTTTTCCTCATGATACTTACTAATACCTCGAAGGGATATATCTGGCCTTACACATCACTTAATAATTCAAATATATTTCACATATGAAAAGTCTATAACATAAAAGACACAAATATTCCTAATGAAAATCTAGTATACGATGTGTTAATAACTAAACAATAAACCATGAATGCAATCAAAATGGCACTACCATAGTCAAAATTATTCATAAACTCTTAAATATCATATGTTACATAGTATGATAATATATATACCTCAATAATGTGAAATATTCAAAAAATTCCATTTACATATATGAATATACTTTTAAATGATACCATTAAAAATCCTTGGGAAAAATTAATTTATAAACAATCCAAAGTGTGCCATACCTGTTTGAAAATTTTAAATTATAATCCCTAAGAAGGAATAACATTAAATGAAAATTATAATATCTAGATAATATGGAGATTCATGATTTTATATATGAATGGGAAGAACATACACAACAAACAAGGATGAAGTGGTGAGCATGGAATATATATCCCAGAAGTAAAACTCACACCAGAAGAAAGCCCCTTTTTACATTTAGAAAGAAGATTTATTTGGAAAATCATTTGTACCTATAATAAAAACAGATTATAAAGATTTATATCCTATAAAAAAAATTATGAATTATTAACATTTTAGGAATAAATTAATTCCGAATTAAGTGAAAATGTATAAAAATATCATTTATGAAATATTATAAATGATCCATTTTAGCACCGTTTAACGAAAAATATTTTAGTGTCCTTAAAATAGAATATAGAATATATTTTTATAAATATATAAATGATAAAAGGTATTTTTTTATCATAAATTTATTGATTTTATATGAATTATAGTGTCATAAAATATATAATGTATTGCACCTGAAAATGGGTGAGAAATCTAGATGTTCCCTCTAATCTGGCTTTCTCTTGAGGATGAATTGGGAAGGGAGCCTTTTTAAAACAAGTATTTTCCAGAAAGGAAGAATGATATGATCTAGATAAATTATTTTGGAAAATATAAATATAATTTATAAAACTAACATAAAAATAAATAAGAATTAAATTGAGGTAAACAGAATGAAGGTGTAACCCAAAGGAAAAAATAGATGTTCGGGTAGAATCCCTTACCACTTTGCAAACTATTGAATTGTCTACCCCATAAAACTTCTGAACCTAAAATGAAACATTGGAAACCAATAATTTATATAGATTCATTATATGATACATTAATGTATATATACAAAAAAATGATAAATAGTGGTGAATTAGGTATATCTCACATAAATGAAAGTCAAATGAGAAAACCCTTACCTATGTCTGAAAGTGTTATGTACTAGTGCTTAACATCTGAGATAATGAAACTAAAATCATTAATAATTTAATATAGAAGATATTAAAATTTTCTTTTTTTTTATTATAATTTTATTATGTTCTTTTCCAGCCTATTTTTCCATTTATAAGATAACATTTCGTTGTTCATGAGTGTTCTTTTCCTTGATTTTCATGATCGGTTTACTTTTATATGCATATAGAAGATCATGTAAACTAAATATCATTTTCCACAATTAAAATTATTTTTTTAATAATATTTTTTATGTTTAAATTTTTATATAATTCATTTCATTTTTTTTGGGTATAAGGTGAATCATAAGCTAAGATGTTAGTGATAATCGTTTAGATTATTTTGTGGTTTTTTGATCAACACAATCGTGTTTTGTATAATTAATTAATATAATGTACATATACGGGATCTAGAATATTATATAATATTTAGTACATATATTATAATATGGTTTAACCATAAAAATGTTTTTATGACCTAACTTGAATAAAAAATTTAAAAATTAAAACATGTTGTCTGTGAAGGTGGAAAATCAGTACGTCTTAGACGATGTTTTGATCATTATAAAAAAAGTAAAAGGAGAAGATAAATGATAGTGGATTATATATATATATTATAAACTTTTATTATATAAATGATAATATATTTATCATTTCACTTTGTTTAGGGTATGTTAGTTATGTGTAAAAAACTAAATGAAATTTTAAATAAAAAAACGAAATGAAATGGGATTTTTACCTCTAGAACTCTCCTCCATGAGAACCTACATAAGGATATATATATATATATTGGTATTTTATTGAGATTAATAGATCTTGGATGTGTAGAAGGGTATTGGAAAGAATATTGGTTCAAAATTGGACAAGTCTCAAATATTGGGAGGTGTGAGGAGAAGATGTGGTGAGGGTTGTATTTGTCGTCGAGGAGAGTGGTGTTTTTTGAATATTTTATTCATTATTTTATTATTTTGGATCAAAAATAGAAATATTTTTCTTTACCATGAATAAATAAAGTAACAAGAGAAGTAGGGTTTTATATTTTGGGCTTACAACATCCATAAATAATCTATCAGTCAATAATTCATGTAATTGTTAAATGCCATAAATCCCTATATTTCACTATTCATAAAAAATGAACTATTATACAAAAGTCACAAAAAAATCACCTGAACAATGTTTAGAAGTGTTGAACTCAAAAATGAACTCCATTTTATGATAATAATTCTAGATTTATGGGAAATTTAATTTTTAATTGGAATAGTCATTTATGCTTAAAAATACATATTTTAAAATTATGATTTATTTTATGAAACATCGAAATATTAATTAAAATTTCATAAAAGTATCTTATAATAAAAAGAAAAATATATATTAATTAATGAGTCTATTTTTTCATAATTAGATTATCTATTAAATAATTTTATTAATTATAAAAATGTTAAATAACATTTGTGTATTAGAAAAATACCAACTCATAATTTATCAAATCTAAAACATTTATTTAGTTATTAAAATATAACAATATAAAATTTTTTCATTTATAAGACTCCAAAATTTTATATATAATTTCACATATAAATTTACTATCCCAATATTCATATTAATATTCTTAATGGGCACATTACTATTCCAATAGTCACATTACAATTCATCAAAAATAAAACTTATCAAAAAATATTCCCAAATTTTAACTATTGTAAATTTTGACATTAAATATTCAAAAATAATTCTCATTTTGTAAACTATAAATTATAAATTAGCCAAAATAATTTTTAAAATATGTTCCCCATTAAAAGGATAAAAAATTGTATTTTATGAAAATATAGTGTTTGTGATTAGAATTGGTTTTATTCATATCTTAATCCTATAAAAATTGTAAAATGAACATAAAAAATCAATAAATTATAAATTTCATTCCGATATTTCACTAATAGTACTATTTTATTTTATTAGTATGAAATTTAATTATACGTATAAAAATAGTTTCTTATAAAAATACATCTTTTTTATTAGATTATTTTGTATTTCAAATTAATTAAGAACAAGTGATTTATTTTCATAAATATGTGTAATATATTTTTTCAATATTTAATTAATATCATTTATTCCCTCTATTAAAAAAATCTAGGATATAACTATGATAATTAATTAATAATATTTAATCATTTTTTCATCTCGTAAGCTATCAAAGATGGCAAAATTTAAGAAGAATATCAGACCATAAAACCTTTTGCTGTTACATTCTCCCCACCTTCAGAAAAATGTGTCCTTGGCATTTGAAATTTTACTATGAGAAAAAAGGTCGATAAATAAAATTTTAATTTAGGGAAACACATATTTGAAATAGGGTTAATAAAATATCACATAATAAGAGGCAAAAGGGGAATGCAAAGGAAATAAAAAAATTTGGATTTAAAATATGACATCTTTTGGATGATGTGAAAACCTATAGATTGATGAAAAATAAAACTATTAGGTTCTGATGGAGAGTAATTCAAGAACCTGGTTATTATAAATTTAACCCTTAGAAAATCAAAAATCTTATGATCGGTTAAAAGAACATTGATTTTCCCAATAAGAGAAGTAAAGAGATAATATTTTTGTTCCAAAATCCTTTTTTATAATATTTATGAATTCAATTAATATCCAGATATATAACTCTTGAAAACTGAATTTATTTCATTCCATGTAATAATTTCATTGTTTGGTAGTACTTTGATCGATCTCCACTCGGTTTAGTAAACCAAAAGATGGTTATTCAAGATGAATTTTTCATACACAAATCACATTTAATTAATCACGAGGTCCTCAAGAACATACTAAATACACTAAATGTTTATTAAAACAAAATAAATTAGAACATAGTATATAATAAATAATTATTTAAACTTAAAAATTCCAATGTTTATCATCATATATTCCATAAATAGATAGCTTTAGACACATTAAAAATATTTTATCCCAAATTCAAAGTCTAAACATTCTATGAAGAGAATAATAAATTTCAAAATTTAAATTCCCCAAACTATATAATGTAACTCTTAATAACACATACCAAATATATAAATACCTTGATCTACATAAAACAATAATCAAAACATGGATGCTTCCAAATCATTAAAGAAGAAGTACTATGGCAAAATACGTAAACATCTCATGATTCTTATGACCACAATATTATTGAAAAAATAATCAATGAACATAATTCATGAATCTGTACATAGGTACATTGATCATCACTATTCATTTATGGTAGTAGAATTGGTTTTTCCATGATCCATTATCCATTTTTTTGTTATATTCCATACATTCTTGATACATTGATTTAAATCGTGTCCCATATCTGTATAGTTAAATCATTTTATATTAGAATCATTTATTTATGATTGCAATAAAATTTATAGTGGGATTTTTTCCAAAGTTGTTGAAAAAACCAAATCTTTTTAAGAAAGTACAAAAAATATTCTTTCCACAATTATCACATATGGTCATATACATCATTCTCATCATCCCATTATCATTATTTTTCTTTGATAACATGTTCTTATCAGCCTTCATTTTGAATACATTTTATTTAGAAAACTATTTCATATTATTTTTTTCAATTGGTACTATCTCCACATATGGTGAGAATGATTGAGATACATGTTCCCTTCTAAATAGTATCTTTAACCCGTCGAAGAAATTCTCATTCTTACTCTTTGTATTATGTGCATTGTGGAGGATTCCATTCCTTCTTGTATGCATCATTTCTAAAAAAATAGAATACAAAAGATTAGATTATAACATTATGATACATAATGTATAATACCAAACCTAGTGAAATACCTAACAAAAATTGATAAAATTATGCAAATCTATTCTTATAATCATAAACACGGTTCTGTTGGGGACATATTTACATTTAAATCCTTCATAATAGTATTTAAATAAAGGGATAATTGTCCTAATGATATCCCATGAGAGAGTCAAACTAGGTGTGTATTAGGGGTCTCTTCGTGCACTAGGATACGCCGAGTCAAGCTCGAGAAAAATTTTCAGATTTGTTACCCCTAGCTACAATTATGCCAGAACAGTGTCCACAGGTAGTATCTTGAGAGGGGTGTTTTTCTTGGAATACCCACATAATCTCTACATTGATAAAAGTTTAGAATTTTACACTATGATTATCCAAAAAAATCTATCTTAGGGTAATAATCCATTATCTATGTTTAATAAATCTTTTATCTAATGATTCTACTAATATTACTTTGATACCAAATGTAAGGAATTAACCCCCATATCCCATAGCCGGTGCCTTGCATTATTACATTGGTATAAATATAAGACTTTAATCCCAAAGGACCGATCGATCTAGATGTTTTTTGGAATCTAGGTTACATAAATTAACTTTAAATTACAACTAGAAATGAAATACAACATATAAACTCCATTGGGAAAAAATAAACTCCTAGATTGTCCGTGTGATTCATTTATAAAATACAACTTTGTATCGTTGGGGAAAATAATACAAATGAAAGGGGTGAGATCAGATGATTAGTAATGGTAAAAAATTTAAGGGAATTTATGAAAAATAAATATAAACTATAAGGCATGGGGAATAACTAGAAACGCATTCCTTTAAAACATAATATTTCGTATAATATAGTCGGAATAGAAGTTGACTAAAAAATTTTATATAAATAATAACAAGAAAATTAAAAATTAAAAATGGATATTCTACCAATCGAATAATCTCATGGAATATAAATTACTACTATAATAATTAGGGAATTAATAATTCCTAACATCATAAATAAATTATCAAGTCTTTACAATGATAATATATTATTATCAAGGCATTATGCTAATAATAAAATAAATGGGAAATGCCTCAGACAATACCAAGTTTAGTTTGTCTCATCAGACCAAAAAATGAATTGAGGGGATATAGTATGCCTGTACAATCACATATGAATACATTAATCATATTAAATTTGTAAAACATAATCTACAAAAACACTCATATTGAAGAACTGGAATATGAAATTTGAATACTCTAACAATAGACCATGAATGCTATCAAAATACCACATCTATAGTCAAAATAATTCATAAAACCTTTAATGACATATGGTAGATAGTATCATAAGATATATAACTAAATGAGGTAAAATATAAAACAAATTATGTAGATATAAATGAAGATACTTTTAAATAATACCATTGAAAAATACTTAAGGAAAATAATTTTTAAAAATTCCAAAGTATCTCATACAACTTTTTAAATTTATATCATAATATTTAAGAAGGAATAACATTAAATGATACTTATAATATTATGAGAATATCGAGATTCATGATATTATATATTAAGGGGAAGTATATACACCAGACACAATGAATAAGTGGTCAACAAAGAATATATCTCACAAGAGTAGATGTGAGATGAGAATAAAACAAACTATTACATTTTGAAAGAAGTGTTATTTTGAAAGTCATATGTATTTGTCATAAAATCAGATAATAAATACGTATATCCCAAAAAATAAACAGTATGGATAATTAAATTATGTTTTTTTCATAAATTATTTCTATCACAAGTGAAAACCTGTAGAATTATCATTTAAGAAACATTAGAAATGACCTGTTTTTGTATTGTTTAATGGAAAATACTAAAGAGTCTTTTAAATGGAAAAATTTATAATTTCATTATAAAACTAGAAATGAAAAAAAGATAGTTTTTCATGATAAAATGAGTAATTATTTAAAATTAATAGTGTCTTAAATAATATTATTTATTGCCTATGAAAATGGGTCTAAAATGAAGGACTTCCATTTAATCAGGCTTTGGATTCTAGATGAATAAAGATTTGAACTACTTTAAAATAGGTATTTCCCATAATAAAATATTGATATTATCAACATACTAGAATTTTTAACACATAAACATAATTTAGAATACTTATATGAGAATAATTAAGAATTATATTGTGGTAAAGAGAGAAAAAGAGTAACCAGAAGGAAAAAATAAAATTTAGCTTAGAATCTCTTACAGCTTTGAAAATTGTATAGATGTATGCCACATAATATTTACGAATATAAAATGAAAAATTGGTTATCAAAATTATAAATAGACTCATGATATGATACATCAAAGGAAGTGTACATACACCATGAATAAGAAATAGTTGTGAATAAGTTATATATCATAGAAATGAATATGCGATAATAAAATCCTTACATAATGTATGAAGGTGTTCTACAATTATGGTTAACATCCTATATAATGAAATTATATTCATTAGTAATTTAATTTACAAAGTATCAAAAATTTATTATATTTATAGTAATTTTATTATGTTTATTTAGGGACTATTTGATGAGTTATAATATTAAATTTAATTATTTAGGAGAGTTCTTTTCACTTGTTTTCATGATTGGTTTAATTTAATATGCATATCGAAGATCATGTGAAAATAAAATAGTTGTCAAGAATTTAATGTATCTTTTAGTAATCATATTACAAAATATTAAATGGTTATATGAGTCGTTTATTTATTTGGGGTGGGGATGAATCCATAGATAAGATATTGGTGATAATCATTTAGATTGTTTGGGGTTTTCAATCATCACAAACTATATATGTTGCATTAATTAAAATTATGTATATATAATGGTTATATAACATTATAATATATTTATTATAAATATTATAATCTTTATCCACAAAAATTGTTTTATGATTGCCTTTAAGGTGGAATTTAAAAATGAAAACATCTCATCCACAAAGGCATTATATCGACACCCCAAGAATGATGTTTTTATCTGTAAATTAAATGAAAAAAGGATAAGACACTTCATGGTGGATTTTACATTTAAATATTAACATTAAATTATATAAATTTTACTAGATTTATCACATTATTTTTTATAGGTGATGTTAGGGAAGTACAATAAATGAAAATATATTGAAAAGAAAAATAAAAGAAAAAAATGAGGATTTTTACCTCTTGAATTATCCTCATTGAGATCCTCTATAAAAGGATTGGTATTTTTATTTTATTGATTAAAATTTATCCAAGATGTGGATGGATTATTTTGAAGAGTATTGGGAAGATTTTGGATAAGCCTCTGTGTTCGGTATTTGTTAGGAGAAGTGGCGGTGAATGGTGGTATTTATAGTGGAGGAGAGAAGTGTTTTTTGATTATTTTATTCAATTGTTTATTATTTTGGCTTAAGACTATGAATATTTTTTATTTTCATGAATGAATAATGTAAAATGGGAAGGATGGTTTGAAAGTTTTTGATTACATCATCCATACATCATCTATGACTCAATAATTCATGTATTTGTAAAATACAATAAATACCCATATTTCACTATTCATAAAAAATCAACTATTTTAGAAAACCCCAAAAAAGTCACCCTAACCATTTAATATGCGCATAATTGAAAAATGAACTCCAATTTTCAAAAATAATTGTTTAAATATCTAAAATTTAATTTTTCATTAAAATCATCATTTATTCAAGAATATATAGATTTTAAAATTATAACTCATTTTATTATACTTTGAAAAATTAATTAAGGTATAATAAAATTATCCTATAATAATAATAGAACCAAATTTTAATTCACGAATATTTTTTGAAATAAAATTCTCTTTTAAATAATTATTTTAATTATAAAATTTTAATAAACATTTATGTTTCACAAATATATAAACACAAAATTTATCGTATCAAAAACATTTTATTCTTATTATAAGATATAAATACATCATATTTTCATTTATAAGATTCCCAAATTTTATTTATACATTAATAGGTGAATTTACTATTATATTGGTCAATTACTATTTCAAATGGTCACATTATTATTCCGACAGACAAATTATTATGCATCCCAAAACGAAAATTATCATAAAAATACCAAAAATTTAACCGAAGTAAATTTTCATATAAATCATTAAAAATTATTCTCTATTTCTCCAAATTTAATTTATAAATGAGCCAAAATTTAGTATTGACATAATTTCATCAAAAAAGGTCTTTACAATTTCCTTTTATGAAATTTTTTTTCTTAAACATAAAATTTATCTTATTCTTATCTTAATCATGTAAAAATTGATTATTGATTATAAAAACATTGCATAACATATATACTTCATTGATGTAATTCACTAATAGTTATTATATTAAATTATTAATATAAAATTTCATTTTGGGTATTAAAATAATTTTTTATAAAATTAGATTCTTTATGTTCAATTGGTATTCATTTCTAATTAACTAGTTACCAATGAAATCGGTAAATAAAAATTTGTAATCTATATTTTTATAATTTATATAATATCATTCATTCCCTCCTTTCCCAAAATCTATGAGATAAATATAATAATTTAATAATAATATTTAATCATTTTTTATGCTTTTAATATATTAAAGATGTAAAATTAAAAAAAAGGCATACTGTAAACCCTTGTGGTGTTATAATATGGTCTTATTATTCAATTCCCAATTAAAATTGTGGCATAAGAATCTCAAATAAAGATTTTAAATACCATTTGTGGTCATAAAAATATTCCCATATGGGAGTATCGAAATTCAAACAGAAGGAGAACCCCCATTCAAATTCAATGGTCAGTGATTGAGGATGTTTTAGGAACCATTCCATGAGGGGTGTGTTATCAATATGAAATTCATCTAAGCACCACTAAGTCAAGATATAGACATTAAATGAAGAACTATCTAAGAGAAAACCCATTATATGTCAATGTTGTCAATAATTTAATTCAATATAATTTAGGGTACTTTTGGGGAATGACAAGACAAAAGGACCAAGTTATGGTTCAAATTGTGAAAAAACCATAATTACCTGTTTTTTAATTAACTACAAGACATGTATGGTTTCAAGATAAGAAAAAATTTAAATTTTAAATTTAATATTGGGTACTAAAATACATGACATCTAATTTCACATCTTATTTATTTCATGATCCTAGAGCCCATGATTCATACTCCCTCACACCTCCATCCCTCTTCCCTCGCACCCAACCACCCCTTTCTTCGGTCATGACTCTCACAATCCCCCCCCCCATCACCACATGATTCTTTTTCCTCCCTCTCGTACCCATCTCTATCCTTATCTCATTAATCTATGATCCATAGTGATAAAAATGGAATACATGAATATGGCGCGCACTCCACTTATTGATCTAATGCTTGAAAGTGTTGATACAACTATGGTCATGCTTTGATGTGTTTTTTCCCATCTAGTACGTGTATACCTTGCTATTTTACCTCTAATTTTAC
Organism: Viscum album; assembly: GCA_963277665.1. Classification (NCBI taxonomy): domain Eukaryota; kingdom Viridiplantae; phylum Streptophyta; class Magnoliopsida; order Santalales; family Viscaceae; genus Viscum; species Viscum album. The sequence continues at coordinate 1,927,202,270 of OY728130.1, read as the reverse complement.
ATTTTATAAACCATCGGGAATCAAGGACACTGACTTGACATACAACGGGTCTCAAGATTCTTTTGACACCCACACACACCCCATCCTTCCATCATTCAACCCAAAGAACGAGGTTTTGTTTCTAAGCATATAAGCAAAGCCCAAGAAGACTGAAAAAAATTATATTTGGCTATTCTTTCACATTTTCACGTCATATAGGATTTCCTCCACCTCCTTGACCATTCATGCATCCCTAACATTGGAGAAATTCATGAGGGGTCTTACAAGGATTTGTTCCTTGATTTCTTGGAAACTCATGAGGTGGTTGTTGATAGCTTCTGCTTTCAGCTTTGTGGAAGACCAAATGAGCTATCCTTCATAGAGTTTAACATCAAGATCGGTATTCAACTGATAACTTTTTGACTTCCATTGTATTACTAAATTTATAATTGGAGCCAATATTTATATATGACTCGCAACTCTAATGGTTCATTGGTAAAGACCCTCAGAGTGAAAATGATCCTCAGATTACAAAATCTACATAGCTAAGAGTTGTAGCACAACAAATTTTTTATCAAGCATTTAATCTTTATTATTTTACCCACATAGAGTCTCATGGCAGCATCATCTAGTTGGGTTTCATACTCTTTATTCTTCAATGAGAGGCCCTTCTATAATCATTTCACCATAATTCTCCTTTATTATCAAGGCACATGAATTGTGAACATAATGTACATTGAGTGGTGCATCCTTCATCAACCATTTGACCCAAAATCTGAAAGACTTCAACGATGTACTTCCTATCACATCTCTCGACTTGATGTATTGATAAAGTTTATATTGATTCAAAAATTGATGCTATTAATGATGAATGATAACTTATATCATTGGATGTTGGGATTTCTAGGCATGATGATGAAGCACCTTGGGATCATTATGAAGACCAAAAACATTCTCCTCCTAAATCTGGTCCAACACCCACTCCCACTGCTATCCCAACCCTTGTATATACCACTTCCATTCCCACCCATAACACCACCTATACTCATTCCCCTTCCACCAATATCTTTACCACTTCACCACCCACCCCATTTAATCCTATATATCTCTGGAATATTCTCTTTTATATCATGGAGAATCTAAAATGGATTAAAAACCACTTATGTATCCCCTTCATAGAGTTTTATCAATTTAACACCCCTATAGTACCAACATCCACCATATCCTTTCAGAATCCACCTCCACAAGGGCCTTCATCATCCACCATTCGTACCAAAACAACCACCCCAACAGACCTTCCCTTCGAGCTAATAGACCCTATTTCCTAGTAGGAGTTCTTGGCAGAGCAAGCTCGGTGGGGAAAGAGGCCTACCCTAACACCATCCATTGAGGTTACATTCTTTAACCCATAATCAAGATACATGGCCACAATTAGGATTAGTACCTAACCTCCACCATTATCAATGATAGAATCTAGAACTAATATGCCCCCTCAAGTAGTTGATCAACATAACCATTCTTCTGTTGTAGTTATTGATCAAGAAGGCCTTCTACAAATACCATCTATTCAGGAGAGGACTTTAGATGACTAGCTATATGATATTAATTAATATTAGTATATCCTAGTCCCATTCTGAATTTTTTTATTCTTCCCATGTGATTATATTTTTTAACTTTATATATTCCATTTCATAGATGTATCATGGAAATTATTATATACATTGGATACTTCATTTGAATCATTGTTTTCTTGATCATTTTTCATTTCATTAATAAATTATATTATCCATGTCTACATCTTAAACCTATTATATTTTAATATATTCACCAGTTCCATCCCCATCTTCCCCCATACTATGGATAGCTCAAAATATGGCTGATGTCGAGTGCAAACTTGATGAGATTTCATTGGAAATCTATGAACAATACGATTTTCCGCCATAACTAGTACAAATATTATTCATTAAATAGTAGATTTATTATCATTATGCTACTACAGTGGTTAATGCTGCTAAACATACATTTGATATTGATGGAACATCCACTAGTTCATGCATATAATTGACAAATTCTAAACATATAGACCACATTTGATTGATTATTTTGTTCAAGTGTCTGGATGATGACGTTGGTGTTAACAAATTATGGTAAGAAACCCATATATTATATAATTTAATAATTAAAAGTCATGTAACTAGAATTTTTTTTTTATTGGTATAATTATTTTATTTTATAGGCCACTTTGAATTATATTGTCCTCAACTATCGGCATGTATCTGAGATATTTTTAATTGATACTCATTATGTGCAACTTCCCATATTACTGCTTCTAAAATACATAAGCTTTGTGGAATAATGATTTATCTTGTGTAGGGTTTTCTTTATATCCAATTATGTAGGTATCCCAATTTTACATCAACATCCCCCAAGTTTCCCCATGGCATGATTACAATTAGAGGGAGCACCAGATTCCCTAACATTTATTTTGAAATTTATAATTTAATCTCTTATATAATATATCTATCATATATATCCCATGGTATATTCTAAGATAGTGAGAACATTATCTCATTTTACATATGGGGGAGTCTCTTAAGAGATTCACTATTAATACACTTTTATATTTTTTATTTTCATATATCTAGGAGACATTTTTCATTCGAAGTATGATTTAAACCTAAAAACTCCTTAAACCCATTTAAGTAAAAGATATAGAAAAGTTTGAAATTATTATTATCTACAATTTACTCCTTTATATATATATATAAGTATTGTTTAATTTATTAATTTAATTAGAATTTTAAATTTTTGAACTTTATTTTCATTGACTTATTACTTCATTTTATACCCTGAGTCATTTCTAGCTTTTCTTTTATACTATTATTATTAAGAGGATCCTAAGAATATGATATCATTTTCTTATATGAGAATATTTATTGAGTGAGAACTAGGATATATAAGTATACCATAACATTTTTTAAGATATTATTTTGGATATGACTAAACAAATACAATTTTATTATGAATAAGTTAATCTATATTGAGCAACTTTTTTTTGAGACCCGCCTTACAATTTGCCATAATTTAGCCTATTGTTACCATGATTTACCTATTTAGGATACATATATTCCAAGCTAATTATCCATTCCTACACTACTCTTGGTTTTATAAAAGATTAAATTTTGAATTAGAGTGGGAGAATTTTTATCCTATTGACATCGGATGTTTTGATTATAATTATGTTTTTAGTACTGTACGTGATTGATTTGTTAATATGTATTTTTTATTTTTTATATTTTATACATACAGTATTCCATATATATATAAGAAGATATATATTATTTATTTTACATTAGGAACGTCAAAAATCACCATTTCCAGATAGATGAATCCCTTGAAGGATTATTTGTGGTCAGGGTATGGATGTGAGGTGTAGCCTAAACATGAATTTAAAAAAAACTCACATAAAATAAAAATATAGGAACAAGGTATGGTGTTTAGATATACTTGATACACTCATGGATCCAATTTTAGTTGTTTAGATAATAGACACTAGTTCATCATAGAAGAACCACATTACTAGACTATTCCCTCTTATCATGAATTAATAATTAGATATTACCTTCTTCTTTAGACTTATTTTTCAATTTGTACACACATTTCCATAGCCTGAGAGACATTTTCACGTTTTTCATGAATCCCTTATGTTTAATTTTTTATTTGTCTTTATGATGTAGAATGCATATAACCATTGAAATATTTTGGTTAGGAACATGTATTCAGTGTATGAGCATAACTCTGGTAACATTTTCACCCTATGTGAGGTGAAAAATTAATTTTGAAATAAATTAAAAAACACATATAGAATATAAGAAACAATTTTGATATTATAATTAAAATATTGATAATCTGAATAAAGAATCAAACAATGAGGAATGACTGATTTTATTTATATTATTTATTATACTAGAATTATTTTTTCTAAATAAATTTATTTTATTTTTTATTTATAATGAATGATTCTTTTTAAAAAAATTCTTCTTTTGAAATGTCAATTGGTATTTTATTCTTAAGGAAAATAATTGATAAAATGTGAGAGAATTCGGTGAACTAAAATTTTTTATGCAATTTAGATTCATTTTATTAAATATTATTTATTTTTTACTTGATAATACTCTAGGTATGTATTGATCATTATAGAGAATAGGTTACCATGATTCAAAAGTAAAATATTTGGAAACTGGACAAATATGAACATTAATCATTGTTAAATCTCTTACACAGCTTATAGAAATAATTCAAAACATGTCACAAGTCATGAATAATGTTGTAATGAAATTATAGGTAATGAAATGATAACACTATGTGAATCTCCAAAAGATGTTGTGTAATATTTAAAAAATATTTTTCACTTAAAGTTCATAACGTACATAGAAGCGTGTCAGATTTCAAAATTACACATCTTGAGATGAGTCAAATTATCAAATCTCGATGATTTGGGCTATAAATCACGACTAATAAAAAATACTGGGAGGAAACCATTGATCGAGATTATAAGGCATGATAATTTTATATGTTTTGTGGTTTTCTACTTATTTGTTTCTAGAGCACAGTGAAAAACACCTCACATGATATCTTCTCAATTTACTCTAACTCTCTCTAATTTTTCTTCCTTATTTTCTCTCCAAACTCAATTATAGGAAATTTTTTATCATTTTGATTAAATCCATGTTTCCTTGGTTTTTCTACTTGCATTCTTCATTGTGTTCATCACCATTCACCATTAGATTTCCATTTACCATTTCTGTTTTTGTTTGATAGTGGATTTTCCAAATCATTTTACTTGTTTAATATTTCATATATGTGGATAATTGATTTAGAAATTGTTTTTATTGAGAACTACTTGATTTTTTAACCCTTGATTTCATGATTTCATATTTCACCTGAATTATTTATTTGTCAAGATTGTCTGCAATTTTCTCATTATTCTTGATTATTAACAACATGATGGGATAAAATAATTAAGGTAATGGTTGTGAGTTGGGCAGTTCTTCTGTAAATCAATATCTAAATTGTATCTTAGTAAACATAAGTTTATTATTTAGGTCATATAACAACTATTTATTCAATTCCTTTAATAACCATATCCCTAAGAAGTTTAATTGGATAAACTTTTCCACGTTGGAGTTATGTTGGATATGACCATTAGCATGTGACATAATCTTTCATAGAAGCTGGGAATAATCAATCTAGGTTGTTTTCTATATTTTATGTAATGAATAGTTTTGAATTACATAAATCCAGTCATTTCAAACATGATCAACTAGTGATTTATGCATCACATCAAAGCATAGGCCCTATAACTATTCCATGTTTGACTAAGATTATACTTTTTACCTAAACCATGAAATTTGTAGTAATACATACCTTATTCCTAAATATTAATCCAGAATCAATATCATTAGTTTAGTCGCAAAATCAATTCATTTAGTTGGACTTCTAATTAAAGGGTTTTATGTCACAGTTCATTGTCTATCAAACATTCCCTATGTGTTTTACCACAAACTATCACTATATTATGTCATTATAGAATGTGTAGTTTGTGATGACAAGAAATTATAATTTTACCACATCCCATGGGAATTAAACAACATGTGCAGGTGTGTCGCTCATTAATGTTAATATTTAGGTCATGCTAGTTACTATTACATTACTCATTATCTTATCCACTTCAATGTATAGGCTCACATATTTAGCAGTACTACAATCAATTTTCTCACAAAATCAAGAAATTGTTGAATTTTAGAGTTCAAATATTCCACTAATGTAGTAGTAAATATTCTCTATCAAACGCCTCCAATTTGGTTTATTCTCGTAAATATATTTTTAGTGACATTGGAACACTTTACTGATCCGTAACAACTAATTTGGTCTCCAAATATTGTTATATATTTTTATTAAAAAATATACATGGGGATTAGAAATTCAAAGATAAAATGAAAAGTGGATGGAGCTCATATATCTTATAAGGATAGGGATGTTGATGGTGATGATAATGATGGTAATTGCAATTAAATTCCTAAGTAATCATAATATTTTTTTGTAATTATTTTTATGTTGATATTATGATGCATAAAATTTTAGTTTATAAAAAAATAACAATAATACTTATTCCATGATATAGTTAATGAAAAAAAGTATTGTCTCTTTTAAATGAAATGGAAACAATTATGATATTTATTGTTCTTTATCATATTTATAACATATAATTCATATTTATACAAACAAGTTTTCAAAAAGTAAATTGTTTTTTAAAGAGCCCAAACCATAAGAAAATGTCAAATTAATAAGAGGCTATTCAAATAAATAAAATATTTATTAATTTATTTCATTAATTTTTATGTTTTTGTTGAAAAATAGTTTTAATATCTCTCACTTGGAACTCAACAAGTGAGGATACTTTTTTTATTTAAGTGTGTGTAAATTTCATCTAAAAACATACTTTATTTTTTATCCTGACTACATTTTTCAAAAAGGATTTATCTTGATGATATTATCTTGACTTGTTGAAATTTAAATTCACTCATTGAAATAAAATTATGTAATGTCGGTAAAAAATTTTAAAATATAATAATATTTTTATTTTAATCCAAAATTAAAAAAATTATTTAAATTTTTTTTATTTTATACTTTTAATTTTCTAAAATTAAAATTAACAACTTTGTTACCTTATATATATATTGCATTATTTATTAGCCAATAACAAAATATTATTACTTTTATTTACTTTAAAACATTTTATTTATTCAATCTGATACCTATTTTCTTGATTGATTATACGGATGTGCATCAATACAATAAAATTAGTTTAGATCATTTTTGAACCACTAACGTTTTTTTGGTCAGTGTAGGACACTCAAGAGGGGGTGAATTGTGTAACATCCAAGGTAAATAAAGAATAAATAATTTCCATATTTATTAATATTTAAGAATAAAATATTAATTTTACTTTAAATGGGTTTCTATGATCGATATCGTACCTGATACGCAACGATGAGTTCCTTGGAAAACTTACGTCGCACACTAGTAATAAAATAATATTATTTTAAATGTTAGTTATCACGTAGATGTTGTACTGGCAGGAATGGATAGAAATAACTAAAATATGATTATATATGTTTGTTAAATGTTTTCAAATTTATCTAATAAAGGATAATGGCTTAAAATACGAAAAGAATTCAATTTTAGGCTTATATACTCTAATTTTCACGAAAGGTCCACTTATCACCTTATGACGGCGAAGCGTCATTAAATATAGTTTTGATCGATCTTATAAATTATATTGGACCAAATATAACTCTTCTTTATAATCAGGACATCAAAATTTACTTTTTGTAGATTTTTGGTATCTTTCCGATAAAGTTCATTTTTTTAATGAATAGTGTAAAATGTTGTATTTTCATTCAAAACCTATTTTTAATCTAATTTTTTAACATGATTAGATTATATTTTGAATTGGTTTTAAATTTAAATTAGAATATATTTTTACCATTAAATCCAATAGTGGTCGTTGGAATTAATTTCAATTTGAAATCGGACTTAAACTAGTGTCAATCTTTTGATACTTATTGTTTCATAAAAACACGTTATTTGCTCTGACAGCAGGAATTAATTATTAAATTAATTAATGCAACTTATATGTTGTGAATTTTGTAAAATGGACCTCATTTTTTAATTCTGAATATCAAATATATCTTAGGGTGAAGTTTAAGTATTTTTCTGAAAAACATCAATTTTTGATGAATAGTGAAACCACTAAGTGGTACTTATAAAAACTGATTTTTCGTTTAAATGAAATTTTACCACTTCTGTGTTTTGAATTTCAAAAATCCAACATAAATGGTTGTTATTAAGAATTAAAATGTGTTTCAATGAGATTAAAATATTTTTTTTGGTGAATAGAAACTTTCAAGTTCTTAATCGTGATTAGAGGTAATTAGTGCAATTTAAGGCAAAAATGATGTTATAATAAAATGAAAATCCCTTGACACATGTCCTACCCTTATTGGATGTGTCATGGATGATCATGAAAAGCCATGGGTCAACTTGGGGACCCCATGGATCCACTTTGGTTGGAAAATGACATAAATAACTTTGTATTTAATGTTAAAGTAAAAAATGACACACACATGAGGTGTTTTACTAAAACAATTTTACATGGGGTTATACAAGTCCGATTTTTGACTATAAATATTCATTAGAAAGATAAAACGATTTCCTAAATCATGATATTTGTTTATAATTTTTAGACATTAAATAAATTAAATTATATATGACATCATGAGGATGCAGTGATGACCTCATTATTTAACGATTTAAATAAAATGGAAAGATAATGTAAAATATAAGACCTACACATGGCCAAAACCTATTGGATGGGTATATTTATAACCCTTATCACCTTATCCTTGAAACACATCACTGTGGGACCTCTTAAATCCGAATACAATTTTAAAATAATGTGAATTTTCTTTACCTTCCAAGAGTGCCCCTCCTCTCCTCTTATAAAAGGGCCCCACCCCTACCTCCTTACCCACACTCCCAATGCCTTTGGCTCGGCCAACCCCTTCCCATTTTGGCTCTCCAAATCCCTCTATTACTCATTGAAGCCTCACTTTGGGAAGAAGTCTTCCCAAGGAGCCTTTGAGCTCAAATCTAAGAGAGTTACCCGATTTTAAGGTAATGTTCTCTTTTGTGTCCTTTTGTTTTATTTTGCTTCTACAACTCCCTAAAATCTTTTTATTCTTTTCTTTTGTAAAAACTCCAGAATCCTAAATATAAAAGGATGTTTTCATAAGAATTATTCGAGCTACACTTACACACACCTACATCTAATGGTTAAAGAACATACTGTTTCCTTGGATGGCGAATTTCTGCCTCCCGAAACGATGATTGTTCAACATTATTTTAACACATTTAAATGTGTCCATTAATATGTAACTATATTTATATATGATATATAATATATTTATGTTTTTATTTAAGCTTCTGTATTTTTCATTTTGGGCATACCTTTATGGATTCCATTATGGCTAAACACGATATCTTCATTTAAGGAAGTGCGGACTACCGCCCCCTCAAAGTGATGTGATTCGTTAATGCCATATGTGGGACGTATAGAGGACGTATTTAAAGTTATTATGTATGATGTTATAATGGAATTATAATATACCTCTATATAATTATTATTTCTTCCCATTAAAGTATGAGATAGAAATGAAAGTAGCGTTCATGCGTACGTACGGCTTACCGTCTCCATGAACGGTGCATTTCATTTCATATTCCCAAATGTAATGTACTATTATATGTACATATATATAATGGATATATATGATTTATGTTACATATAAATGATTAATATAATTCTGTAATTAAAATATACATACCTCTCATTTAGTTTTAATTCCATTAATATGACATAGAAATGAAAGTAGCGTTCATGCGTACGTACAGCTTACCGTCTCCATGAACGGTTAATTTAATTTATTAACTATAAATGATTATGTAATATTATAAATGAATTTATATACTGGGTATATATGATATATATGATATCTACATCATGATTATAACTCTGGATATAATGGATACATGAACAACTTGTAATTATAAAGAGCATATTTTTGACTCAAGTACAAATGATCGTTAAAACGACTGTTAATAACTTAAATAATTACATAGTGTTCATGTCATAGTAATAAGTGATATAAAAGGAATAATGAACATGAAAAAGGTTCTTAAGCAAGTAGAAATTAACTTAAGTTTATTATTTAGGACGTTAAAGAACGATCGTGTCATGTCGGACCTGAGGTAAGGGACTTCGTCTCAATCTCCTTTCATTGAGGCATATTTCGTTTTATACACAACATTCTTTTATACGGTGTATAAACCCTTTGACTTTTACTTTTATACAAAAGGAATATTATTCTACGAACCATTTTACAAAATGACAAAAAGGAATGTTTCTTTTAACGTACGCGGTGACAACGACGTTTTTAGCCACCGTGGGTATTATTTGGTCTTTGGCTTCCTGAACAAGCCGTAATGTTTTTTTAAAATGAAATAAATACCATATACTCTTTATGTATTTTGGTATTGAAAATGATTTTTATAATGGATTTGTTATGTCAATATATTTAAGTGATATATTGTGATCAAAGTGTGGAAATGTTTTCTTTCCATTATATTTGTTTTATGTCTTCTGATTTTTATAATGGTACTTGGACATTTGATGGGTGGTTACGTGATAAATCATATGACGGGTGGTGCCGTGAATACCAGGACAGGTGGTTACGTTATAACCTCCAATGCATTGGGTATGGAAGTCAGCCGTATGGATTTTCCATTAAGTATGTATGGAAGTTGTGCGTATGGCTATTCCATTAAGTGATATGTGTGGAAGTCGACCGTATGGTTATTCCACTAATGTATGTTTATGTCTCAAGTTACCTTTATATATGTTATGTGTTCTTTATATGGGTTTTATGGTAATCCTTTGGTTACAAAAAAGTAAGTAATGATATTTTATTCAGTGAAGAGTTTTTTACGACTTCATGAAGGTGAAGGTATTACTTTGATAAAGTATACATGGTTTACTTGATGTTTGAAAAACTAACAGTTTTCATTCTTTGTGTATACCATACTGAGATTTTTATGCTCACCCCATGTTTTTTTGAAATGTTTTTTCACAGGACTTAATGTGGAATAAGGTCAGGGATGGGATCAAGGGAATGTCATGCTATATAAAACATGGAACTATACATGTTTGTTTTTAAGTGTTTTTTATTCTATGGAAACTTGGTTGACGTGTCTACTTTGTAAATATTTTGAGATGTAATAGTTATGTTCTAATTATCTAAAACTCTAATCCTGAAAATATTCTCAATGTGAATTATTCATTTAATTCAATATTAAGTAATTTTTAAGGCCGGGGCCTTATAGATGGTATCAGAGGTCGGTTTAGACAACTTTAGGAGTTAGAAAATTATTAAATTATAAGTTAATTTATGGTATGACTGAAATGATATAGCATTTAAAGATTACCTTGTTGCTTCGCCTATGATATTTCTGTGTTCAAAATGGTTTTCTGTAGAGGAAACAAAGTAGCTATGTTGGGACGACATAAGGAGGAAGACAACCTTCCAAATCAGCATCCTGAGATGGTCGGAATTGGAACTGAACAGTTTGTTGCGGTGATGGCACGGTTGACTCAGGCTATAAATGGTGGTGGTATCCATTCACGAGATCAGCCAAATCAACCACAGAGGAACATGTCAGTGGTGGAACATTTCATGAGGCAACATCCCCCATCATTCAGAGGATCATCTGACCCCGTACAAGTTGAAGGGAGGATTAAAGCACTGGACAAGATTTTTGATGTCATGGGGTGTTCAGACAATCAAAAGGTTAGTCTTGTTGTTTACCGTTTTGAAGGTGAAGCTGATCAGTGGTGGTCGATGGTAAAAAATATCAGGGATAGTGATGAGATTGAGGATCTTTACTGGGACGAATTCAAAGGTATGTTTCTTGAGAAGTATTTTCCTAACGTTGTTCGACTTAGGATGGAAAAAACAATTCTTGGAATTGAGGCAAGAGGACGACTCAGTGGCTGCCTATGAAGCAAAGTTCACTTGATTGGCATGGTATGATCCAAACTTCATACAAGATTTTGATAGTAAAATAAACCGTTTTTAAGTAGGGTTAAAGCCAATGTATCGAAGGGATCAAGCTTCTCATGAGTTCAAAAGTTATAAAAAACATGTTCGATGTGCGGAGAAGGTGGAAATGGAGTTTGACGATGATCAGGTGTTCTATGACAAACAGCAGAATAAGAGGTCTAGTTGGCAAGCAAAGGGGAAGAATTCATCAAAGAAGCAAGGAGGTAAGAAAACCAAATATCCTTCCTATGAGAAGTGTGGTAAAATGCATCCTAGAGAATGTTTATCCAAGTCTGGTAAGTACTTTCGGTGTGGTAAGTCTGGTCATATTGCTCGTAACTGTAAGTAAGATGATCAAGCAAGAAATGAAAAGCCAGTGGTAAGATGTTTTAAGTGTAATGAAGTGGGTCATTATGTAAATGATTGTCTAACGAAGAACTCGACTGGGGGAAAGCATCCAGAATACAAGCAGAAAGGGGTGGTGAAATCCTTTGCAACAACCTCAGCAGATGTTGGGCCATCAAATGAAGTGGTATCAGGTACACTGTTTGATTGTTCAGATTATGCCAATGTGTTGTTTGATTCAGGGTATACACACTCTTTATTTTCTGAGATGTTTTCTAGTAAATTGGAAATTGCATCTCAAGATATTAATCCTGAATTTATGGTAAAAACACCCTGAGGGAACGTTGAGAAAAAAAGGAACTATAAGAACCTTCCTATCCTTGTGTGTGGAAAGAATCTACCAGCAAACCTTATTTTTTTGCCTGTAGTAGAGTTTGATGATATTTTGGTGTTTTCTAAAAGTAAATAGGAGCATGAAAGTCATTTAAGGGTTATATTTCAAAACTTAAAAGAAAAGAAACTATATGGAAAATTCAGCAAGTGTGAGTTTTGGTTACAACAAATTTCTTTCCTGGATCACATTGTTTCAAAAGATGGCATAACTATTGATCCTGATAAAACAAAAGTTGTTGAAGAATGGCCGAGACCCACAAATGTAACCGAGATCCATAGTTTTCTTGGTTTGGCAGGTTACTACTAAAGGTTTGTTGAAAAGTTTTCATGGTTATCTAGTCCAATGTCTAAGCTAACTCGGAAGGGTGTTAAGTTTATCTGGACAAAAGAATGTGAGGATTATTTTCAGGAGTTGAAAAGAATATTGGTGAATGCTTCATTTTTGGAACATCCTTCCAGGAATGGTGAGTTTGTTATATAAAGTGATGCTTCGTTGAAGGGACTTGGTTGTGTCCTTATGAAGAATGATCAGGTAATTGCTTATTCTTCACGTCAGTTGAAAACTCATGAGGTAAATTACCCTACACATGATTTTGAATTAGCTGCTGTTGTTTTTTATTTAAAAATTTGGAGGCATCATTTGTATTTAGTAAAGTGTGAAATATATACTGATCAAAAAAGTTTAAAGTATATATTCACTCAGAAAGAATTGAACATGAGATAGAGGAGATGGCTGGAATTAAGCAAGGATTATGATTGTACAATTCACTACCATCCAGGAAAAGCTAATAAAGTTGCTGATGCTTTGAGTCGAAAATGTAATGCTTAATTAATGATGTTGCGTTTGGAACTAGATCCTTTGGTTAAGAATTTGATGAAATTTGGCATAGAAGTTTTTGGTGCAGGATGTCCTTCTGTTTTGTTTAAGGTATCAGTGAGATCTTCTCTATCAGACAGAATCAAGTAAGCACAGAAGAAAGACAATGAGTTGCAGAAAAAGGTAGAGCTGGTTCACAAAGGTAAGTTGCATGAATTCAACATTGATAGTGATTGTGTTTTGAGATTTGGGAAGAGATTGTGTGTGCCTTGTGATTTACAGTTGAAGGGAGAGTTGTTATGTGAAGCTCATAGTTCTCCTTTTTCAGTTCATCCTGGTAGTACTAATATGTACAGAGATCTGCGGGAGTATTACTAGTGGGATGGAATGAAAAGAGATATTGCTGATTTTACTGTGAAGTGTTCGACTTGTCAGTAGGTTAAAGCAGAGTGACAGTTACCGAAGGGGATGCTTCAGCATCTACCAGTGCCATAGTGGAAATGGGAGAATATATCCATGGACTTTGTTGTGGGATTACCGAAGACATCTCGAGGTACTAATTCAATCTGGGTTATTATTGATCGCTTGACTAAATCTACTCATTTCCTTCCTATACGAGATAATTTTTCCCTACTTCAACTTTCCCGTTTGTATCTTAAAGAGATAGTCAGGTTGCATGGATTTCCTCTCTCCATTGTATCTGACCGTGATCCCAAGTTTACTTCTAACTTTTGGAAAGGCCTTCAGAAGTCGTTGGGTACTGAATTAAATTTTAGTACAGCTTTTCATCCGCAATCAGATGGGCAGTCAGAACGAACAATTCAGACCTTGGAGGATATGCTACAAGCTTGTTCGATGGATTATCAGGGATGTTGAGACCAACATCTTTCTTTGGTTGAGTTTTCATATAATAACAGTTTTCATTCCAGTATACAGATGGCACCATTTGAGACATTATATGGGAAGTGGTGTTGAACTCCATCATTTTGGGATGAAGTGGGTGAAAGGAAGTCGATGGGACCAGAATTGTTAGAAGAGATGGCAGAAAAAGTTTAGTTGATTCAGAAACACATGAGAACAGCTCAGAGTAGGCAGAAGAGTTATGTGGATAACCGGAGGAAGGATCTATCTTTTGAGGTAGGTGATCATGTTTTTCTCAAAGTCTCACCATGGAAAAGTGTGATGTGATTTAGTAAGAAAGGAAAGCTGAGTCCAAGGTTTATTGGACCATATGAAATTCTAGAGAAAGTTGGATCAGTTGCTTACCGAGTGGCTTTACCTCGGAGTTTATCTCAGGTACAAAATGTTTTTCATGTTTTGATGCTGAGAAAAAAGTATATGCCAGATCTATCTCATTTTTGTGCCCAGAGGTAGTTCAGTTGGAATAGAATCTCTCTTATGAGGAACAACCGATCCAGATTCTTGAACACAGGGAGCAAGTGTTACGAAATAAGGTATTCCACCAGGTAAAGGTTTTGTGGAAAAACCATATGGTTGAAGAGGAAACGTGAGAATCTGAAAATGCTATGAGGGATAAATACCCCCACTTATTTTTATAAGTTAATAAAATTGCGAGGATGCAATTCCCAAAAGGGGGGAAGGATGTAACATTCCAGGTAAATAAAGAATAATGAATTTTTCATATTTATTAATATTTATGAATTAAATATTAATTTTACTTTAAAGGGGTTTCTATGATCGATATCATACCTGATACACAACGATGAGTTCCTTTGAAATCTTACGTTGCACACTAGTAATAAAATAATATTATTTTAAATGTTAGTTAACACATAGCTTTTGTACTGGCGGGAATGGATAGAAATAACTAAAATATTATTATATATGTTTGTTAAATGTTTTTACATTTATCTAATAAAGGATAAAGGCTTAAAATACAAAAAGAATTCAATTTTAGGCTTATATACTCTAATTTTCACGAAAGGTCCACTTATCACCTTTTGACGGTGAACAATAATTAAATATAGTTTTGATCGATCTTATAAATTCTATTGGACCAAATATAACTCTTCTTTAGAATCGGGACATCAAAATTTACTTTGTGTAAATTTTTGGTATCTTTCTGATAAAGTTCATTTTTTTAATGAATAGTGTAAAATGTTGTATTTTAATTCAAAACCTCCTTTTAATATAATTTTTTAAGATGATTATATTATCTTTTGAATTGGTTTTAAAGTAAAATTAGAATATATTTTTACCATTAAATCCAATAGTGGTCATCGGAATTAATTTCACCTTGAAATCAGACATAAACTAGTGTCAATCTTTTGATACTTATTGTTTCATAAAAACACGCTATTTGTTCTAACAACGGGAATTAATTATTAAATTAATTAATGCAGATTATATGTTGATAATTTTGTAAAATGGACCTCATTTATGAATTCGAAATATCAAATATATCTTAGGGTAATGTTTTGGTATTTTTCTGAAAAACTTCAATTTTTGATGAATAGTGAAACCACTAAGTGGTACATATAAAAACTGATTTTTCATTTAAATGAAATTTTACCACTTCTATGTTTTGAATTTCAAAAATCCGACATACATGGTTGTTATTAAGAAGTAAAATGTGGTTCAATAAGATTAAATTTTTTTTGGTGAATAGTAACTTTTAAGTTCTTAATCGCGATTAGAGGTAATTAGTGCAATTTAAGGAAAAAATGATATTATAATAAAATGAAAATACCTTGACAGATGTCCTAACCTTATTGTATGTATCATGGAAGACCAAGACAAGCCATGGGTAAACTTGGGGACGCCATGGAGCCACATTGGCTGGGAAATGACATAAATAACTTTTTATTTAATGTTAAAGTAAAAATGACACACAATGAGGTGTTTTACTAAAACAATTTTTACATGGGCTTATACAAGTCAGATTTTTGACTATAAATATTCATTAGAAATCTAAACAGATTTCATACATCATGATATTTTGTTTATAATTTTTAGACATTAAATAAATTAAATTATATATGACATCATGATGATGAAGCGATGACCTCATTATTTAACGATTTAAATAAAATGGAATAACAATGTAAACTATAAGACATACACAAGGCCAAAACCTATTGGATGGGTTGATTTTGAAACCTTATCACCTTATCCTCGAAACACATCAATGTTGGACCTCTTAAATCCGAATACCATTTTAAAATAAAGTTACTTTTCTTTACCTTCCAAGAGTGCCCCTCCTCTCCTCTTATAAAAGGCCCCACCCCTACCTCCTTACCCACACTCCCAAAGCATTTGGCTCATCCAAACCCTGCCCATTTTGTCTCTAAACATCCCTATATTACTCCTTGAAGACTAACTTTGGTAAGAAGTCTTCCCAAGGAAGCCTTTGAGCTCAAATCTAAGAGAGTTACCCGATTTTTAGGTAATGTCTTCTTTTGAGTCCTTTTGTTTTATTTTGCTTCTACAACCCCCTAAACACTTTTTATTATTTTCTTTTGTAACAACTCCAGTATCCTCAGTATACTAGGATGTTGTTATAATAATGATTCGAGCTACACATACACACACCTACATCTAATGGTTAAAGAACATACTGTTTCTGTGGATGGCGAATTTCTGCCTCCCGAAAGGATGATTGTTCAACATTATTTTAACACCTTCAAAGGTGACCATTAAGATGTCACTATATATATATATATGATATATAATATGTTTATGTTTTCCTTAAGCTTATGTATTTTTCATTTTGGGCATCCCTTTATTTTTTCCATTATGGGTAAACACGATATCTTCATTTGAGGAAGTGCGGACTACCGCCCCCTCAAAGTGATGTGATTCATTAATGCCGTATTTGGGACATATATAAGATGGATTTAGAGTTATTATATATGATGTTATAGAGGAATTATAATATACCTCTATATCATTATTATTTCTTCCCATTAAAGTATGAGATAGAAATGAAAGTAGGGTTCATGCGTACGTACGGCTTACCGTCTCCATGATCGGTGCATTTCAATTCTTATCCCCAAATGTAATGTACTATTATAAGTACATATATATAATGGATATATATGATGTATGTAACATCTTAATGATTAATACAATTCTGGAATTAAAATATAAATACCTCTCATTTAGTTTTAATTCCATTAATATGACATAGAAATGAAAGAAGCTTTCATGCATACGTACGGCTTACCATCTCCATGAACGGTGCTTTTCATTTGTTACATCCAAATGATTATGTAATATTATAAATGAATTTATATAATGGATATATATGATATATATGATATCTACATCATGAGTATAACTCTGGATATAATGGATACATGAACAACTTGTAATTATAAAGAGCATATTTTTTACTCAAGTACCAATGATCGTTAAAATGACTGTTAATAACTTAAATAATTACATAGTGTTCATGTCATAGTAATAAGTGATATAAAAGGAATAATGAACTTGAAAAAGGTTCTTAATCAAGTAGAAATTAACTTAAGTTTATTATTTAGGACGTTAAATAATGATCGTGTCATGTCGGACCCGAGGTAAGGGACTTTGTCTCAATCTCCTTTCATTGAGGCATATTTCATTTTATACACAACATTCTTTTATACGGTGTATAAACCCTTTGACTTTTACTTTTATACAAAAGGAATATTATTTTATGAAGCGTTTTACAAAATGACAAAAAGGAATGTTTCTTTTAACGTACGCGGTGACAATGACCTTTTCAGCCGCCGCGAGTATTATTTGGTCTTTGGCTTCCTGAACAAGCCGTAATGTTTTTTTAAAAGAAATAAATACCATATACTATTTATGTATTTTGGTATTGAAAATGGGTTTTATAATGGATTTGTTATGTCAATATATTTAAGTGATATATTGTGATCAATGTGTAGAAATGTTTTCTTTCCATTATATTTGTTTTATGTCTTATGATTTTTATAATGGTACTTGGACATTTGACGGGTGGTTATGTGATAAACCATATGACGGGTGGTGTCATGAATACCAGGATGGGTGGTTACGTTAAAACCTCCAATTCATTGGGTATGGAATTCGGCCGTATGGCTATTCCATTAAGTATGTATGGAAGTTGGCCGTATGGCTATTCCAATAAGTGATATGTGTGGAAGTCGACCGTATGGTTATTCCACTTATGTATGTTTATGTCTCAAGTTACCTTTATATATGTTATGTGTTCTTTATATGGGTTTTATGGTAATCCTTTGGTTACAAAAAAGTAAGTAATGATATTTTATTCAGTGACGAGTTTTTTACTACTTCATGAAGGTAAAGGTATTACTTTGATAAAGTATACATGGTTTACTTGATGTTTGAAAAACTAACAGTTTTCCATCTTTGTGTATACCTTACTGAGCTTTTTATGCTCAGCCCATGTTTTTTTGAAATGTTTTTCACAGGAATTAATATGGAATAAGGTCATTATGGGATCAAGGGAATGTCATGCTATATAAAACATGGAACTAGACATGTTTCTTTTTAAGAGTATTTTATTCTATGGAAACATGGTAGAAGTGCCTAATTTGTAAATCTTTTGAGATGTAATAGTAATGTTCTAATTCTATAAAACTCTAAACCTGAAAATATCCTGATTTTGAATTATTCCTTTAATTCAATATTGAGTAATGTTTAAGGCTGGGGCCTTATAAATTGAGTTCCTATAAAACATTTTGTTAAAAGGTGTATTTAATATATTCTCCCAATTTAAAGTAAAACTAGCCAATTAACCAAGGTTGTAAAATTATGATTTCTTGGATGTTTATATAGTTTCTTAGAAGATTGTTTAATTCTAAGTTATAACAATATGGAATATAGATATAAAATTTGAAACTAATCTAATAAAGAAAAATAGTTATAACTAATATAAAAGACTATCTATCAACGGAAAATTTAGTTTTCTAAAATATGATTTAAAATAGATAAAGACTAAATTGAAAAAAAAACATCAGATATAAAACAATTGATTCAGTCTCAATTGAAGACATAATCTTATATACATGGTGATCACCTACCACCAAGGAATATATATATATATATATATATATATATATATATATATATATATTGAGGTTTGATTCACACCTTGGAATGGGGTAAACAATAGTACACTAAACTGTCTAGGCTACCAGACCTCTACCACCATTCTAACTGGGAATATAACTCACCAGGCCTCACAAGACCTCTTCCATTGTTCTTCATGGGATAAAAAAAAGTAAAAATATAATTTTTTGAGGATATATATTATCCTATATTTTAGTTTAGGATAGAGTTTTGGATTTTTATATGGATGAACACACTGCTTGAAAATGTAATTAAAGGTACACACCAAAGAAATAAAAACATGATAGATTTTAAGAGGCTTCGTGTGTGCTATAGATTCGATTTGGAATACTTGGTGTATTAGAGTTGAAACTGGATTCTAGTTCTAGAAACAGACACTGAAAAAATAGTTTTGAAGAGCATTGTTTTCTGTCTTCTAGAAGGGTGATATGTTCTTATACTTTTGTTTAGTTGGATGATACAAAGATGATGAAACTGTTATGAAAAACTATTCTCCGGTTCAGTGCAATTAGGAATGAATAATTCCTTCTGTGTTCTTCCATTCTGTATGTTTCTCATGGGGGTCTACATGTATCTTATTGTGTATGTGTGTCACCACGTGTATATATTCCATGGAATATTATTTGTATACATATGATTTCATCCTGACAATTTTAATGGTTGATTTAGATAATATAACTTTTATTTCTGATATCATATGTTAAGATGTCTACAAAATATAATTAAATTAATCAGACGCATTAAAATATTATAATTTAGTCTCCTAGAAGTAATGTTTTAATAAATTAAGTTTTAAAAAGTCTATCAGTGATTCCTCGTTCATTATCTCCATCTATTGGTGTCTCATTTCATCGGTGTGTTAATTTGTCAGTAATTCTATGTGTTGGTGAATCATTTTAGCTGATAGTGAGTCCTTGCATTGGTAGAACAATGCATCGGTAGGTCAATTACATCAGTATGTCTTTACATTAGTAGGTCAATTTCATATCTAAGTCCTTGTTTCAGAAGGTTAATCGCATTATCGGTGAGATAGTATGTCTGTTGTAATGTTGACTCGACAGTCAATGTGTCATTTCATTGGTATCTCCATTTTTCAGTATAACAATGCATCAGTAGCAACATTGAGTTGTTAGTGACTCATTTAAACTATTTGTGTCTCATTCCTTTTTTCAGTGTTCATTTGTTATAGTTTAAAAATAATCATGGGCTATTATACAACATAAATATTAACAGAATGTATCATATTTATATGTGATCATAGATAAAATTAATTGCACACATTGAAAATTATATAATTTTGATTTAAATGTTTAGACATGATTAATAGGAATTATCATGATTTTCTATAATTAAAATTATTAATACTTGAGAGGTTTTCCAATAGTATCCTATGGGATACCAATCTCCCTTTTTTTTATCACAGATCATGGTATTATTTAGTTTAGTCATTTTTAATGATAAAAAATCATTCTACATATCATCTCTCATTATTGATGACTATCCTCAATATATAGATAAGGTTTAGAGATAAAATAAATATTGATGGTATAAAAAGAATTATAAATTATGTAACTGTGATTTTAATGGAAAACTAAATAAGTAATTCTATATTGTTCTCCCCCTATAGGGATTATCAAAACGTGCAATGTAAGAAAAATTGAATCTCCACCATTGGGGTATAAGTAAGAATGAAATAGCTGGAAAAGAAATAAAATGTTCCATAGTAGAATATATAGAAGTCAAATAGACGAAATACAAGAATAAAAATTTACCTTAATCTATAAATGAAAATGTGGTACAAATCATCAAAAAATAACAAATGTAAACCAAAAATCCTTATCAAAGGAATTTCATAATTATAGATCATGATTTAGAGGAGCCTTCCCTTTCTCTGAGGGATCAATTTAGGGTCCAGTGGGTGGTGGATGAGAAACAGGAGGGTCTAAAGAAATTTTCAGTTGAGGTAGGATTACTCATTCGGGTATATTTGGTATGAAGCTCAGTTTGTGTTGGGACAACACATGAGGTTGAATTTGAGACAAGACCTGAGTAACTTAAATCTGAGGTGGAGACACTGACCTAGTTGGTCCAAGAGGTGCAGCAGTAGGAACTTTAATGGATTTAATTTGTACATGAAGGTATGGATTAAACATCTTAATGAAATACTTAATGATTTCACAAGAATAATTCATTTATTTCTCAAAATAATATTTATTTTACATGATTTTTTTAAAATAGGTGTGAATCCATTAAATTGATTAACGTGTTCTATAAATGCTATTGTAACAGGGGTAACATCAAATTCTCTTCCAAATAATTAAATTGACTTGTCAGCTATTTCTTGGTTTAAATATTCAAGAAATATGAATTAATACTCTTTAGAAGATCTTTCTAAGGAGCATATGCTTCCTTGGTATAATATCTGACCATATTTTTAAAATGATTACAGTTCTTCTCAATTTCAGAAAGACTTTCAGAACTAGAAGCATGAAATAGTGCATGAATCTCTTCGTTACCAACACATAGAACTACCTCAATATCCAATATCTGAGAATTCATATTGGAGGTAGAAAGAATATCATATGGATAAGAGTTATGAGTCTTCAAATATATATGGACATTCTCTAAAAACATGTGTTCTCTATGGTGAAAGTATTTATTACATAAGAAAGCTTATTTATTTATTTTCTCATCCTGGAAATGCTTGAAAAAATTTTCTTAGAAGTTTTAATTATATTATATAGAATCTGTTCTATGATTTTCATTGAAACACTACCTACATCAGACTCACTCATACCCACTATCTAACATGGAAGAGAAATAAATTTCTCAAAAAATCTCATTTTTTCTATTGAAGATCAGAGAGAGCGTAATTCATCACTTAGTTTAGAGTTTTCTCTTCTATCTATTTTAATCTCATACACCATTTGAGATTGAACTGAGTGACTTATACCTGAACATGATTCTTCTTTAAACCTATCAAAATCTTCTTTAGTGACAGAGTCACTAGGAAGGGTCTCAACCACTGATTATCTTGTAACAGGTAGAAAACAACATCTTTTTATTCTTCATAATCTAACCCTATTGCTACATACCAAATATTTATTTTCCATTAACACATTACATCATCATCTAGAGGAGTGAGATTGTCAATTCATACTCTTCCAAGTGGATTCTCATCACCTCCTTGATCTCCTGTTTCCTGAGGATACCCCTCAATTTGAGCTCCCTTTATAGGATTCTCACCATCAGCATGTGGTGTCCTTCATTCATATACTAAATGAGGTACATGCCTTTCCTGAGCTTCCACATAATCATGAACTTTAGAATTTTTTATTACTTCAACAAAAATATCAGGATGTTCTTCCAACCGTGCCTCATCCACAACTTCAACCGTTTCAATATATCCACCATGATTATTCATATGATGGTTATCATCACATTCACTACATTAATCATCATCATGTTCATATACATGAACATCATTTCCAATCATATCATCATTTTCATGGCATTCTTACTCTCCATTAACATTTCTAGACTCATATTCTTCACTTCCTTCTTCATCTTCTTCATAGAAAATGGATCTACTTATATATTCCCTATTTCTTAAGACTTTTGTCTCATCATCTCCATTTTCATCATGCGTGGTTTCATCAGAGGTTAAGGCAGATGGAGGACTTGGATGTCCAAATGAAAATAATTTTTGAGAATTAGTGGTGTCAGGATAACTCTTATCATCAATAGGTAATCCATGTTATGTAACTGGTGTGGTTTGGTCTTGTTTTTATTCTGAATAATAAACAACTTTCTTATTTGGTCCCAAACAAAGTTCATCCATATTCATAAGTCTAGTTAGATGATCCACCATATTGAACATATCATAAATCATATATTAATATCTGGCCCATTCTCTCTTCCATGGGATTCAGTTAATCTTCATCCTTTTATATATCTATTTACTGAGGAAGTTCCCACATCACTTAGAAACAACTTCTTCTCCATAATTAACACAACCTTTCTCTTTTAACATAACTATGATTAACTTTGGAAAAAACAAGGAATTGGTTTTTCCTGAAGGTATAGTCATTTCATTCATGTGCACAATAAAGTATCCACACAGATTTACCTTAATCAATTTTCTCATCCGATAAACCATATAGAAATCATGATACATTAGATATGCAAAGTCATTTTTCCTATAACAGATCTAATGTGGAATAAACATGAATAAAATTATACATTCTCCACTTTACTCTATAGTTATGGGCATCATATTCTCTCAATTATTATTATGCTCTTTCGAAGTTGTATCAAAAAAGGAAATATCACTCTCAAGAGGAGTGGTACCATGATAATCATCAAATGCAATGTCATGTGGAAAATTAAGAAATTAATCCCATTATCTAGATGAAAAATAAATTCTCTTTCCAATCACTATATAATTAATCAATAAAACATCAAATACTTCTAGTATGAACTCCGTATTCTTGTAAAATTAATTTACATGATTTGGTTAAGGGGTATTTGATTAAAAAATAACCACTCAATCCATCCATGATCTCATAGTACCATAGCATCAACGACTTTCTTTCCAACATCCATTTCACAAGAACAAATTTTTCTTTTGTTACTAATTGGTTCTCCATTACATGATTAACTGGTCTAGATGATTTTCTCGATTCCTCTTTATTTTTCATAGTTACATGAGAATCTCCACCACCAAGTTCTCTATTCACACACATCATTCCAACATTTCGGTTTGATGGTTGGAAGGTGAAAGGTCGAGGGTAGAGAGAGAAATGGATGAGTGAGTATAAGGCCCCAGCCTTAAACCTTACTTAATCTTGAGTTATTACAAGATTACACATTGAGGATCTTTTCAGGTTTAGAGTTTTAGAGAATTAGATCATAAAACTTTCATTACATTCCACATATAAACAAAGTGGTTACATAAAGATAGTATTCTTCATTCCCATCAATGGAAACACATTTAAAATAAAACATGGATTATTTCTTGACACATCCTTGACTTTATCATCTTATCATGTACCTTTCCCTTGACCTGTGAAAAACATTTCAAAAACTTGGGATGAGCATAAAAACTCAGTATGGGTTATAAAAAAACATGGAAAGGAAACATGAGTTCATATATACATAAGAATGAAATCATACTTTACCCATAAAACATAGGCACTTTAACATACCTCATAAAATCATGAATAAATCATATAAATCATAATACGTAAAGGTAACTTGAGGCATTCATAACATTCTTACGTAGGGAGTAACCCTCTTGGTTACATTTGGAATACCCATCACAGTATATTCCCTAAAAATCTCTTCGGAGAAACCTTAACGTTTCACTCCTTCGCGTTACCCAATGCATTGGAGAGCTATAACGGGCTCACCCGCCCTTAGTTTATCACGGAACCACCCGTCTTCATAATAATGCCCAAGAACCATAACATAATCATATCACATAAAACATGCATAAAGGAAACATAAAATTTCCAAATTTCAATCACGAGATATCAATTCAACACATTGATATAATTGAAACATTATGAAAACCATTTTCAATACCAAAGTAAAACATGGTATTTATTTTTCTTTTTTTAAAAAAAGGTATGGCTTGTAGAGGAAGCCGAAACTCAAATAACGGTTACGACGGCGGAGAAGTCGTTGTCTCCGCATACGTACGACAAAAACATTCCCTTTTTTCGTTTAGTAAACGCTTCGTATAAAAAAAATATTCCTTTTGAATAAACGTAAAAGTCAAAGGGGTTTATACACCGTATAAAAGAAAGTTGTGTATAAAATAAAATATGCCTCAACGAAAGGAGATTGAGACGAAGTCCCATACCTCGTATCCGACTTGACCCGACCGTTCTTTAATCTCCTGAAGAATAAACCTGAGTTAATCTCTACTTGATTATGAATCTTTTTCAAGTTCATTATTCCTTTTCTACCATGTTATGAACATCATGTAATCAGTTAAGTTAATAATGTTCATTTTGTCGGTATTTGGTTCTTAAGTCAAAAATAGACTTCTTACACTTACATGTTGTTAATTTGGTCAAAGGTTCATTATATCCAGAATGGTATTCATGATGTAGATATCATATATGTCATATATATCCAGTACTTACATGCATTTTTAATATTACATAATCATTTAGAGGTAAGAAATGAAATGCACCGTTCATGGAGACGGTAAGCCGTACGTACGCATGAACGCTACTTCCATTTCTATTTCATATTTTCTGGAATGGAATCATAATGATATAAGAGTATATTATAATTCCAGTATAATAACATATATAATATCATTAACTTTATCCTTTACACATCCCACATATGGTATTAACGAATCAAATCACTTTTAGGGGGCGGTAGTCCGCACTTCCTAAAATGAAGATATCGTGTTTACCCATAATGGAAACCATAAAGGTATGCCCAAAATGAAAAAAACAGAAGCTTAAGGAAAACATAAACATATTATATATCATATATAAAAATAGTGACATCATAATGGCCACCTTTGAAGGTCTTAAATGAGTGTTGAACAATCATCGTTTCGGGAGGCAGAATTTCGCCATCCACGGAAACCGTATGTTCTTTAACCATTTGATGTAGTTGTGTGAGAGTGTAGCTCAAATAAATCATATAACAACATCCTAGTATATTTAAGATACTGGTGTTGTTACAAAATAATTAAATAAAAAGAGTTTAGGGGGTTGGAGAAGCAAAATAAAACAAACGAACATGAGAGAATGAATTACCTTAAAAAGTGTAACTCCTTTTGAGTTGAGCCTAAAGGCTTCCTTTGAAAGGATTATGCCCAAAGGGAATCCTCTAGGATGAGGAGAGGGATGTGGATAGAGCAAATGGTCAGGGGTTGGCCGAGCCAAAAGCTTTAGTAGTGTGTGAAATGAGGTAGAGGTGGGGGCCTTTTATAAGAGGAGAGGAGGGGCACTTTTGGAAAGTAAAGAAATATTACTTTACTTGAAAATGTGTTTCGGTTTTAAAAAGTCCCACATTGAGAGAATTAGGGGATAAGGTGATAAGGGTTCGAAATCCACTCATACAATTGGTTTTTTACATGTGTAGTTCAAAGATTTTACATTATCTTTCTATTTTATTTAAATCGTCAAATAATGATGTCATCGCTGCATCATTATTATGTCATAACTAATTAAATTTATTTAATGTCTAAAAATTATAAACAAAATACTATGATATAGGAAATCTTTTTATATTTCCAATGACTATTTATAATCAAAATTTGGACATGTATAACCCCACTTAAAAATTGTTTTCGTAAAACATATTATGTTTGTGTCATTTTCACTTTAACATTAAATAAAAAGTAATTTATGTCATTTCCCAACAAAAGTGGATCCATGGGGTCCCCAAGTTGACCCATGGCATGTCATGGTCGGCCATGACACAACAAATGAGGTTGGGACATGTGTCTAGGTCATTTCATTTTATTAAGGTATTATTTATACCTTAAACTACCCTAATTACCACTAATCGTGATTAAGAACTTAATAAGTTACTATTCACCAAAAAATTATTATAATCTCATTGAACCACATTTTAATTCTTAATGACAACCATGTATGTTGGATTTTCAAAATTCAGTACACATTAGTGGTAAACTTTCATTTAACTGAAAAATCAGTTTGCTTGATTACCACTTAGTGGTTTCACTATTCATCAAAAATTGAAGTTTTTCAGAAAATTACCAAAAATTCACCCTAAGCTATATTTGATATTCCGAATTCAAAAATGAAGTCTATTTTACAAAATTCAAATCATATAAGTCACATTAATTAATTTAATAATTAATTCCCGCTGCCAGAGCAAATAGCGTGTTTTTACAAAACAATAAGTATCAAAAGATTGACACCAGTTTAAGTCTAATTTCAAAGTGAAATTGATTCCAAAGACCACCATTGGATAAAATGGTAAAAATATATTCTAATTTAACTTCAAAACCAATTCAAAACATAATCTAATCATATAAATAAATTAGATTAAAAAGCAGTTTTGATGTAATGTGCAGTATTTTTCACTATTCATTAAAAAATGAACATTGTGAGAAAAATACCAAAAATTCACACAAGGTAAATTTTGATGTCCCAATCATAAAGAATAAGTTTATTTTGACAAACATAGTTTATAAAATTGTCAAAATATAGATTCAAAAATAGTTTTCCATCAAAAGGCAGTAAAACAATCTTTTAAGAATATTAGTGTATTCCATGCATAAGATTGTATTTATTTTCATTTTAAGCCTCTATAACACTATCTTAATCATTAATAGACATAGATAAAAATATCTATTATTCATTACTTACTTGGGATGTTACATCCTTCCCCCCTTTAGAAAATTGCGTCCCCGCAATTTATTTACTTATCGAATAAATGGGGGTACTTATCCCTCATTGCATTTTCAGATTCCCATGTTGCCTCTTCAATCATGTGGTTTTTCCACAAAACCTTTACCTGCTTAATCACCTTATTCCGTAACACTTGCTCCCTGTGGTCAAGAATCTGGACCGGTTGTTCCTCATAAGATAGGTTCTCTTCCAGCTGAACTACCTCTGGGCTCAAAACATGAGATGGATCTGGCATATACTTTCTCAACATCGAAACGTGAAAAACATTGTGTACCTGAGATAAACTCAGAGGTAAAGCCACTCGGTATGCAACTGATCCAACTCTATCCAGAATGTCGTATGGTCCAATGAACCTTGGACTCAACTTTCCTTTCTTACCAAATCTCATCACACTTTTCCAAGGAGAAACCTTGAGAAAAACATGATCACCTACCTCGAAAGATAGATCCTTCCTCCGGTTATCCGCATAACTCTTCTGCCTGCTCTGAGCTGTTCTCATGTGTTTCTGAATCAGTTGAACTTTTTTTGCCATCTCTTCTACCAATTCTGGTCCCATCAACTTTCTTTCACCCACTTCATCCCAGAAAGATGGAGTTCGACACCGCTTCCCATATAATGCCTGAAATGGTGCCATCTGTATACTGGAATGGAAACTGTTATTATATGAAAATTCAACCAAAGAAAGATGTTGGTCCCAACTTCCCTGATAATCCATAGAACAAGCTCGTAGCATATCCTCCAATGTCTGAATTGTTCGTTCTGACTGCCCATCTGATTGAGGATGAAAAGCTGTACTAAAATTTAATTCAGTACCCAACGACTTCTGAAGGCCTTTCCAAAAGTTAGAAGTAAACCTGGGATCACGATCCGATAAAATGGAGAGAGGAACTCCATGTAACCTGACTATCTCTTTAAGATACAAACGGGAAAGTTGATCCAGAGAGAAAGTATCTCGTATAGCAAGGAAATGAGCAGATTTGGTCAAGCGATCAATAATAACCCAGATTGCATTATTACCTCGAGATGTCTTCGGTAATCCAACAACAAAGTCCATGGATATATTCTCCCATTTCCACTCTGGCACTGGTAAAGGCTGAAGCATCCCTTTCGGTAACTGCCGCTCTGCTTTAACCTACTGAAAAGTCAAACACTTCACAGTAAAATCAGCAATGTCTCTTTTCATTCCATCCCACCAGTAATACTCCCGCAGATCTCTATACATCTTAGTATTTCCCAGATGAACTGAAAACGGAGAACTATGAGCTTCACATAACAACTCTCTCTTCAACTGTGAATCACAAGGCACACACAATCTCTTCCCAAATCTCAAAACACAATCATTATCAATGTTGAATTCAGGCAACTTACCTTTCTGAACCAGCTCCACCTTTTTCTGCAACTCACTGTCTTGCTTCTGTGCTTGCTTGATTCTATCTGATAGAGAAGATCTCACTGATACCTAAAACAAAACAGAAGGACTTCCTGCACCAACAACTTCTATGCCAAAGTTCATCAAATCGTTAACCAAAGGATCACGTTCCAATCGCAACATTGTTAATGAAGCATTACTTTTTCGACTCAAAGCATCAGCCACTTTATTTGCTTTTCCCGGATGGTAATGAATTGTACAATCATAATCCTTGATTAATTATAGCCATCTCCTCTGTCTCATGTTTAACTCTTTCTGAGTGAATATATACTTTAAACATTTTTGATCGGTATATATTTCACACTTTACTCCATACAAATGATGCCTCCAAATTTTTAAAGCAAAAACAACAGCAGCTAATTCCAAATCATGTGTAGGGTAATTTACCTCATGAGTTTTCAACTGTCGTGAAGCATAAGCAATTACCTGATCATTCTGCATTAGGACGCAACCAAGTCCTTTCAATGAAGCATCACTATATATAACAAACTCACCATTCCTGGAAGGTAGTGCCAAAACTGGAGCATTCACCAATCTTCTTTTCAATTCCTGAAAACAATCATCACATTCTTTTGTCTAGATAAACTTAACTCCCTTCTGAGTTAGCTTAGTCATTGGACTAGATAACCTTGAAAAATTTCTAACAAACCTTCGATAATAGCCCGCCAAACCAAGGAATCTACGAATCTCGGTTACATTTGTGGGTCTTGGCCATTCTTCCACAACTTTTGTTTTTACAGGATCAACAGTTGTTCCATCTTTAGAAACAATGTGACCAAGGAAAGAAATTTGTTGCAACCAAAACTCACACTTTCTGAATTTCCCATACAGTTTCTTTTCTTTTAAGGTTTGCAAGATAACCCTTAAATGTTTTTCATGCTCCTATTTACTTTTAGAAAACACCAAAATATCATCAATGAAAACCACCACAAACTTATCCAAGAACTCATGGAAAATTCTATTCATTAAGTCCATGAATACATCAGGTGCATTGGTTAGCCCAAAAGGCATTACTACAAATTCATAATGGCCATATCTCGTACAGAACGCGGTCTTCGGAATATCTTCCTCCTTAACCTTCAGCTGATGGTACCCCGATCTCAAGTCAATCTTTGAAAAAAACTGAGCTCCCTGGAGCTGATCAAACAAATCATCGATATGAGGCAAAGGATATTTGTTCTTAGTAGTGATATTATTCAAGGCTCTATAATCAATGCAAAGTCTCATAGAACCATCTTTCTTTTTAACAAATAAAACAGGAGCACCCCATGGTGATGTGCTAGGTCTAATGAAACCTTTCTCTAATAAATCTTGCAATTGCTCCTTCAAATCTAAAAGTTCAATTTGTGCCATTCGATAAGGGGGTTTTGAAATTGGCTTGGCATCAGGAACTAAGTCAACAGTAAACTCAACTTCCCGATCTGGTATTATTCCAGGCAACTCATCAGGAAAAACATCAGGATACTCATTTACCACTGGCACATCATTAATCTGAATAGTTCCTTTATTTTCAATGACGTGTGCAAGGTAACATTCATTTCCATCTTTTACAAGTTTCTCGGCCTCTTGATATGTTATCAAAAGTAAGGGTTCATTCTTGTAAACAAACTGAAAGTCTTTCTGAAAAGAAACTTCTTTAGCTCTACAGTCAATCTTAGCATGGTAAATAGAGAGACAATCCATACCCAGGATAACATCAAACTCTACTAGAGGTAGAACAATAAGGTTTCCAAGTAGGTTTTTTCCACAGATAAGGATAGGAAGATTCTTAAAAATTCTTTTTTCCTCGACACTTGCCCCATGTGTTTTTACCAAAAGTTCAGGAGTCATTTCTTGAGATGGTATTCCCATTTTACTAGAAAAGGTTTCAGAGATGAAAGAATGTGTAGACCCCGAATCAAACAACTCACTGGCATAATCTGAAAAAACAAACAAAGTACCTGATACAACTTCATTTGATGGCCCGACATCTGCTGAAGTAGTTGCAAAGGATTTCACCACCCCTTTCTGCTTGTAGTCTAACTGCTTCCCATCACTCAAGCTCCTTGTCGGACACTCGTTTGCATAGTGACCCATCTCATTGCACTTATAACATTTCACTAACTTTAAATCAAACTTGTTCTTACCTTCACCTTGATCCTTTTCAGTGCAATCACGAGCCTTATGTCCCATCTTACCACATCGGTAGCACTTCCCAGAATTCAGAAGACATTCCCGAGCATGCCTTTTGCCACATTTATCACAAACTGGAAACTTAGTTCTCTTACCATCAGACTTCTTTGAAGAATTCTTACCTTTCTCCTGCCACCTCGGTCTCTTCTTCTGCTGGTTGTTATAGAACACTTGGTCATCGGAAAACTCCATTTCCACCTTCTCAGCACATCGAACAAGCTTTTCATAACTTTTAAACTCACGAGAAGCTAATGCCCTTCGATATTTTGGCTTTAATCCTGAGTAAAAACGATTGATTTTACTATCAAGGTCCCGGATAAAATTTGGAGCATACCTTGCCAATCGAGTGAACCTTTCCTCATAGGCAGCCACTGAGTCTTCCTCTTGCCTCAATTCCAAGAATTGCTTTTCCATCCTAAGTCGAACAGCCTTAGGAAAATACTTCTCAAGAAACATACCTTTGAATTCATCCCAGTCGAGAGCATCAATCTCATCGGCATCCCTGATATTTTTAACCATAGACCACCACTGATATGCTTCACCCTCCAAACGGTAAATAGCAAGACTAACCTTTTGATTGTCTGAACACCCCATGACATCAAAAATCTTCTCCCGTGCTTTAATCCACCCTTCAGCTAGCACAGGGTCAGATGATCCTCTGAATGATGGGGGATGTTGCCTCATGAAATGTTCCACCACTGACATGTTCCTCTGCGGTTGATCTGGCTGATCTCGTGCATGGATACCACCGCCATTTATCGCTTGAGTCAACTGCACCATTTCTGCCACAAACTGTTCAGTTCCAATTCCGACCATTTCTGGATGCTGATTCGGAAGGTTATTTCCTTCTGTATGCCTTCCCAGCACTGCTTCCCTGTTTCCTCTACGGAAAACCATTCTGAACAAACATGTCTTAGATGAAGCAACATGGTAATCTTTAAATGCTATATCATTTCAAAAAAAAAATATTTTTGGATAATCATTTAATGGAATTCTAACTCCTAAAGTTATCTAAACCGACCTCTGATACCAACTATAAGGCCCCAGCCTTAAACCTTACTTAATCTTGAGTTATTACAAGATTACACATTGAAGATCTTTTCAGGTTTAGAGTTTTAGAGAATTAGATCATAAAACTTGCATTACATTCCACATATAAACAAAGTGGTTACATAAAGATAGTATTCTTCATTCCCATCAATGGAAACGCATTTAAAATAAAACATGGATTATTTCTTGACACATCCTTGACTTTATCATCTTATCATGTACCTTTCCCTTGACCTGTGAAAAACATTTCAAAAACTTGGGATGAGCATAAAAACTCAGTATGGGTTATAAAAAAACATGGAAAGGAAACATGAGTTCATATATACATAAGAATGAAATCATACTTTACCCATAAAACATAGGCACTTTAACATACCTCATAAAATCATGAATAAATCATATAAATCATAATACGTAAAGGTAACTTGAGGTATTCATAACATTCTTACGTAGGGAGTAACCCTCTTGGTTACGTTTGGAATACCCATCACAGTATATTCCCTAAAAATCTCTTCGGAGAAACCTTAACGTTTCACTCCTTCGCGTTACCCAATGCATTGGAGAGCTATAACGGGCTCACCCGCCCTTAGTTTATCACGGAACCACCCGTCTTCATAATAATGCCCAAGAACCATAACATAATCATATCACAAAAAACATGCATAAAGGAAACATAACATTTCCAAATTTCAATCTCGAGATATCAATACAACACATTGATATAATAAAAACATTATGAAAACCATTTTCAACACCAAATTAAAACATGGTATTTATTTTTCTTTTTAAAAAAAAGGTATGGCTTGTAGAGGAAGCTGAAACTCAAATAACGGTTACGACGGCGGAGAAGTCGTTGTCGCCGCATACGTACGACAAAAACATTCCCTTTTGTCGTTTAGTAAACGATTAGTATAAAAAAAGATTCCTTTTGAATAAACGTAAAAGTAAAAGGGGTTTATACACCGTATAAAAGAAAGTTGTGTATAAAATAAAATATGCCTCAACGAAAGGAGATTGAGACGAAGTCCCATACCTCGTATCCGACTTGACCCGACCGTTCTTTAATCTCCTGAATAATAAACTTGAGTTAATCTCTACTTGATTATGAATCTTTTTCAAGTTCATTATTCCTTTTATACCATGTTATGAACATCATGTAATCAGTTAAGTTAATAATGTTCATTTTGTCGGTATTTGGTTCTTAAGTCAAAAATAGACTTCTTACACTTACATGTTGTTAATTTGGTCAAAGGTTCATTATATCCAGAATGGTATTCATGATGTAGATATCATATATGTCATATATATCCAGTACTTACATGCATTTTTAATATTACATAATCATTTAGAGGTATGAAATGAAATGCACCGTTCATGGAGACGGTAAGCCGTACGTACGCATGAACGCTACTTCCATTTCTATTTCATATTTTCTGGAATGGAATCATAATGATATAAGAGTATATTATAATTCCAGTATAATAACATATATAATATCATTAACTTTATCCTTTACACATCCCACATATGGTATTAACGAATCAAATCACTTTTAGGGGGCGGTAGTCCGCACTTCCTAAAATGAAGATATCGTGTTTACCCATAATGGAAACCATAAAGGTATGCCCAAAATGAAAAAAACAGAAGGTTAATGAAAACATAAACATATTATATATCATATATAAAAATAGTGACATCATAATGGCCACCTTTGAAGGTGTTAAATGAGTGTTGAACAATCATCGTTTCGGGAGGCAGAATTTCGCCATCCACGGAAACCGTATGTTCTTTAACCATTTGATGTAGTTGTGTGAGAGTGTAGCTCAAATAAATCATATAACAACATCCTAGTATGTTTAATATAGTGGTGTTGTTACAAAAGAATTAAATAAAAAGAGTTTAGGGGGTTGGAGAAGCAAAATAAAACAAACGAACATGAGAGAATGAATTACCTTAAAAAGTGTAACTCCTTTTGAGTTGAGCCTAAAGGCTTCCTTTGAAAGGATTCTTCCCAAAGGGAATCTTCTAGGATGAGGAGAGGGATGTGGAGAGAGCAAATGGGCAGGGGTTTGCCGACCCAAAAGCTTGAGTAGTGTGTGAAATGAGGTAGAGGTGGGGGCCTTTTATAAGAGGAGAGGAGGGGCACTTTTGGAAGGTAAAGAAATATTACTTTACTTGAAAATGTGTTTCGGTTTTAAAAGGTCCCACATTGATAGAATTCGGGGATAAGGTGATAAGGGTTCGAAATACACTCATCCAATGGGTTTTGTACATGTGTATTTCATAGATTTTACATTATCTTTCTATTTTATTTAAATCGTCAAATAATGATGTCATCGCTGCATCATTATTATGTCATAAATAATTAAATTTATTTAATGTCTAAAAATTATAAAAAAACTAATATGATATAGGAAATATTTTTAGCTTTCCAATTACTATTTATAATCAAAATTTGGACTTGTATAACCCCACCTAAAAATTGTTTTCATAAAACATATTATGTTTGTGTCATTTTCACTTTAACATTAAATAAAAAGTAATTTATGTCATTTCCCAACAAAATTGGATCCATGGGGTCCCCAAGTTGACCCATGGCATGTCATGGTCGGCCATGACACAACCAATGAGGTTGGGACATGTGTCTAGGTCATTTCATTTTATTAAAGTATTATTTATACCTTAAACTACCCTAATTACCACTAATCGTGATTAAGAACTTAATAAGTTACTATTCACCAAAAAATAATTATAATCTCATTGAATCACATTTTAATTCTTAATGACAACCATTTATGTTGGATTTTCAAAATTCAGTACACATTAGTGGTAAACTTTCATTTAACTGAAAAATCAGTTTGCTTGATTACCACTTAGTGGTTTCACTATTCATCAAAAATTGAAGTTTTTCAGAAAATTAAAAAAAATTCACCCTAAGCTATATTTGATATTCCGAATTCAAAAATGAAGTCTATTTTACAAAATTCAAATCATATAAGTCACATTAATTAATTTAATAATTAATTCCCGCTGCCAGAGCAAATAGCGTGTTTTTACAAAACAATAAGTATCAAAAGATTGACACCAGTTTAAGTCTAATTTCAAAGTGAAATTGATTCCAATGACCACCATTGGATAAAATGGTAAAAATATATTCTAATTTAAATTCAAAACCAATTCAAAACATAATCTAATCATATAAATAAATTAGATTAAAAAGCAGTTTTGATGTAAAATGCAGTATTTTTCACTATTCATTAAAAAATGAACATTGTCAGAAAAATACCAAAAATTCACACAAGGTAAATTTTGATGTCCCAATCATAAAGAATAAGTTTATTTTGACAAAAATAGTTTATAAAATTGTCAAAATATAGATTCAAAAATAGTTTGCCATCAAAAGGCAGTAAAACAATCTTTTAAGAATATTAGTGTATTCCATGCATAAGATTGTATTTATTTTCATTTTAAGCCTCTATAACACTATCTTAATCATTAATAGACATAGATAAAAATATCTATTATTCATTACTTACTTGGAATGTTACAGTGAGTGTAAGGGTAAAGGAGTAGAGTGGATCGATTCTAATTTATAACATTTATGGATTTTCAAATAACAATATCATGAAATTGTGACCTGGTTTCAAGGAAATAAATGAAATAGTGTTTTTTTTAAAACATAAAATGTTTAAAAATTGTGACTCATCGGTGTCAGCATGAATGATTTTGGAAAACACTAACAGTGTCACCTTAACAAGGTCTCAGTTTCGACATGATAGGGTATCGGCATAAAAACCCATCATTATCAGCCTGAAAAATGTATCAGCATGATAATTGTTTCATCATGACATAGTGTTAGTATGATAGAGTAATTTATGTCTGCATGCAATCATCAGCTTTATACTGTCTATGTTAGCATGATGCTGTCTGTATGATATTTCTAGCATTGGTATTAAAAATTCTTTTAAAAAACAAGGAATAGATACATAAGGTCATATAGATTGATCATTACTAACTTATTTTTGTTCTAGTTCATTCATTCAATGTTTAATGTATTAGTGAAAATATTAGCAAGTTGATGTTCAATGACAATGAACTCTAAAGTTATATCACTTTTCTAATAACGGTTTCACAAAAAGTGATTCCTCACCAAAATGTGATTTTTCCATGAATGGGAAATAGGATTCCTAGAAATATTAATAGTAATTTTTTTATCACTATTTATAAGAACATGTCTTAATTGATATCCATAATCTAGTAAATTGTGTTTCATCCACAAAATTTTTGCACAACAACTACTAACAGCTATGTATTCAGCTTCAACACTATATAATGAAATAGAATTTTGGTTATTAAGACATAATTAAACTATAGACTTTTCCAAAAGGTGATATGTACCATAGGTTCTTTTTCTATCCATCAAACAAAAAACAGAACCCGCATCTGAATAAGTCACAAAATCAAAAGGCTTCTCTCTTGGATAGAACATTCCTAAGTTGGTAATATGTTTTAGGTATTTTAAAATCCTTTTAATAGTTAGAATATGATATTTTGTTGGATTTTATTGAAAACATGAACACATGCACAAACTAAACATAATATATATCCTACTAGAAATTATGTAGAGTAAACATCAAATCATTAGTCTATAAGTGGTTTGATCAATAGATTTATCATTGTCAGCAAGTTCTAAAATATAGGTGGTACTCATCAGAGTGTCACTATTCAAAGTGATTTCAAACCAAATCTTAATAAAATATCCTTAATATATTTACATTTATTCAAAACAATAATTTCTTTATTTTGAAATATTTTAAATCAAAGTAATAATTTCAGTTCACCCATTAAACTCAATTCAATTTCAATTTTCATTATCATTGAAAGATATACACATAAATAATTTCTAAAAGATCCAATAATAATATCATCTACATAAATTTTTACTACTATAAAATATTTGTAATTTTTTTATAATGGGATTAGGATCATTTATTCCTTTTGTGAAAACTTTAGAAGTAAGAAATTTTTTGATCCAATCATACCAAGCTCTTGGAGAATGATTTAATCGATATAAATCATTCATTAATTTAAAGACATTATTAGTTAAATGAGGGATTTCAAAACTAGGGGGTTGTTCACCAAAGACATCCTCAATTATATAACCATTTAGAAATGGACTATTGACATCCATTTGATAATTTTTGAAATCTAGATGTGCTGTATAGGTATGAAAGATTCTAATGGTCTCAAATCTAGCTAATGGTGAAAAGGATTATTCATAGTAAATTCCTTCTTCTTGATTATAACCTTCTATAACCAATATAGATTTGTTTCTAAATATGTTACTAGCTTTATCTACTTTATTTATAAACACCCATTTAGTTCTTATTGTCGAGGTATCTTTTGGTATATCTAAATGTTTCCAGATATTTTTTTGTTCAAACTAATTAAACTCTTCTTGCATATCCATCACCCAAAATTCATCATTAATTGCATCATTGAAGTTCTTTGGTTAAAGCTATGATAAAAATTCTTGATATTCAACCTGATTTCTTAGAGAAGCTCTAATCTAAGTTCCATTGTATAAATCTATAACTATAACCTTTAAAGTATGGTTTCACATGTGTTCTAACAGGTCTAGAAAATAAAGGTATATTAAATTCTGGTTCATCAAGAGGTCCAAGTTCATCATGAATAGAATCTAGAGAATTTACATAGTTGGTGGTATTGAATAATTTCTTAATAGTATGGTAAAAAGAATTATTATTGATGTATAGGTTTGACATATCAACCTCATTATTTTCTAGAGGGGTTTCAGGATAATGTGGATATGCCTCATCAAACTAGACATTTATAGATTCTTCCACACATTTGGTTCTCTTATTATAGTCTCTATAGGCTTTAATTGGAATTTAGTGGCCTAGGATACTTCCATTATCACTCTTGGAGGAAAATTTTCCCAGGTTAACCTTAGTTTTAATAATATAGACTTTGCACCCAAAAACATTGAAGTATTTAATCTTGGGTTATCTATTGTTACACAACCCATAGGGAGTTCATTTAAGGATAGGTCTAATCAAGATTCTCTCGATTATATATCATGTTGTATTAAAATATTTTCCCCAAATGTATATAGGTAGGTAATACTCACTAAGTGTGGTTCTAAGAATATATTATGGGGTTGTATTTCTTTTTTCTACAACTCCATTATGATGGGGTGTCCTAGGAGTAGAGAAGTTATGACTATATAATTTTTTATGAAAAATGATACAAACTCTTAGTTATCTAACTCATAACTATGGTTAATTCTTAGGGATTTAATTCTTATCCAACAATGATATCCTACAGTTTTATCATACTTGTAGAAATGATAACAAGATTCAGTTTTGTGAGTAAATAAGAAGGTCTAAGTATATCTACTATATTCATCTACAGGACTTAATACATAGTACTTCTAACAAATACTTGAAACTCTCGAAGGTCCAAACAAGTCCATGTGAACCAACAAAAGTGGATGAGACATTGAGATTTCATTCTTTGGTTTGAAATAGATTTTTTGTTGTTTAACCTTTACACAAGGATTAAAAAAATTCATTTGGAAACTCATGTTTAGGTAGATCCTTGACTAAGACTTTTCTAGTAAGCTTTCTATGTGAGTGTACATTATAGTGTTGTAATATTATATTCCAAATCTAGGACTCTTTGTGAAAATAACTCAAGTAAGAAAAATTTTGAGAAAATAAATAATATATGGTAACAACATAATAATTTTCATTTATAAGAGAATAAAATACTAAATTCTTTATCAGAGTTAAAAACATTTCGCACATCATTTTCAAAATTAACATTAAAACCATCTCACATAACTTAGAGTTGCTAATTAGATTTTATATCAAACCAATAAAAAAAGTACTTTAGAGATTAGAACTATGATAGAGGTACCAATATGGATAAGGAAAATGATTTTTCCATTAGCATTGACACCAAAGGTGACATACCCACCATCAATCTATATCATTTTCTTGAAGCATGAGTAATTTCAATGTCATGTGTCCTGAACATCCACTGTTCAAGTATCATAAGCTTTTAAAGTAGTTCTTCAATTTATTTTCCTATAAAATAGATTATACAAGATAATATTTTGGTACCTAGATTTGTTTGGGTCCTATAGCATTAGTAATAAAAGCATTGGGGAACAACATTTTTTTCATGGGTTTCATATATGTAGTATGTATCTTTATTGAAAAATAACTATATTTTATCCAATAAAACATGAAATAATAAAAGATGTTTCATAGATGTAATTTTTATAAAAATTACTAGAACTTGGAATAAAATAGTATTTTCTTGATTTTGATACAAAATGAGTCTTTTTTCATATTCTTCTTTCCTGGTTTGTATCCTATTCTAGTAGTATACATAGTAGACAATTTGTTGCAAGCCAATTGAAGTAAAGTTTCTTTTCCATTGTGTAATATCTATAGATCATTTTTCAATTTATCATTTGATAAATTATATTCATTATTGTCCTTAAACAGTTGAAAATCTTTCTCTTTTTTTATTGGAAGTTCAGATTTTACAATGTTAGTAAATACTTGTTGTTTCTTTAAAGATTTTTATTTAACTATTAATTCATTACAAGTGACTTCTTAAATTTTTAAATATTAAAAAATTTCCAAAATATTCATCTTTCCAGAGTCACTTTCATATCTAGAATAATAATTATTATTTTTGGGGTAATTTAGAGTAACCTTGGATGTGTTTTTCATAAAACCCATGTTTTCTTTATTTTCCTTTTCATCATTAGAGGATTTTGAGTCACTTGAAATTTCCTTAAAATCACTATATGTTTCCTTTATGGTATTTTTATACTTTTTTCCCTATCATCATACTTAATCTTGTACTTTAGCTTAAAATATTATTACTTTACATATCCCTTTCTCTTACATTTATAACAGATTATTTCACTGGAATAATAACCTTTCTTTGAATCTTTTTTGCAATTGCCTTTGTGATCGTACATAACTTTGTAGTTGGGATTTCAAAAGAATTTACTCTTTCTATAAAATTTCTTATATATTATGTATATTTGAAACATCTCTTTATCATTGTCTACTAATGATTTTTCATCACTAGACCATTTGATTTTATCATGAAGTGTTTCCTTCATCATGGAAGTAGTATATTTGAAAGCGATATATTTTCCTTTAGGTGCATCATCCTCTATACTGTTGAATTTAGTTCTTCCTCACACATCATCAACTTCCAAATCAAATCATTTATTGGAAACTTTCTGATGTCATAGTATTATGTAATTAATATAAAAGTTCCTCTCTATCTATCTGGTATGTATATGTGTATTATAGTGGTTTTATTTTTGCCAGTAACATCCCTTCCCAGAAAGATCATAGTACTCACAATTTCATTAAACCTGAGATATATTTCAAAAATATTATCATCATTATTCATTTTAATGTTATCATATTTTATTTTATAGGTGTTATGTCTCATTTCATTAACACTTGAGGTTCCTTCTTATGAAATATATATTGTGTATCAAATTTCATGGGTTGTTTTAAAAGAAAATACTCTATTAAACTCTAGATCACCAAATGAAAAATATTGATAATTCATGGATTTGAAATTATTGTTATAAGAAACCTTAGTTGGGTCATCCCAATAATTAATATTAGTACAAGGAATCTTGTATTCCTCAGTAATTGAATACCAAATATCAAAAATCATACATTCAAGGTGGATTATCATTTTAATTTCCATTGGGTATAATTTGTTTAATTAAATAATACAAGTCTGTTAGTAGAAGAACCATCCAATATATTTTCCAAGATAAAGATATAAAGGATAAATTTTAAAGATCTAGAAATTTATAACTAATAAAAAATTTATGCTCTTCATAATTCAACTGAAA
Source organism: Viscum album (assembly GCA_963277665.1). Lineage (NCBI taxonomy): Eukaryota > Viridiplantae > Streptophyta > Magnoliopsida > Santalales > Viscaceae > Viscum > Viscum album. The sequence continues at coordinate 1,927,160,950 of OY728130.1, read as the reverse complement.
TCAGAGGTGAAGAAGATTTTAAAAGGGTTTTAAAATATGAAAATAGACACTTCAGAACAACCATTGATAGTAAATTTAGGTCATGGTAGGACACTCAAGAGGGGGTAAATTGAGTTTCTATAAAAATTTCTATTATAAAGTTTATTAAAGATATCCAATGAATTTAAAATAAAACCGGACAGTTAACCAAGTTATTAAAAGTATAAAAGCTGGGTTGTTCAAATTTTTTCTTAGAAGACTGATTATCTCCAAGTTATAATAATATGAAATATTGATAATACTTTTAAAACTACTCAAATAGGGCACAATTGTTATAACTAATATCCAATACTAAATATCAATGTAAAATATATTTATTCTGAAATATGAGTAAAATAAGGAAATACTTAATTGAAAATCACACTGTATATAAAAAAAGGTCATGTCTCAAGTAGTGACTTAGTCCCCTCCACTTGGTGATCACCTGCCACCAGGAAATATAAATATATATATGTGTGTGTGTGTGTGTGTGTGTGTGTGTATAATGGTTTGATCCACACCCTGGATCGGGGTTTACAATAGTACACCAGGCTATCCAGGTCATAAGACCTCCACCACAGTTCTACGTGGAAAAATAAATCACCAGGTCATACATGAATTCTTCCATAGATCATTGTGGGATAAACAATTTTAGAAAGACAGTTGTTTGAGGATATATTGTATCTTCCATTTTAGTGTAGGGGACTATGATTAATTTTTATATGGATGCACACACTAGTCAAAAATATAATTTAAGGTACGTAAAAGATAAATAATAATTAGATAGAGTTTAGAAGGCTATTTGTGTTATGCGGTTTAGATCAGGACTATTTGATGTGTTAGAATAGAAACTTGAGTCCAATTTTAGAAACGAACATAGAAAACCGAGTGTCATAGAGCACTATGTTCTGTCTTCCAGGATGTTGAGATGATCATCTCGTTCGGTTAATTAGATGGTGCAGAGATAATGAAACTTTGATGAACTATAGTTCTCGGGTTCACTGCAAGATGGAATGAATAATTCCTCATGTGTCTTCCTTTTCTTATGTTTCTTAGGGGGGGTGTTCTCGTATCATCTGGTGTATGTGTGTCTAAGCATGTATATCTTTTAGGAGATATTCTTTGTTTATATATTCATGAAGCCTTCCAAAGTGCATGTTTGAACAATTTATTGTACCTTTTATTTCTCATAGATTCATTTAAGATGTCTTCAAAAATGAATTAAATTAATAATGGGAATTAAATTACTGAATATATATGTGTTAGAAGTAATTTTATGTAAAGGCCATTTTAAACAGTATGTCGGTGAGTCTTTGGTCGGTATCTTCTTTTGTTGGTGTCTTATTTCATCAAAGTGTTATTCTGTATGGTTGTCTATGTGACGGTGACTCATCTTTACAGATGGTGACTCCTTACATCAATTGAAACAAGTGTCGGTAGGTCAGTTTCATAGGTAATTCCTTACATTGGTAGGTTAATTGAATCAGTAATTCCTTTCTTAGATAGGTCAATTGCACTATTAGTGAGACAGTCAGTCTGTTGGTGTGTCGATTTCACTGTCAGTGAGTCATTGAATCGTTATCTCCATACATCAGTAGAACGGTTTGTCGATAGCACCATTGAGTTGTTGGTAACTCATTTGAACTATCAATGTGTCATTACTTTTGTCATTGTCAGTATGTTACAATTATAAATAATTTAACCTTGGACTATCTTATAACATAAATATTAATAGAATATACAAAATTTATATGTGATCATAGATAAACATAATTTCACAAATTGAATCTTATATAACCATGATTTAAATGACATGGAAAGATTAATAGTAATTTTCATGATTTGGGATTATAAACATCATTAGAGAGGGTGTCCAACAATCTCCAATGGGACAACAATTTTGAATAACATTATGACAACGAAGTTGATTTATTTGATTTCTATCCCATTATCCCATGATCCTACCAAATTCTTAAACATCATTTATGCTCAAAATAACCATGAATATACAGTGATATAAGATATATTACATGATTATTTAACCTTCATACATAATTTTTTTTGTATTATTATTTTATTTCATTTGATATGAAAAGATATAAATTGGATTGATTTATGTCATGAACTGACCAAAATGTGGATTGTGTAGTAACTTCCCTAGGCCCATCTATATAGGCTAGGGGTTGTGAATTTTTTTGAAAGAAATGTCCTAAATAGGATTTTTTTTAAAAATGTATACACACACACACTCGACCATTTCAATGAATATGTTTATTGGAATATGCAAAACAAATTTTGAATATAGAATATAAACCATGCTTGAAAACCCTCTAGGTTGAATGAGAGTACGAGAGTGAAAGTGAAAGGTAAAGGCAAAAAATACACACCTAGACAAAAATATTTCCCAACCTGACAAAACTAGAAAATTAATGTGTTGAGAGATCTCATCTTCTAATATCTTAGATCTGACCACGTACCCGATCCAAACACACCAGGTATCCCTAAGATGCTCTGAATTCATCCATAACATATCTATCATCTTTATAAGACCAAACACATGCTGGTAATTCCCATAAAAGGTTGAGTATATACATACCCATTAGGATGCCATGAAATATTAAGGGGGGAGTAAGTGACCCAATAGGAATATATGGAAAACAAAAAAAACAACCAATAGAAAGAGTGTAAATAGTTTCTAATGACATGGATATATATATATATTCTAAAAATATGAAAAATGATATATAAGGATATATCAAACTCATAGAAAAATCTATGAAAAAGAGTTCTGATAGTACCAGAAGTCCATTTATGATTCCTAACATCTCATGTATCTTCTCAATATGATATATCTATGATATCCACACCTTAAGATAATGCCAAAAAATTGAGAAAAACATGAATAATTAGAGGACCCATTCCTTAGTACAATAGGAGTGTTCCACATTGTAGATATCTTGAGAACCCATGCCCAGTCTTGGCATGTGTATGCCACTCATGTAAATGGTAGAGGAACCATGACCAACTCAGTTAAAGGGTTCTAATCTAGTAGTTGGTAGAGTAACAATACCAAGATCAGATGGAGGGTCCCAATATAGTATCCGAGGACCCATACATTGATACAACATGATGGTGCCACTCATAAAGATGATATTGGGACCTTTCCCATCACTAGTAGAGGATTCCACTCTCATAGTTAAGGTCCCAAACACTGACTCCACAGGAGGTGGCTAATCGATGAAAAGATGGAGGACCCACTCATAACCCAATATAAGAGTAGTACTATTAATATAGATATATGATACATTCTGTATCTAGTAATATTTTTTTTACTCTTTATATAATTAGAAGACCCATGCCTAGGTGAGTTATAGGGTTCAACTATAGAAGCTTATGTTGATCCTGTGTGATAACTATCATCATTGAGCATCACCAAAAAAAATTCCATGCCCAAAAAATCTCTCATCATAACTCAAAATTAAATATGGAGGCACCATCAAATTCAATGTTAAAAAAAATATGGATACACTACCTTCAGGCCCCAATCCATTTTTAGACGAAGGAGATACCAAATGTTAAAGTTTCTTTTAAATGAAAGATGTGGCGCACAACATGTGATGGGAGACACATGGCATGTAGTCCAACTCAATATCATGGATATGACCCTATAGGTGCACTGATCACTAACCATTCAAACCTACATAGTGTGAATTGGGTCTACACGCCATGTTTGAGATCCTAGGGGTCCCTACCTGTGCTCCTAGTTGTGTCTGTGAGCTACAAAATACGACGTTTACTTGGTCATGCAAATGCTCATGTACTCTCTAAGTACACATCATATGGGTAGCATAAGTTCACAAGGTGTGTGGGAATCTCACATGGAATGGGATACATATAATTACATAAAACCCTATCTGATGAAGCCATTGATCTGCACGCCATGTGTAATTTGGACTACACAATTGTAGTTTTGATTTTTTTCAAAAAACTAGTTTTGTCACCTCGAACATAAATCTAGATTGTATACACTAAACCTCGATTATTTTTAACACCAAATCAAAGTATTATATCCTTATTCATTCATTCCATCCATATGGTGGCTTGGAATCTAATATTGTTTCTTCCAATGTGTAACATGCACATCTCGTGTGTATCTAGCCATCCACCATCACCACCAATAGTTTCAAATCCCAGATACAAGAAAACCAATCCTTTAATACCATGATTAATCACCAAAATCCATCCTTCATTTCCAATACATCCATCGCATGTTAATCTCTCATGAATCTGTGGGGTTTGATTGGGCTCAGTGCCACCCGAAAAATGTCATATCACGACCCACTATCAATGGATGACTAAAGAGAAGTATTCGGGGTTAAAAGGCATTGGAAAAAGTGTTTAACAGTCATTTTTTTGATTTCATATCAAAATAATTGAATTGGAATATCTGAGGTTATAATAAAATTGAATAATCGATTTAATTTCTTTAAATGGGTGCATGAAAAGTCCATAATGGGTGTAGATCAAAGAATGGGATTAATCATTCTCAAAAATTTAATCAAATGTAGCAAATTTCAAAAATGATGATTCTTAATTGAACATTGGATCATTTTAATTTTAAAAATTAACTTGAAAATTATTGATAGGTGTTATTTTGTTTTTTTTCATCATGATCATCCTCGATCTGAAGTTTCATCTTAGTTAGATGTTGATTCACCAATGGAAGGATAATGAATGCATCTCGATTCTACCATGGTATATATAGATTAATATGGGAAAATTTCCACAATGTTTTATTTATTAGAATTTTTATTAGGTTAATTTAATTAAAATAAACAAATTTAATTATTTATTTTTACTAAATACACCCAACAATGGTCAAACACCCCTCACCAACCGTTTTTAGGTCACTGTTGTGGGTAAACATCGCATTTCAGAATCAACCATGTTTTAAAATTTCTGTTATGGTATTATTTTTATGTTTTATCCCATTCTATTTATGAAACTATGTGTGTGTAATAGAAAATATATTTAATATCATTATAAAATTAATTCTAAGAACACTGATCAATGAAATCACATTCCCTCTCAACACATAGCACTGAAAATATACACAAAAATATTCCAAAGTATTATCATGAAAAATAGCATATCTACATCATTCCATCCTTTAATTTTTTCATCCATAAAATGAAAAACTAAATAAATATCTCAATTACTTAACTTTTATTTTGATCTCCCAGTCGTAAGAACTCTCTTGCACATTCTTTTACTGCTATAACACCTAAACCAAGGGAATTGTCTATCCAAAAAGGTTACTATCATTTCAATCCTCAATCACCACCTGGTGATCCAAAATGGTGGCTTCATCTTCAATGTATAGCCTTCCCCAATTTATAACTATCATGGGGTGATTCACATATATCCCTAGCTATGACTCATAGAAGATGTTTTTCACCCGCTCTAAATGTTGGGGTAGGATGAGGCAATATGAAAACTTTCTAACCCTCAACCTAATCTCGAAAAACTCTATGATCCCAGGGATGAATTTACACCGTATCTGAATCATTTAAATACTCATCAAAGGGGGACTCTTGAATAATGAAGGTTTCCCTAGTCAAACGCTAGGGGCCTAAAATGACGATCTGTGTAAGAGTTCTTCCTACTCTAAGCTATCATCATCTACTCACAAATGATCTAGACCTTCTCCATCATTTCCTACACCAAATATTGACCAACAAGAGGTGCTTCATTGATCTCTATTCATCATATGAGTCACCTTTATGTTATCACCTAAAATTCCACAAATTGTTACATTTTGATAGTATAGTTTTAGAATTTTTTTAAATGGAAGCCCTATTAAGGGATGTGATCTTCCAAGATCCATCCAAAATATTACATGAAAGCCCATACCATATACACCAATGCTTGGATAGTAAAATTGGTATACCCATCTGACTCGGGGTGAATGTTTTTACTCATCCTCATATGGATCTTGAATTCCTCTTGCAGGACTCTCTATAATCATGACATAAAATTCACATCATGATCAGAGAAAATAATTGAGGGAACCCTTTGAAGGATGAAAATCTCTCACACATAAAACATTCTCAAACTCTACACCAAATTTTAATCCTTTATATAAATTAATTGTGATAACTTAGTTAGTAAGTCAACTATCACCCATATGGTTTTATGGACCTTCTCATTCCACATGAGCCCTATTACAATGTCCAAGGATATGTTGTCCCATATCCACTCTAATATCTCATGGGGCTACAAAAAACATATCAAAACCTTGTGGTCACCCTTCACCAACTTATTAGTGAGGCACCATGAGATACAATCATCCACACTCCATCTCATTCAGAACATCCAAAACTACCACTAAATATCTCTTTAAATCTTCCCCACATTGGGATATACAGTTAATGCAGATGTTTGGAAATTTCACAACACCTCCTCTTTCATCGTGATTTAGACTTCTTCCCATTCCAAAATAAAGGATGAAAAGATTGAATCCTTCATAATATATATATATATATACTGAATCCCCTATATATATCTGGTTAGGATGTACCTCACAGTCACTATCTCCCAGCTATGACTCCCTCACATGCTCAAGAAGTAGATAATTAAACACCATCAAGTGAAGAAAAGCTTCACCCTCATGTTATACTAGGGTCAGTCGTAAGGAAGCCCACATCTCCGAATCCTCCTGCACTATCTGATCCCTAGGATTAAAACTATGGGTATCTACTACCATGTTTCCCTTCCCCAGAGTATAGACTATTTCTAGGTTAATGTAAAAAAATAACTCTGACTAGCACCCTTGTCTCGGGTTTAAGCCTCTCTGTGTGAAGACATACTTGAGACTCTGATGGTCTGAGTAAAAAAATCACTCCCCCTATAATAATTCCTCCACATTCATAGGAATAACACTACCGCTTCCATATTTAAGTCTCGAGTTGCGTGGTTCTTCACATGGGATCACACCTACATCGACCCATATGGAATAACTTCTTGAATTTTCATTGCCATGCGGTTGAGACCATCTTTTGAGGCATAACAATGAAATACATAATACATGACCTTTTATGATAGTCTCAACACGTGGCCACTCCTCAGCCTCAAACTCAACTCCTTACTGGACCTCTTGTGTAACACCTCAAGCTTCCACGGTACGTTTCCCTTTGAATAATGCAATGACGTGCATTGTACGCAACTTCGAGATTCTAACACACCACAACCAATAAAACTAGCCGTTATGAATAGTAATACCTACTTTTTAAAATTCTAGAAATTTTATCTCTCAAAATGGACTTTCTTTTTGGATTTGGAGTATCGAATTTAGCCTACGGTGAAATTTTGGTACTTTTCGGAAAACATTAATATTTTAATGAATAGTGAAAATTACAAAATTTTAATTAAAAACAACTTTTTTAATCAAAATAATTAATAGTGATAAGTTATGAATATGAGTGGTTTTAAAGAATAATTAGAATATATTTTTACCTTTTTATCCAATGGTGTTCATTATAATTAATTTCACTTTGAAATTGGACATAAACAATTGTCAATCTTTTGATATATATTGTTTCTTAAAAACAAGCTAGTTGTTGTCACAATGGGAATCAATTATAAAATTAATTAATGCAACTTATATATTTGGAATTTTGTAAAATATAAATCATTTTTGAATTTGGAATATCAATTATAGATTAGGGTGAAAATTTGGGATTTTTCTGAAAAACTTCAATTTTGATGAATAGTGAAACCACTATGTGGTAGTTAAAAAACTAAATTTTTCATAAAACTTTATTTTACTGCTTCTGTGAGTGGAATTTCTAAAATCCAAGTGATTCGGTTAATATCAAGGAGTAAAATGTGGTTGAATGAGATGGAAATAATTTTTGGTGAATAGTAACTTTTTACTTTTATTTACCACGGTTAAAAGTAAATAGGGTAATTAAGGGTAAAAATGATATTAATATTACTCTAACACGTGTCCTAATTATACTGTACAAGTGTATCTCAACCGAAAAAAACTTTAGGAATAAAATATTATCATTTAGGTCCACTTGGATTAGATTAGGACATTTAATATTATTTAATTCAAAGAAGAGTTAAAAGAGTTAAAATCAAAGATTATTTTCTAAAATATTTTTAATATAGGGTTAAACATAAGCTAAATTCGATTATAAATATTCATTAGAAAGCTAAAAATATTTAATACATAATGATATTTTATTTATAATTTTTAGGCATTAAATAATTTAATGTATTTATGACACAATGATGAGACGGTAATTAAGATAATAGTGAAAAATAAAAATAATTGATATTATAAATACCCATATAAATATAATTGGAGACTTTTATTGAATTAAACTAATTTTATAGGATAATATGACATATTAGGATTGATTTAATTGACTTTTTCGAAGTAATCATTCTGATATGAGTTTCAAAAAATCAATTATTGAATAGTGTCAAAATTGACATAAAAGAGTTTTTAAAACAAATATTATATTATTAATTGATATTAAATTCCTGAAAATCTAAGGTTAGGCCATGATACTTATATCATGATACTTGTATCATTAATGGACAACTTGTTGGTCGCTTGGATGTATATAGTATGTTTATTAACCATATAATATAAAAATACAAAGATACATTGTAAAAATGAAACTAATTAACTAAGAGTTAATACTTAATGATAAGTTTAATATAATGACCCAAACATGTCTAAATTCTATTGTTTGAGTGTTTTTCGACCTATCACCACCTTAACCTTTAAATAATCCACTTTGTAGCCATTAGAAACCGAATATAAAATTATTATAAAATAATATTTCTAGCTTTTCCAAAGGTGCCCCTCACCCTTCTTGTAAAAGGGAACTCATCCTTCTCATTACATCACACATTCAAATCCTTTTGGCTCTGCCAAACTCTGTAAAAATACTCTCTCAACTTCCCTCACTTCATACTAGAGGCCTTCCTTTCGTCAGAAAGCCAACTTAAAGAGCCCTTTTGATCAAATCAAAAGGAATAACCCGAAGAAGAGGTAATGTTTTCACCACCCTTTTTCAAGTTCCTTTCGTCTTCCACTTCTTTCATTATTTGTTATTACCAATATAAAATAATAAATCTGGTATCCTATATATACTGTGATGTTATTATAAATATGGTACAATCATATTCAGTATTCTATCCATCCTTTGAATAACATGTCACCATACGTGCGTACGTACGACTTACCATCTCCACGTCGTGGTGTAATTGTTATTCAATAAATTATTATTTTTATGGGTATAATAATGATGTGTAATTCATGTAAATAATAAATATAACATGATAATGATTCTGTATATATGATATACCATCCAATTATATATTATTTTAATATCAATAGAATGATATTGTCGCTCGTGCGTACGTACGGACAACCGTCTCGACGAAGGTGATGAGATTCATTCTCCATCGTATCCATTCAAGTATAATTCTCATTTGATGATTAAAAATAAGGTTTAAGGACTTGATATAATTCTGGATATGAATAATATACAACCTATCCATAACAAACATGGCTTACGTAATAAAGAATATAATGGAAAATGAGTAAGGTAACAGCCGAAATGACGATAATACTAAGATATTATTAACAAATAAATGTTAAAAGATCATATATGATATCATATTAATGTAAATTATTATTGTATAATTCAATAACAATTATTTCTCCATTATAAAAGATGTTAACCAACCATCTTCCAAGGAAAAATTACAAAGCGGTTTCTTATCTCACTTTTAATTCTGTGAGAATTCCATTATTCACCACTTATTTATTGCATGTGGTGTGTGTACTGCCCATGATTGTATTCATTGTGTAATATACATTAATTTATGGATATTTACATCATCATTTTATTATCCTTCTTTCATGGGTGTATGTTTTATAAGTTACAAAATCGATAACTGAATTTGAAAGTTTAATTTCCATTTATTCGGCTTTACATAAACTTCATTGATTATTTTACTTTGAGATTATGTGTGGAATAACTATTCAGTTGCTTATGTCATAATTTCCAATCTCCTTTTATGTGGATATACCTTTGATACACATAATCACTCCATTGATAATTTCTCAAGTCATCGACATGAATTTGACAAGAGTGATTTTAACTCATTCTCCATTTGTTGAGTTAAACATCCAATTCATTAGTGTTGTTTTTACAATATTATGTGTGAATGTCCTTAGATTGTTTTACACTGAATATCCAATAATAATTAGTGTATTTATATTTGTCACACATAACTATGTTGTTTATTTATCCTTAACCTAAGGGTACGACCTTTATGAGAGATTTCATCTCAATTTACATTCCATTGAGAGTTCTTTGTTGATATACACCAAATCACTTTTATGTGGTGTATATAATGTACTTTGACATAGTACATAATGAATCCCTTTATTCTCATAATATTACAATGTTTTGATTAACTCAATTATTTATATTCAAGTGTCTCTCTTTTTGTTAGAAACTCCAACTGAAATACCATTTTTAAATGTTTTAAAGACGTATTCTTCTAAATCTTTCTCATTAATGTCCATGTTTTAAAAAATGGTTTTAAGGATTTCTTTACATGGACATTATAGTTTTAAAATTAAAACTCTTTTTAAAAGTTTCAAAGTGGTATGGGACACTTTGATTCAAAAATCTATTTTTAAATGGCTTCTAGACAAATAGTGTGGATTTTAAATGATTTCAAGAAAAAGGGGGATATTTCTCTCAATTAGTTTTGATGATTATTTTCATCTATGTCAATATCCCTCATTATTCTCGATTGAGGTGAATATGATACAATACAATCTTCCATATTTTATCGAATGAGTTATGTTTGACTGTGGATGTGCTATTTTTATACCATTCATGGTTTGTGGATAAAGTATTGACATTTCATATGCTAGTTTTAATACGAATGCTTGTGTTATGTTTAAAACATTTCATTTGAGGAAGGAATTGGACTTAGTAAGTGACGGGTGGAGCCCACTATAGCTCCTCGATGCATCGATAGGTCTCATGAGACAAACTAGTGTCTTGGAACGAGGCCTTGGAAAAATCTTATTTGTAGTCTTGGAATGAGGCCTTGGCTATGTGGTTATAATAGTCTCTCATTATAAATTCCATCATTATGAAAGTGGTTATTGATATTGCATGTGATTGTTCGACTAGTAGAATATCCATGTCAATAAGTAAATGGAATTATTTCATTTTATCTTTTCCATATTATGCTGAAGTTCAAGTTTAAAAGGCTTTTGTTTTAGTTATAAAATTGCTTTAAGTGTTTATGCATATCTATGAAAGCTTCTGCAATATTGTTATCCTTAATGAGCATCTGAGCTCACCCCTTTCAATGTTTTATTTTTCTCAGGATGTGAAGAAATAATTTATGAATAACCTGTAGGGATAGTATGAGGGGATATGAAGACAAGATGTTGTTATAGTTTTTTTTACCTTATGATGTAATGTAAGACTTATTAATATATCTAGTGTTTCCAAGACTACTAAACAAATCGGTCTTTCGAGACATGATCCTTTGTGATCATGCCAATGTTATGTAATAATGCACCGACTCTGGGTATCTAGGGTCGGGGCGTTATAGTTGTTATCAGAGGAAGTTTAGTACAAACCTTGGAAGATAGATTTAGATAAACTCTGATTAGATAACATAGCCCTTAGAGAGAATTTGAGGATTAGTATAGAAGAACATACTAGAATTTTCGTATTGTAGATATTTTTTGAGTTTTCCGAGCAATACATCCATGTCTGGATATGAGCAGGTAGAGGCGGCTCTGGCATAGATGTACCTAGGGGTAAAACCCGAAAACACCACTTTGAGCTAGACTCGAACGGGAACTGGTGCATGACAACGGGCCTTGCTGCACTCTTAGTTACGACACTCCCGGGGGATATTCTTTGGAAAATTCACAAGATTAGTAAGAACCATTTTTAAGGGAATACAAAAAATTGCCCCTAAGAATATATGTCAGAAAATAGATAGTGGATAACCTAGATTTTAACATTGGGTACCCCATGTTAGGATATATTGTTCAATTACAAGATTATCCTATTATCTCAATTTTTTTACATTCTTATTAGATATGTATTCAAAAACCCTAATTGTATTTTTTTGTTAGTTGAAATATGGGGGGGAGAAAGATCATGAAAGACTCTTCTCTCTCTTACTGAAGAACTACTTACAATTATTATCCAGAAGTCATGCGAAGATGATGTTGAAACTTTTTCAAATTTCCAAGTAATATGAAAATAACATTATGAGACATCCAATACCTCTAGCATTGCACGATTCTTTCAAGGATCACATACCGACTATGGGATAATGCTATTCTCTAAACTTTCTTACCACGCTAAGTGTGGGAATTACCATCAGGGTCTTTTCAAATTATTCAATTTATCTCAAAATTTCGATGCACTAAATGATTTTCTAGGTGTTGTAGAAGAGGGAGACCTTAGAGCAGCCTATATGTATCAAATTAATATTTATGTCTTTTAGGATATAATGAAACTGATTTACCAAAACTTAATTTTAAAATATTTGAAGATGAATCAGTGAGAAATTTTCTAAAAAAAACATGTTAAAGATGATGTCTCAAAATTATATATAAGAAATAACTATTTTTTTATGATGCATCGATGCTTCCATCAATATAATCCAAGATGGATGAGGATTTTTTGGGTAAAGGAAGTAGATGATTTTGAAAAATTCCTGAGGTACCATTTTGACACATGGACGCATTCTACCAAAAGGAAAATATTCCTAGTCTCTCCAGAGTTCATGTTGTGATCCACATATCTCTAGTGACAAAATACATTCCTGACCCAACGCATGTACTCACCTATGAGGAATTAGAACTGGAACCCGATCTATCTTATTGTAAAGAGCCTATCAGAATTCTTCATACCAAAGATCAAGTGTTGAGAAACCAGATGAATCTTCTGGTAAAAGTTCTATGGAGAAATCATAGGATGGAAGAGGCAATGTCGGAACCCGAGGAATATATGATAAAGAACCTATGTGGAAATAAATGGATGGTGGAATGTTTAAAAGTGTTAGTGCACTTTATTGATGGGATTACATTGGAATAATTTTCTCTTGTATGTGTAAACCTGTAATTTATCATGTGAAAATGATATTTGAGGAAGAACTATCTTTTTTGTTGCGGATATAGTTATAAATAACCACATGGTCTTATATGATCATTGGGTTTGAGGTAATTATACGTTATTATAATTGGGGATAAAAATGCAAGGTATGAGATAAGATTTGTGGTTAAATTATGTAATAGTTATTTTGAGGAATTTATCTCATTTTGGTAATGTTATAAAATATAGTTTTTGAAAAAGGACAACACGCAGACCGTGTGACAACCCGTCGTGTCGGACAAAGCTATAGGAATCAAACCCACAACCAAATTGCGATTGGGATTTATCTCCTACCACTGGACCATGTGAAGTCCCTAGTTAGAGTGACTATTATTTTTAGTTAAATGATTTTATTGATCAATAATAATTTGATTTGGGATCTTATGTCTTATCAAATGAATACCCTTAGTATAGGAAATTGATTTGGTAATTAAGTAATAAATGTTATTTTGGAAGTTGTTCACTTTGTTGTATGGAGAATACAATCGTATGGGATTTCATTTGAGGAGTAATGGTGGATATTTATCTATGTGTTTATTATGGATTTATAGTGATTTGGGTTGTTTATGGAAATGATTATGTTAATTAATTTTAAGTATGCGATGTTAAGATTAATTAATGTCATTTGGAGATACAATTTAACATGGAAGACTGCATTCTTATAAGTTTTTAGTTTCAATATTAGTTTGGATTATATTAAAATATTTTAAGGACAATTGATTATTGAATGGTATTTATTTAACTTTGGGGTATTGATGGTTTAATTTTAGAAAATTAAGATTAGTGTTTTTTCTCTCTAATGGAATATCTATTTTGGGGATCAGCAGATATTATACTAACCATTTCGGTTTTTATTAATCTCTAAATACAAGGTAAATATATAGTTTATCCTACATGGATCATGTATTTATATAGAAGTTTATTCTAGCTCTTCCATTGCGACCAAGTCTTCTTGAATACTCATTGTTTAAAAAAATGGGTTAGTGGTAAAAATTTATTAATGAATAAAAGTATACTTAAAAAGTAAGTATATCTCTTTATGTTCTTAGTCAATATCATAAATGAATTCCTCATCCTTATGTAATTTAACTTAAAACAAATACAATGTTGTCCGTTTACTTTTCCTACTGGGAGACTAAGGACCGTTTTTCCCAACACAAGTTTGGGATTTTCTTATTGTTAACATTCTCCTGATCGTGTTTTCTATCCCTCTCCATTAGAAGTGAACACTTAGTTTATCGTCCATATCCATGTTTTCCTACTTTTAATCCTTGTATGGTTTATCTTGGGTGACCTTTATACCTCTCTTCCTTTCTTTTAAAGTGATAGTTTTATTGACTGTTTTTCTGATGTGGGACATTCCATTATATTCTCAAGCCCAATTTTATAAAATTGTGAGGACACAATTTATTGAAGGAGGGGATAATGTAACACCCCAAGCTTCCACGTTACGTTTCCCTTTGAATAATGCAATGATGTGCATTGTACGCAACTTTGATATTCTAACACACCACAACCAATCAAACTAGCCGTTGTGAATAGTAATACCTGCTTTTTTAAATTTTAGAAATTTTATCTCTCAAAATGGAATTCATTTTTGGATTTGGAGTATCGAATTTATCCTAAGTTGAAATTTTGGTACTTTTCGGATAACTTTAATATTTTAATGAATAGTCAAAATTACTAAATTTTAATTTAAAACATCTTTTTTAATAAAAATAATTAATAGTGATAAATTATGAATTTGAGTGGTCTTAAAGTATAATTAGAATATATTTTTACCTTTTCATCCAATGGTGTTCATTAGAAATAATTTCACTTTGAAATTTGACATAAACAATTGTCAATCTTTTGATATATATTGTTTCTTAAAAAACGCTATTTGTCGTGACAGCATGAATCAATTATAAAATTAATTAATTCAACTTATATGTTTGGAATTTTTTAAAATAGACATCATTTTTGAATTCAGAATATCAATTATAGATTAGGGTGAAAATTTGGCATTTTTCTGAAAAACTTCAATTTTTGATGAATAGTGAAACCACTAAGTGGTAGTTAAAAAACTAACTTTTTCATAAAACTTAATTTTACTGCATCTGTGAGTGGAATTTTGCAAATCCGAGAGACACGGTTAATATCAAAAAGTAAAATGTGGTTCTATGAGATGAAAATAATTTTTGGTGAATAGTAACTTTTTTACTTTTATTTACCACGGTTAAAAGTAAATAGGGTAATTAAGGGTAAAAATGATATTAATATTACCCTAACACATGTCCTAATTCTATTGTACAAGTGTATCTTGACCAAAAACAACCTTAGGAATAAAATATTATCATTTACGTCCACTTGGATTAGATTAGGACATTTATTATTATTTAATTCAAAGAAGAGTTAAAAGGGTTAAAATCAATGTTTATTTACTAAAGAATTTTTAATATAGTGTTACACATAAGATATATTAAATTATAAAAATTCATTATAAATATAAAAATATTTCATACATAATTATATTTTATTTATAATTTTTAGGCATTAAATAATTTAATTTATTTATGACACAATAATGATGCAGTAATAAGCATAATATTGAAAAATTAAAATAAATGATATTATAAATACCCAAATAAATATAATTGGAGACTTTTATTGATTTAATCTAATTTTATATGTTAATATGACATATTATTATTGATTTAATTGACTTTTTTCGAAGTAATCATTCTGATATGAGTTTCACAAAAATCAATTATTGAATAGGGTCAAAATTGACATAAAAGAGTTTTTAAAACAAATATTATATTATTAATTGATATTAAATTCCGAAAAATAAAAGGTTCGGCCACGAGACTTATATAATGATATTTTTATCATTAATGGACCACTTGGGGGTATCATGGATGTATATAGTAATTTTATTAACCATATAATATAAAATTACAAACAGACATTTTAAAAGTGAAACTAATTAACTAAGAGTTAATACTTAAAGATAAGGTTAATATAATGACCCAAAACTGTCTAAATTCTATTGGTTTAGTGTTTTTTGACCTATACCTATATTAACCGCTAAATAATCCACTTTGGAGCTATTAGAAACCGAACATGAAATTATTATAAAATAATATTTCTAGCTTTTCCAAAGGTCCCCTCACACCTCTTATAAAAGGGAACTCATCCTTCTCAATACTTCACACCTTCAAAGCCTTTTGTCTTGGAAAAACTCTACCCAAATACTCTCTCAACTTCCCTCAAATCATCCTAGAGGCCTTCCTTTATTCATAAAGCCAACTTAAGGAGCCCTTTTGATCAAATAAAAAGGAAGAACCCGAAGAAGAGGTAATGTTTTCACAACCCTTTTTCAAGTTCCTTTCTTCTTCCACTTCTTCTTTCTTTGTTATTACCATTCTAAAATAATAACTCCAGTATCCTATATATACTTTTATGTTATTATAAATATGGTACAATCATATTCAATATTCTATCCATCCTTTGAATAACATGTCACCATACGTGTGTACGTACGGCTTACCGTCTCCACGTCTTGGTGTAATTGTTATTCAACAAATTATTTTTTTGATGGATATAATAATGATATTTAATTCATGTAAATAATAAATATAACATGATAATTATTCTTTATATATGATATAAACTCCAATTATATATTATTTTAATTTCAAAATAATGATATTGTTGCTCGTGTGTACGTACGGACTACCGTCTCCATGAACGTGATGAGATTCATTCTCCATCGTATCCATTCAAGTATAATTCTCATTTGATGATTAAATTTTTTTTAAGGACTTGATATAATTATGGATATGAATAATATACAACCTATCCATAACAAACATGGCTTACGTAACAAATAATATAATGGAAAATGAGTTAGTTAACACCTGAAATGACTATAATACTAAGATATTATTAACAAATCAATGTTAAAAGATCATATATGATATCATATTAATGTAAATTATTCATGTATAATTCAATAAAAATTATTTCACCATTATAAAGGAGTTTAACCTATCGTCTACCAAGTAAAAAGTACAAATTAAGGGGATTCTAATCTCAATTTTAATTCCGTGAGAATTCCATTGTTCACCACTTATTTATTGCATGTGGTGTGTGTACTACCCATGATTGTATTCATTGTGTAATATACGTTATTTTATGGATATTTACATCATCATTTTATTATCCTTATTTCATGGGTGTATGTTTCGTATGTTACCAAATCGTGAAGGGAATTTGAAATTTCAATTTCCATTTATTCGGCTTTACGCAAACTTCATTGATTATTTTACTCCGAGATTATGTGTGGAATCACTATTCATTTTCTTATGTCATAATTTCCACTCCCATTTTCTGTAGATATACTTTTGATACACATAATCACTCCATTGATAATTTCTCAAGTCATCGATATGAATTTGATAAGAGTAATACTAACTCATTCCTCATTTGTTGAGTTAAACATCCAATTCGTTGGTGTTGTTTTTACAAGATAATGTGTGAATGTCCTTTTATTGTTTTGCACTGAATATCCAATCATATTTAGTGTATTTATATTTTTCACACATAACTATGTCGTTGATTTATCCTTAACCTAAGGGTACGACCTTTATGAGATATTTCATCTCAATTTACATTCCATTGAGACTTCATTGTTGATATACACCAAATCACTTTTATGTGGTGTATATAATGTACTTTGACAAAGTATATCATGAATCCCTTTATTCTCATGATATTACAATGTTTTTATTACCTCAATTATTTGTATTCAAGTGTCTCTCTTTTGGTTAGAAACTCTAACTAAAATACCATTTTTAAATATTTTAAAGACGCATTCTTCGAAATCTTGCTCATTAATGTCCATGTTTTAAAAAATGGTTTTATGGATTTATTTATATGGAACTTAATGTTTTAAAATTAAAACTCCTTTTAAAAGTTTCAAAGTGGTATGGGACACTTTGACTCAAAAATCTATTTTTAAATGGCTTCTTGACAAATAGTGTGACTTTTAAATGATTTCAAGAAAAAGGGGGATATTTCTCTCAAATAGTTTTGATTATTATTTTCATCTATGTAAATATCCTTCATTATTCTTGATTTAGGTGAAAATGATACAATACAATATTTCATATTGTATCAAATGAGTTATGTTTGACTGTGGATGTGCTATTTTTAAACAATTCATGGTTTGTGGATAAAGTATTGAAATTTTGTATGCTAGTTTTAATACGAATGTTTGTGTTATGTTTAAAAAATTTCATATGAGGAATGTATTGGACTTAGTAAGTGACGGGTGGAGCCCTCTATAGCTCCTTGATGCATCGGTAGGTCTCATTAGATAAACTAGTGTCTTGGAATAAGGCCTTGGAAAAATCTTATTTGTAGTCTTGGAACGAGGCCTTGGCTCTGTGGTTATGATAGTCTGGCATTTTGCATTCCATCATTATGAAAGTGGTTATTGATATTGCATGTGATTGTTCGACTAGTAGAATATCTATGTAAATAATTAAATGGCATTATTTCATTTTATCATTGCCATATTATGCTGAAGTTCAAGTTTAAAAGGCTTTTGTTTTAGTTATAAAATTTCTTTAAGTGTTTATGCTTATCTATGAAATCATATGCTATATTGTTATCCTTACTGAGCATCTGAGCTCGCCCCTTTCAATGTTTTATTTTTCCCAGGATGTGAATAAGTAATTTATGAATGACCTGTAGGGATAGTATGAGGGAATATGAAGACAATATGTTTTTATAGTTTCTTTTACCTTATGATGTAATGTAAGACTTATGAATATATCTGGTGTTTCCAAGACTACTAAACTAATAGTTCTTTCGAAACTTGATCATTTTTTATCATGCCAATGTTATGTAATAATGCACCGACTCTGGGTATCTAGGGTCGGGGAGTTACATCTTGTAAATATCAGTCCATGTAAAAGGATTCCATTTCAAAGTTAGTGCGGTCAATGGGGATGTAATTCTAGAGAAGTCTCCCAGAAACCATCAGTAGTACCTCGGGAAACCAAGAAAACAATGCACCTCTAAAAAACACATAGGTGGCTGCCAAGAAATCATTACATTGATCTTTACTAATTCCATAGCTAAAACATTCTCATAAATGACATTCCACAGGACGTGAACCTCGTGAATCCAAAAAAGCCACTTTAATATCTAACCAAAAAGATGGTGCTACAAAAGAATATCTATTACCATACAAAAGTGCTCCACATTGTTATCCTCTATTTCTTCATATATGAGCTTGTATTTAATTAATAGAAAAAAAATTTCCAATTATAGCTAGAATATCACATTCATCAATGTTGTAAACAAGATTTGTGGATTCATCATGGAAAAGTGAACCATTGAGAACTCATTGTGTTTGTAATTGTATCGGAATTCCATCTTAAAAATATCAACATCATGAACCCTAAAATGGTGGTTTCCTAGCCTGAGAATGATTTTTGAGAACCATCTCACACGTGTTATCTATTCAAAGATGAAAAATACATATCCATGAGTACTTTTTCTTTATCATTGCCTGGTTTAGGCATTGATAATCCATGAAATGCTAAAAACTCTTGTAGTCATTTTTTATGAAAAACAATAGAGGTGCCTATGTAGAAACATTGGTACTAATGAATCCATTATCTCAAAGGTCCTCCAACTGTAACTGTATCTTCCAAATCATGGTAGGGTACATCTAATATTCTGTAGAAGATATATAGTAGTCTAGGGATGTAAGTCGTATAAAAATTCATCTCTTACTTTAGATGTTGTCTTAGAACATCCTCAAGAAATACATCCATAAAATCCACCAAGACCGAAGGAATCAAAATGACAAAATATCCTACTTCTACAAGGGATTCACTCCCTAATAGATGATTTATGGGCTGAATCCTCCTTTTCATAGCACCACTCATCCCACTATTAGATCCCTTTTTCTTATAATGGTGAATCGCATCCCTTCAGTGATAAGGCATCTATCTTTTCTTTAGTGAATGTAAATCAAGTCTTGGATCCTAAATAACAAATATATACCCATGATGAAGTCATATGGTTTTATCATGATGAATAAAATGTCCCATATAAACCTCTTTCCACCATATTATATCTCACACTGATGGATGAAAAAGAAAAAGAAAACGTGTTCCCATAGTAACCTCAAGATGAAACCACTAGGATAAAGCCTCTAATGGAAGCTATATCCCTCAAAAATTGTGTATAGAGATGATTTAATGACTTAATAATGTTTCATGGAATACCGAGGAAAAATTATAATAATAACATATAACACCTATAATCATATAGTGTGCATCTAGGTTTTATTCCTCCATAGCCTCTAGTTTTCCAAATCCCCGACCACTAGCTCACTCAGCCTAATATAGGCCCCCCAGTAGTAGTGGTTGAAAGATCTCATAACATCTTCAAATAGCCATAGATCCTTCCCCTCGAGCACCATCTTCACCCCTAGAAGCTCCACCGCCAGGTGGTCTAAGGGTAGCGTCAATTACCAGAAGCCACATACTAAAAGGGATAATTTTTCCTAATGTACTTGTACACACACACCCAACCATATTAATGGAGAAGTGAATCAGAATTTGACTAAAAGAATGATATTTCTAGAATATAAACCAACCAAGAAAAAAATATAGTGTGTTAATGAGTACTATAGTATCAATTGAAAGGTAAAGGAGAAATGAATACAAGACTAGCAAGAAATATGTCACAACCTGATGAAACTAGAAATGTAAAAGAGATGAATGATTTTATCTCATGATCTCCAAGATCCATCCACTGTACATAGTCCAAATAAACTAGGTATCCCTAAGATCATCTATAGTCACTGTTGACATATCTGTCATCTTCATGATACATGACATGTGTGGAAAAATCCCACGCAAGTGTGAGTATATAAATTTGTAGTATAATGACCCAAAATCTAAAGGGGGAGTAGTAAGAGACACAATATAAATAGTTAAGAAGAAAAAAACAAACCCAAATCATGATAGTAAACATGATCCAATGAAATTGATATATATATATATATATTCTAAAACAAAAGAAACTAAAACAAAAGAGAATGGTATCTTCATATCATCGCCCAACCCATGAAAAATAATGTTTTTAGTACAAAAAATCCAGCTATAATACTTGTCATCTCATGCGTCTGCCGAATAAGAAACTTCCAAGTTAAGAAACACCTCACCACTATGTTGAACAGTTTATTGAAAAAATATCTAATCAAAGCACTCAGGCCATGGAAAAATTATAGGTTCTTACTTTGTAGAGATCTTGATGACCTTTTTCTTATCTCGATACGAGTGTTCTACTCAAGTTAATGATAGATGACTCATTCCCAAACTAGATTGAGGGTTACACAATCTTAGTCAGTAGACGACCCATACCCAATCCAAATGGATGGACCCACTTTAGTTTTTGATGACCCATACCCTGATAACATAGTCATGGGCCTCTATGATAGAATATAGAGGACCCATGCCCAATCTAGCTTGAGGGTTCCACTCTCATTGTCAAGGACCCATGACCTAAATCTGTATGAGTCATCCACTCAGTGAAAAGGTAGAGTAAGCATTCCCAATATGTGTAGGAGGGTTCCACTATTAATGTAGATAGATGACCCATACACTATCATGTATAGGTTTCCACTATATAGATAGTTTGAGAGCCCATGCCTAGCCAAGCTGGAGGGTTCCACTCAATTTTCCCTTGGTGGTCCTACACGATCACTACCATCATCGAGCATCACCTAAATAACCATCACACCCAAAAAAACTCCCACCATATATCAAAATATATTGCACATTCCCCTATCACGTTCAATATGGAAAACTTTAGAAAAAAGATACTTTCAAGACAAAATTTGAGAATAAAAAAATGAGATACAATTGGTTGAAGTTTCCTCAAAAAGAAAAAAAGGGTACATTGCATGTGAGGGGAAACACATGGAATGTCTTCCTACTCTATTTTCTAGATATGTCCCTAAAGTTATATATCTCACTAACTCTGAAATGATACCTATCATGTAGAGGATCTACACATCATGTTTGAGCCACATTGGGTTTCTTCTCATGATCATAGTCATGCCCATGTACTTTAACATGTGACATGTTTCTGGATATTTCCATTCTCATATACTCCCAATGTATATGATGGGATAGAAGCACAAGGTCACACAGTGTGTGGGGATCCCACAAAATGTTTGACACTTATAAATATGTGAAATCCTAGTCATTGTGGTGATGGACCAAAATGACATTTTTTCTTCAGACTAAGGGGTGTGTAGTTTGTATTTTTCCTAAAATCCATATCTATGATCATGTGTATAGATTTATCTTCGCCAATTAGAATCAAGAATCATATTTACCCTAAATTAAAGGTGAAGATCCTATTTCCACATTTACGTCCATCCATTATATGGGAATCAAATTCTGATTCTAATTGTACGTATCACGCACACCCCATTCATATTTGATTGTCTCTTGTTGCGACCTTTAATCTTAAACCTCACATCCATAAAAACAATGTCAGTTATATAAATATTCACCCAAAAATAATTTATTTTCTACTGGTCTATTTTCCCCACATGAAACCATCATGAATCTGGGGGTCCAATCATGCTTGGTCTCACCCAATAATTTTTAATCAAAACCTCATGCTTAAACAATGTATAACATGAAGAATTTATATGATAATAGAATAATAACAAGAGTATAAAAAACTTTATCAAATAATTATTGTCTAGAAAATTCAATAAGGAGATCTTGGGATAAAAAAAAATTTAATAATCAATTTAATTTCAATACATAGGTGCATCCAAAGTCAATAATTCACACAGATCAAATAAAGGTATTGGATATTCTAAAAAAATAATCAAATAATGAAAAAATATATAAATAATGATCTTACCTTGATATTGGATCATTATTTACTGAATAATTTTCTTTATAGTGATTGACATGAGTCATTTCATTCATTGTATCTTAATCTTCCCTAATATGGAGTCTCATCGTAATCATATATTGAATATCTAATTGAAGGAGGAAGAATTCCTCTCAATTCTTCTGGGGTTTATGTGACTATCCTTTGGAAAATATCAATAAATATTTGTTTATAGGATTTTAGATTATGATAATTGAATTAAAAAAATAAATTTAATCATTTATTTTAACTAAATGCACCTACCAATAGTCATTATTGTTGAATTCCCCATGATGAACCCTTTTAGGTCACACCTAGGGTAAGCATCATGTTCTAAACTCAAGTATTGTCTCATATTTATGATCCAATATTCGATTTAAGAGTTATCGATTTTCTTTAAGAAACCATGTGCTCATAATATAAAATATATTTAATATTTATATAAAATTAATTCTGAGCACATCTTGACACAGAAACACACACCATATCAATGATTGGATTTAAAAATATACATATAAATATTATAAAGTGTTACAATAAATATATAGGGTCTCTAAAACTGAATTATTTTATAACATCTCATTCTAGGTCAATTGATCACTAAGTAGTCTATAGCAACATATGACCTTCAAATTATCTCCTTGTATTTTAGAGGCCAGTAACTATCAGTGTGGATATAGTATGACATCATGTTGTGTCTATACCAACATTTATAAATAGACATAAAAATATTAAGTTACATAATAATGATCATTTTAATACCTAATATAACAAAAAACAATTATCAGAACTATGTATTATATAATACTTAATATCATAAAACATGCTATTATAGAATGTGTTTTCTAAATGTCACATGAATATTGACAAGGAAGGACAACCCATATCATATCATATACCATACTGTATCTGATCATAATCAACCACTATATCATTTTGTAAATGCTCACATCATATATATAAACACTATAAAAGAAAATGGATGCAACTATGAGTGTATTGTTTTCATGGAACTAAGGAACATGGTCAAAGAATATGTTCGTGGGCATTCCTCTATGATGGATATAGTCAAGGAAAGTTTCCTCCAAGTCTATATGATTAGACACAACTCATAGCCATGGATCAATGGATTATAGTGTTATATTATCCTAGGGTATGTCCATAATCATAGCATGTAGCTGCAACATAAGTTCCATGGGCCACTCTCAAGGAAATGACACTATATTTTTTAATCCATTCCCATGGTGACAGGTTATATAAAATTATAAAATTTTCACCATCATGTTTTTATTTGGTAACCTTATGTCTATTCAGAAAATCCTATTATCACTAAACGATATTGTATTACAGAAAAACATATTTGTAATTAATATTTTATAAGAATAATTATTATATATTTTTAAAAATATGAGGCTACATGTGGCTATCATTGAGGACCTAAGGCCCTAAGTCATGTGGAATACGGTGAAAGGTCCTCCCCGAGTTTTAAAATTACCACATTAATCTTGGGTATAGACAATAATAAGTATGATAAATGGACACTAGCTATGAAGACCATTAATACTGGGACTCACAAGGAGGACCTACTCCCATAAACTATGTTGATCCTTGATATATACCACCATCAGGAAATCCTTATAGCATGAGCATTATGGATCATGGGTGTTGTCATTTCCAATTCACATTGCATGTTTTCTCATTCTAAATGGCACTTATCACATATTCATGTCAGTGCGAGTTATATAATAAATAGTAACAATCGTTTCTAATAAGATCCTATCAGTATGGGCCATGAGTCCCATGGAGTTTGGAATTTTAAAGAGACTCTACAAAAACAGGCTATATATTCCTATGGTTTTAGGAGACAACTATGAATGGATATTCCAACAGTTCCTATATAACCATTTTCATATGTATATATTTCCAAAAGTGGAATGTCCTAGAGAGGTATCACATCCAACTAACCACATCAAAACCATCTACATAGGAATTATGTCCAACCCACCACAACATAAACACTGATGGAGGACTCATATGTAACACACCATGTCACTCTATATAGTACACCGACCATATCACTCGTCATACTGTTGATATTTGGCATTTCATCCTACCAAGATCAAACTTCAATAAATCCAGCCCATGGTTTTCAAGATTCCAAAAAATTAAAACAATCATCACATGATTTCCATGACGCCTAACATATTACATAACTAGTTCCATAACACCATGAATCGCCATATGAAGTGATCACTAAACTAAAACACCTTCATTTTTTAACATAATAGATAAATGAATCAAAAAGTCAATATTATTTCATAATTTCAAACATGTATGAAATTGATCAATAAATATTGTTATGCTTACATAACAATAGATTCAAGGGTTATCACCTCACTAAACTAAAGAATTTATTCTACCATAGGATGGTCCCCCTTGAAAAACAACATCTATCCAAGTCCCATTTTTCTATGTTTAAAACCATATTACTCTTTAGACAAAATCATCTTAAGATCTAACATAATACTAAGGGGATTACCTTAGTCTAATGGGTCGCATAAGTTTATAAATAGAACTCGGTAGGTATAACATCCCACAAATTATACAACACTCGAATTATAATTTTCCTACTACATAGAATAATAAACAATTCGATTCATAAAATATCTAGAAGAACATTTCTTGATCCCCCTATCTACCAATAGGTAATATCTCTACCATATCTATAATAAATAAGTTCATGATAAGGTATACACACCAAGATACACACTAACTAATGGAGGAGTTACATTCACCAACCCACTAATCAACTAGACATGACACTATAAGGGGACTCATAATTTTTCATGGCCAACCCATAAGGAATTAAATATCAATAAATTGCTTCCCAAAAGTATAATTGATAAATAGAAATCATCATTGTTCTATCAAATTTCTATTTACAATCTTCATATATCTCCTTGGATCACATAATATATTCTAAATGGTTTTATGGAATGACCACGACCATCAGTAGCCATGGATTTAGGGATTAGTGATCAAAGGTCCCTTATAAAATTAAGAATTCCATCATTCTCATATTTCTCAATTAATAAAAAATCATTTTAATTTTTTATCAATCATGAACAAGTCGTGATATTTATTCTCTTGTGTCTCATAAAATCATGGTAATACCACATTAAGTTGTTGTAAAACAACCTTCATTGACCTGAAGTTATTTTCTTTATAAAATTCCAACCACCATTTTTTATCAGTATCAAACAAAATAATTTATTTATATGAGGCACCAATGCCTTCAAACCATTAAATTATATAATAATAAATAATTATAATCATTTAACATAATTGAAAACAGAGTTGATTTTATAGTAATAATAATTTAATTTACATGGTGATATTTCATGGCCTAAAAATCATACAATGAGGGTAGAATCACTTTGGGAACACCCCTGATACATTTTCTAACCAAATAATCAAAATAAGACATCAAATAAGCAACCAACTGCATTCTCATATATTGAAATATGAAAATAAATCAGTTAAATATCATAGCGCATAAAAACTATATTAAACGTAGAAAATTTATCATGGGACTATCTAGATTAATAAAATTAAATACACATCATATGAGACAAATTCCTCCATATTCTAGTGAAATAAGTATCCATACCATAAACCAAATTCCATAAATTATAGAAAAATGGGGTGAGGAAGAATATAATAAAGAAGGGAGTCTAAAATTTCCTTTAACTATAATGGAATTAAAATGAAGACACTCACATCAATAGAAAAAGTTGAATGGAATGAGATGATAAGGGATATGTGTTTTACATATTTGGAAAGTTAGATCACAAAGGTACTAAAGGTATTATATAAATATAACCATAAAAATCCTAATTAACTACTCTTATATGACACCGCATAGATAATATCATCTCAATTAAATGACATAACACAATGATATTTTTAAAATACATTCGTATTATATTTTATAATTATATTTCTAGATAAATATTAAAAAAACTAAACATAAATAACAATTTATTTTTGATCATGTGAATAATTTTTCTACTACATAAGATACATCATAATTAAAAATAAGTAATAAGAATCTCCAAAAACTTTCACACACATGATACTCTTCTATACCCATCATATATGTTAATTTTCTTCATACATTATGGAAATGGAAACATAAGATAGGGGTGACCTCAAACTCTAACTAATGATAAACATAAGTTCTATGAATAAATTATAATAAGTGATAATAAGATGGTGAAATTGGTATAATCAATGATACATAAGAAAATTAGTCAATATTTTATAGAAACATGAATTATTAAACATGACGCAAGGGAACATAACATATCTATAAGAACAAGTTTAAGACTCTATCATATACATAAGCATACGGTATCATAATATAATGAGATTATCTAAAAGTCTAACCATTATTTATTGATTGTTCTAGAGATGGATCACCATTTGTATTGTGTGTGTATCCAATAAATCTCACCTTTTATATTTTGATCATATCCAAGAAGGAACATGGTAGATTATCTCATGAGATATAAAATATTAGCTTATGAACTGGAGGGCAATATAGGACACCACTCATCATCATGCATACATATCAATTCCAACTAAAATAAATCATTATAATATCAAAAAAATTCCATGAAATGAAAATGGGTTACATATCCTTTTAAAATGGAATCTGATAAAGAATAAATTTTTAATGACATGAATAATAAAAACCTAATATACCTATGAATAATAAAGGAGTATCTAATGTTGATCGGAAAAATTCTCATTAAATTCCAATGAATAAAAGATATTGTAGAATATGGTTTTCAAAACATATAAATAATGAGCACACAGTTAAGTCATTTATTTCCCTAATAAATCAATAAATCAAATTTGGGTGAATATCCATCAATAAAAATAAATAATAATACTTTATTCATAGAGGAAAGGAATTGGAATTCTAATCACGGTTATACAATGAATTTTATTAGGGATAAAAAATGTTGTGATAGATAATTTATCTTCTAGAGTTTTAATGCATATCATTATTGATGGAAAAGGTAATGAATAAAATGTTAGATTAATAATACATTTAGATTAATGGTGTAGTTTTACTTTGAGAATCATGAAGAAAATAATTCATTTTCCTTAAAAATACTTTTATATGATACTCTTAAAATAGTGAAAAAATAAATTATTGTTTTTAAAAATGAAATATAAAAATTATTTTTTAAAATTAATTAAAACCAATTATTTTGAATTTTTTTAATCGATACTTATTTATAGATTTTTATAACAAAAGAAATTTTAAAAAATCACCATTTTGTTATGAAATTGTAATTTTTTAAAAATATGAATTAAAAAAATTGAGATATAATAAAATATTAATTTTTATGAAATATTTTCTAATGTTGTCTCGAGATTTTAAAATGGGATTTATAATGAAAACATGGTTTGGAAGTTAAAACATATGATTTCTCAAGGATGGAAAACCTTTTTTATATATTTTTTAAAAATATTGTTAAAACTCCACATCATAAAAAGGGATTTCAAAACATAATTTTGAATAGTGGGAAATGGTAATGTGAATTATATATGAAATGAATTTATTTTTATTCCAAATATAATGGTGAAGATTAATGATAAGGGAAATGTGGACAAGGTTGGGAATCCCTTATTAAATAGGATGAGAATCATTCTAAAAAATGATATAATTTTGGGACTAAAATTTTATCAATGTAAATTATTTGAAAAAAACTCAATTTCCACTAAGAAGGAATAAAATTTATAATTAAATAAAATATTGGTTTTTAAGAAACTAATATTAGAGGAAAAATGTTTTTGAATAATCATTTTAACACAATGAAGGTTGTTGAGTTAATAGGAACCATTACGATAATGATAAAATAAAAGTCAAAAGAACATGAGGTAATTAACATTAAATAGACATTAAAATATCATAAGAAAAAATATATTCATTATAATTTATATAAATTGGGAATTTAATACACCAAAAAATTAAATAATTGTCCATAATATCAAAATGTCTTATGGGTATGAAAATGAGACAAAAACATTACATATTTTTTAATTATTTATCCTACCCTATGTTATAAATAACACGGAATAAAAAATTCAAACATAATGGAAGGAAAGAGAATCATAATAAGAAATATTAATAGTTTTTATATGAAACATTATGAAAAAAATATATGGGGTAAAATATGAAATGTCTCAAGGGGTGAAAAGTGTGATTAGATTCACTTGTTCGTGAGTCGTTCTGCACCTCCCCCTAACATACAGAAAAATAAAATTAATATTTTTAGATACCCAAGTAAAAAACCTTATTTTTATATATTTAATTTGATATGAAATATCTATTATAAAATGTTATTTCAATATTATATAATTTTTCCTTATTTTTTCATGAAATTTTAATATGTTTCAGTTAATTTCAGTAAATTTAGATGTCAAAGATGATATTCTAAAAAAAATGTTACATAATTTATATAACATTTCCATTACCATAAAATCATTAGTTTCTCATTAAAATGAAATTATATTACCATTTAAGTTCTCATATTTACCCAAGATAGAGATTTACAATAATTTTCATGTATGTGGACATACCAAACCAAAGATGAAAATGTTCTATGTTGAAGGGTGATTATGGTTATATTAGTGGATAATATAATCGTAATAGAATAATAATTATATTATTTAGTTATGTTATAATGGTGAATCATATTTGATGTGGTTTTCATAATAAATTAAAATTAAGAAGAAAAATGAAGAGAAGTACTTTATGGATATAGTTGTTCTCCCAATGCCCAGTAAATGTTATTTTATTTTTATTATTTATGGGAAGGAATAAATAATACTTTTTATTAATATAATAAAACATTTTTATACTTATTATATTGAGTTCATAATATTACTAGGATTGGTGTAGGTTTAGAAGAAAATACTTAAGAAGAAAATATAAGGAGTACATAATACTTAAGTTGAGACCTTGAGCATTCTCGTGATGAAATTATTATAATTTAATGACATCGGATAACTTTTTGTGACCAAATGTAACACCCTGATATTTTGAATGAATAATTTTTTCATAGAATTTAACACACGCAATACTGAACCAAAATGTCTTATCATATACTACTTAAACTTGATTGTTATAACCTAGCAGTAACAATTGGTGACATGAATAATAGTAACTATTTTTAAAACAATTTCTATAAATATTTTAGATGAATAAAATATACTATTAAATAAGTAATAAATATTTAATATTCTTTACAAGATTCAAAAATAATGTTTATAAAAAATGATTTTATTACATTTTGTGAGAATATATTATAAATAATTTATTCCAATTTTAGAGTTTTTTACAAAATTAAATTAATTTTTTAAATGAACATTTTAAAATTAACTTATTATGAATTTATGGGTTTTTCTGAAAATGTTAATGTTTAATGAATAGTGAAAAATACTAATTTTTTAAAACTATAATTTGTCTTCAAGAAAAGAATTAACATAAATGTTTCATTATTCAGGTAATTTCATATCAAAGTAAAAAATTTATTATTTAGTTATATTTAATATAATTAATTATTTTTTAATCATATTTATAGAATATTTTGATATAAGTTTCTTTTTAGGCTTAAAACCATAAAAATTTCGAACTATTTTAAGTGTAACATGTTTCTCCATTATTAATTATTAAAATTAACCCAAATTATGAATGATTTAAATTAAATTTTATACAATATATCGATATATATTAATTTAAATTTATATAATGAATATTACTAGTCATAGAGTTAATGTAAAACCATATTTTCCCTAAAAAATGAATTTTCTTAAAAACTGTTTTTCGTAACTCATTGTGAGATAATTATAAAATTAATATCATCCATATATAGATAATAAATTTGATAAAATGGATACTATATTTTTATTTATAATATTTTAACTTATTTTATAATATCAATTTAATTTTCTTATGAATACTTTAAATAGTAAATAAAATATCCCTGCAAAAAAGGGTGAAACTGGTTAACCATGGATAAAACTAAGTGATAAGGCCACCATTTTTCATATTAATCTAATTGGGGTGAATTTATTTCAACCCATATCTCCATATTATAGATATTAACTTACTTTTTGTTTAATTTTTCATCAAAGTGTCATGTATTATATTTTATGTAAATAAAAAGAAAACCTTTCTATCCTTTTCCTTGAAATATCTCAAATATGTTCAAATATGGATAAAAATAAGTGGTTAATGAATATTAAAATTAATATTTAGTATCTTGAAATAATTCTCCTTATGTTAATTTATTTTTATTTTTTATTATTATATTATTTCATTAAATGCTTCTACAAATCTAACACAACACTAGTGAAAATAGTGGAAAACTCAATGTAAATAATTTTAGAATCAATAAAATTAATGTATATAGGATATGTTCTGATTAAAATTTTTTGTTATTGATGAAGTATTATTTATTTTTAAATATATTATATTAAAAATTCTTTATTATCTTCATGTCATTAAATTTTTATTAAATGAATAGAGAAAAAAATTCCATTTATGATTTTTTATATAAATTTTGTTTTTGAATTATTTAAAAATACTAAAAACATGAAAAAGGAAAATTGTAATGATAAATTCTATAACATTACATCCATTTTAAATTAATTATCTAATATTTATTTCAAAATTACATTTATAGCCTTTTCAATTTAAAAATATTGATGTCACAGTTAGTGTTTAAATGAGTTTTTTAGAAGGTTCAACCTAGATATTAGGGTGAGTTACTAATTTATCTTTTCAAAATAATATTTGATAACAATAATTAAGAATTACCTCATCCCAAATTTTAATCCTTGACCATTTGTTATATTCTAATTTAAAATAACCTTATTATATTTATATACTTTAAGAAAATCCAAAAGTACCCCTCCCTCACTTATAAAAAGGAAGAAACTATCCTCTCATATCCACTCATAAGCAGCCATTTCGATTAGATAATCAAATATAAAAACATTTAATAAATTTTCATTCCACATCTTATATTACTTTTTGAAATCATAAATACAATCAAGGATGTATTTTGGTGTAATCCTATTAAGGTTTTCCAAAGAAGATGTATCATTCTTTAGTGAGCAATTTTTTTATTTGTTCATCCTCCAACATCAAATATTATTTTCCAATGAAAATAAAATCACATCATTTAATAAAATATGAGGATATTTTATAATGTTAATTTCATATCCTAAATCCATCTCCTCTTATATTGAAAGGGTACTGAAACCATCATTTGTGTGTGATGAACTACCGCTTCACAAAGCCATGTAATTTTATTTTCATCACCTCCTATTATTGATGGATGTAATGATTGATTTAATATATGTATATATATATGATATTATTGAAATATCTAACATTGTTATGACAATATTTCATTAACTTTCTTACCTTTCCATTAAATAACACTTTATAATTTTGTTCATGTGTACATGTAGACTACCACCTCCATGTAGCCATGAGATTTGTTTCTCATAGCCACATCACATGCATGATATATATATATATATAAGAAATAATATGTTATATTTAATATACTAATCATTATGTGATAAGAAAATAATGCTTTTTTTCTTTCCATTATGATCATTAAAAAAACAGTTACTCAAGTGTATATAGGGCCTGCCATATCCAGGATTGTAACAAAGTTCATTTTTTATAACTATATTACATTTTGAGTCTAAAATTATAATTAATTCATATAAATGATCATAATTTCATTAATATTTTTCTGAATAAGATTAAATTAATACTTATTTTACCATAGTACACCTAGAGATGTCTTTTTATACAGATATACTGGATATCCTCAAAATATCCTATATGAACACAATTTTTTATGTAAATATAAATAAAATTGTAATAAATTATATAAAAGGAATAATAAATTTGAATAATATTATTATATAATTAAATAATTAATAAAATTTTATTATTCATGATAATAAATAACATACGGGATGAGTTAGACCTGAGGTATTAGATTTGTCTCAATTTACAATCTTTGAGGCATGTTTTAATTTCATGCACCTAACATATATTGTATATTGAATGTTATTCTTTTTTATAATATATATCATGAATCAATCATATTTCAAGGTATTTTAATTTTAAATTAAAATTAATTCATCATATAAAATTTGAATCAAAATCTATCATGTGGTAAAGGGTTAAACTAATTAGTTTTCTTTCAAGGAGTCATATAAATTTTTAATTATATTTCATATTCTATGAATATTTGTTGGGGTGAATTTTTATTAATTTAGGTTGTATTTATACTTTTTTTATGTGGATTTTAGATTTATAAAATATTGAATTTATTCATTAGTTTTCACTTCAAGGGTATGATCTTTGTAAGATATTTTATCTAAATTTCCCCTCCATTGGGACTTATTTAGTGTTATGATCTTATTTATTTACTTAAGGTGTATAAAATGGCCCATATATATGTTTTATCACGAATATATTCATATTTTTACTTTTTTATATTTATTTCAAATTATTTATTTCATGGGTGTTATGATTCCAATGTTACCAAATTGGTAATGTTTTATTTCACAATCTCATCAATATTTGAGATAACTAATGTACAATTATCTGATGGTTTAATTACATAATATTTATATATTACATGCAATATATGTTCATATACAATTTGAAATTATGTAAATAATAATTTTAACCATTTATTTTACTCTATTTATGTACTCATGGAACTATAATAGTATTTTTAAGGAAAACCAACTTTATTTTTATACGTAATGAGGAATATTTTTCATCAATATACATATTTTTCAAAAAAACATTATAAGTAATATTTTAATTATTCTACAATTATTTATTAAATACATTTTTACCAATGATTTCCCTTAATAAATTTTTTTAAAGGAATAATATTTTCATTTTCAGAATAAGGCACATTTGACTTCTGATACAAGAATATGAAACGAATCCTTCATCTGACAAAATCAACATGAATAGAGATTTCATTCCACTAGGACCACTTAATGCATTAAAGATTCATTTATAAATTCACATGGTTCTTTCCAATGAAATTTCCATCCTAATATTCTAAAAAAATAATTTTATTTTTAAAGTGATTATGCTATTTTCCTATAAAATATTTTTATTGAACTTAATGGTATTTATACTCATAAATGACAAAAACAATTTATTTTAATTATACTCTACATGGGTTATGTTCTAATGATACCATCCTCATTCTTTCACTATATGGTTTATGATCATTTCGGCCAAGTGATGTATTAAAATTCCTTTTCATAATTAATTTTTTTAGTCATTAATTTTCCATTGAGTAATTATCATTCATACGATCAATGGATATTACATTTAACTTAATTTTCCATATTATATACCATTGTTATACTTATTCTATAAAATATATATCATTTAAACATGTGGTGTTTTATATTGAATGTTATTTTATTAAATACATATTTATTAGTAATTCATATTATATATATATTATAGATGTCTATTGATAAGGTATATTCTTAATCAATTAAATAGATAATTTAATATATGAGGAATGGATTGGAAAAAAGTAATGTGTGGGGGACATGAGTATATATACACTCAATGAATCGATATATATCATGAGATAAATATTTAAGATTGAAATAATTTGGTTTTTGGTGTATCCCAACCCATCAGTTAAACTATACAAGTGAAAATGTATTGACGGTATAAATATCATGATGTTTTAGATTACGATATCCAGTATTATGTATTTCCATTATTAATAATATATTTAATATAAACCATGATATTACTATATTTATATTGTACAATTATATATTTCATGATCATGTTATTTATTAAATTGAATGTGTTTTTATTTATTTACATTTTAATATTGTTTATTCCTTATTGATTTATAATAGCTTCCATTTTAAATAACCCATATTGATCATTTGAGATCACCCTTTTTTTGTTTCATTACCTGAGGGAATGAATAAGTTATCTATGAATAAGATCATGGATATAGAATATTCCCCGTAACTATAATATTTTTTATGTTTTTAATTTTATTATGTGATTTATGTATGTATTTAGACTGATAATACTAATAAAGTATTGTGGATAAGTAATAGTATATGATAAACTATTATTTTTCTTGAAAAGTATTGATTATGTGGTTTACCTAGTAATAAAACATTGTCTATATACTAAATTTGTAATGGTTTTGGAATAGATGTATCTAGGGTTATTAACCCAAAATAGTTCATCGTGTATATCTTATCCATTGATTCAGTGCACAGT
Source organism: Viscum album (assembly GCA_963277665.1). Lineage (NCBI taxonomy): Eukaryota > Viridiplantae > Streptophyta > Magnoliopsida > Santalales > Viscaceae > Viscum > Viscum album. The sequence goes on along the minus strand of OY728130.1, from coordinate 1,927,125,331 downwards.
GAGTGTGCCCTTGTTGGAAATCTTGGTTGACACTCATGGGGGATATGATTGGGTTAATTCGAATTTCATTTCTGAACCATTTGGATTGATGAGAGAATATAAACTATGGGAACCTATGATATTCGATAGTGATATGGGATAAAACAAAATTATCTAGGTTTGATAAGTATAACAAGATAATAAAATTAAATAATTAAATAAATCTCATTAATGATGGGAGGAGTGGGACTCATGAGGCAGGAACCTTAAGATGATGCTTTATAAGTGATGACAGCATATCTGGAGTCGGCCCCCCCCCTCCCCTCGTGGGGGATGGATCTTCCAATACATCTGAAAAGATGACCCTTCCTTCCACCCCTTCACCCATCCTGATTTCCTCCCTCCTTTTCTAAAAGCCTTGTTACTACGTAAAGTTCCATAACTTATTGATGGTTTCCCTAATCTCCAGATTTTGACCTCCATGTTCATGAAAACCTCAACCCTCCAAAATCTCACATTGGATGCCAAATTTAGACAATGAAAACCCTCAATATATTCCTTCAATAGATTTTCCATCAATTCCTAGGATCATCAAGATAGGGTGATTGTGGGCATTCTCGAAAATATTCACATTATGATTCGATTCGCATCAAAGGAGTACCTCATCAATGCATGGCCTAGTTCCCCTTGTAGCATCAATATACTGGAATTTTTTCTATTCCGGTGTTTTCTCGAGTTGCACATGAAACGTGAACCTCTTTCTACCACGGTATGGGATAGTTCTAGGAAGTAAATCTCCCAACTAGTCAATTTATAGGTTTGTGTTGACATAGATGTGTCTATAATTCTGTTTTATTATGTTTGGATAACAACTGGGGAAGAGTACTGGTGCATGTAGTCAGTGATTTTTCAGAATTGGATGGACTTTTACTCTACTGGCATTTGGTTCGGAACACCTAAGATATTTTCCATCAGGGGCCTGTAGCACTGGTGGGTAGTGGAATCGGCAAGTTCTATTTTTTTTATACAAGTGGTTGGGTCAATAAAGGGAGTCCTATCATTGGGGACATATTGTTACGCTGAGGCTGGAAGACATCAGTAGTGGTGAGGCTTCAGAGGTACGTGAGGAGGCAGGTTTGGAAGAGATGTAAACAGAAAGGGATGGTATATGTCGGGGGACAACAATCATTGTAGTTGGTGGAGGTGGATCGACCCATAATTATTGAGGCAACTATAGAAATTATTCCTGGTGCTGATATGGGGAATAGGTTCTTGGTTCCTTAGGAAACCTCGATTGTGTTTGAGGTTTTTAGGAGGCTAAGGCATCAATTGGTTGTACCGTTAAAGCGTGGTGTATGAAAAAGATATAGATTCATCCAGCAGGAGGCTGATTGAAAGGAAAACTGGACGACTAGAAGTAAATAGAATATGTAATAGAAGATGGACAAATATAAGGTTATTTTAATGGTTTCGTCTGCTGAGGTGTTAGGGTTGGGTAGAGGTAGTGGGTGAAAGTGGAAGCAGGGGTCAGCTATGGAGTCAGATAGTCCTATCAGGGATGGGAGAGCTGGGGGTCTAGATTATTTGATTTAGACCCCAATATTCTTGTGTAATATGTTTGAAAACCTTGGAGAGGTTGGTTTGGTACCTCTTCCAGCTAACTCGGGTGATAGAGAAGGGTCTATGAGAAGGAACCGAGTGAATGTGATTCTGGGTAATCATCGGATGAATCTCAAGAATGAAGAGAGTATAGAGTTTTAGGATGAGGAAGGGGAGGAAGGAAAATCCTCTTTACATCCTCATTTGGAGACCCTATCTACAAAAAAAATTAATGATAAAAATATAATTATGGGGACCTTGAATAATCAGCGTCTAAGGGACCAGAGTGATCTATCCTTGGAATTTATTTTAAAATATAAAGATGAAGTGATTTAGCATGTCTTATTTCTTAATGAAACAGGAGAGGAGGAAACTAAATTGATGAGAATACCTATAAGAGTGACTATAAATGAGTATTAATGCTCACGGAGTGACAAATGAAACCTAATTATAGTAGGGGATTTAAAAAATTGTTGATTAGCATTGAAGAGTATATATAGTCCTGGGATCAACTGGATTCTGAGTATGAAAAGCTGATGATAGAGGTATCAGCCAACCATGTTTCCTCTCTACCTAGGATATTTTTTATCAAAGTGGATTCAAGGAGTCTTAGGTTACTTTTTAATAACTCTGTTTAAGTTGGTGGTCTGTTTTTGTTCATCTCTCTTTTTGGTTTTTTGGGATTTTGGTGATTCACAGCCAGCACTCTACTTGGATCCACTTCAGATGGGGTTCAAAGCAGGAAATATTCATTAGATCATACCATTGGATTTGAATGCTGATAGGGAATGGATTTTCCATCAGTTCAATCCTTTTTCACTTCTGCATGGTACTTCTATCTTAAGGGTCATACTTTGGTGAGGGCTTGTCATCATGGTAAAACGGCTGGGGAGGAGCTGATCTTGTAGTTCATTCTATGTCTCTTTTTGTATTGGTTTATTTTCTCTATTTTGTGGAAACCAAGGTTTCTCACATTTTCCATAAAAGTATGTTTATAAAAAATTATTAAATAGCCCTTTTATGGTTTTTTGTGACAGAAATTTAACATTAATAAGGTTATTTTTTGAGAGATTTTTTTAATACAACCTTGTTGATTAGTTATTGTTTTAGAGAGAAGGTTATTTGAGTAATAATTCTTTCAAATTTTTTTAACCTATGATTAATGTTTTTGGTAATATTTAAGGGTAATATTATCATTGATTTTATTCAAGTAATAATTATTTAATATTATATGATATGGTGGAAAATTAAGTTGTACAGAAAACCTTAGTGGTGAAAGAGTCATTTGTTGAGTAATATTATTTTTGAATATGTTCATCAAATGTTTTGGAACTTTATATGAATTATATTAATATAGTTTTATAAAAAAAATAACCTACATATTGGGCGATAACCCATCACATCTTGAAAGATCATGAACTTAAACCCACAACTGAATGGGGAAGACAAGGTACAGTGCATACAAATAACCTATGCGATGCATTGGTTATTATAAAAATATTTTTACCAACATGTTCTGATGGATAAATGTCATGATGATTTTGAGAAATATATTTTAGGATATAATATTGTGAAATTTTTTAGGTGATTATGGATATTTTATGATAATTATTATTATATTCATATATATTTAACCAATAGTTTTAATGTAAATAATTATTTGGGACGATTTTTGTTACATATTTGGGGGAATAAGATGAAGGGTGTTAGAAAACATTTTAGGTTGAAGCATTATTTAATATTTAGGGTTTTGAGGATAATAAAGATACAAGATTATATAATTATGCAATTATCTTTGTAAAAAGTCTCGGATTATTTCTGAATTTTGGTTATTAATGTATTATTTATTCATATGAATGTTTATTCATTTTAGGTATTATTTTATACTATCTAAGCCTTTTTTAGTAATTATTTTTCAAATATTTATTATAATTATTTGGGTTATCCTATCAATTAGAAGTTTATTTTACTTATTTATCCATAAATACATCATCTTGAATACTCATTTTGTAGAGAAACAGAACTTACTATGGTGGAAATTTATTAAAGTATGAAATTATAATTTAAAAGTAATTATAATTCCATTTTTTAGTCAAAATGGTAAATGTATTCCCCAAATATAAGAAGAGTATATTGAAATATATATTTTATCCTATTAAATTTATTTATGAGGAATTGATAGTCCTTTCTCCCCTCACTGATTTAAATTTTTATGGTCATTTACTTTCTCCTGACCTTGTTCTCCCTAAATGAATGTTATAACTCAAGAATTTTTTTCTATTGCTTTTCGATATTATTATATCCCATTAATGTTCCCCTATTTGGAAACATGATTTTGTGTTATTCTAATTAACCTTTGTATTTACTTTTCCATCTTTTAAGAGGATATTTTTTATCCCTTTTATAATGTTGTTACTTTATAAAGGAATTTTCCAATGGCAGTGCCTTGATTTCTAAGAGAATATTCAAATTGAGAGGATTAAATTGTTTGTGGTTGGAAGAATATAAAAAAATTATATATAATAGAATAAAATTATGTTATGTAGCATAAAATACACACAGAACCAAAACGAAAAAAACATTATATAAAATTTAAACATGATTTATATAACCTATTTATTAAAATTTTCAGTATGAATTGGAATAAACACTTATAGGAGATTATGTATTAATAATTTAATTGAAGAAAACATAATAGTAAATAAGGACTCAATTAATATTATTTAATTACATTATTCAAAAAAATAATTTTCACATAAATGTTTTTTATTTATTTTTATGAAAAAAATAATATAACTAATTTTTGAAAATTTTAGAAATTTTATCTAAAATATGAACTTAATTTTTGAAATAAATATGTCATAATTAACTTATATTTGGATTTTTTTCATTTTTCTTGAGTTATTGTTTAGAGAATAGTGAAAATGACTGTTTTTTGTAAAATTGTTAGTTCATTTCAATAAATTAAAAAATTAAAACAAGATATTTTATTAGAATTTTATTCAAAATTAACATAATTTTTATTCGGTTCTGTGAAATATAATTAATTATATTTGAATCATATTTATTTTATAATTTGGTATAAATTTATTCTTTGACTTCTAGAATCATTTTTCACAAAACTCTTTTAATTGCATAATGATTCTCCATTTTAATTAGCTAAAAAACATAATGAGAAATGATTTAAATTAATTTTAAAAGTTAAATATATATATATATATATATTAATTCATATAATGAATATTTCTAGTCATACGGTTAATGTAAGATCAACAGTTACGTGAAAATACATTATCATGAAAAAAGCACAATCCATCACACTTTTTGGGATATCTATAAAATATTTGTATGAAATTTATAGAGATTAAATTTTGTAAAATAGATACCATATTTAGAATAATAATAATTTACATTCTTAATTATAAAAACATGATTATTTTCATTATGAAATGTAAAAATAGCAAAAACACCATCACCATGTTAAAAGGATAAATTGAGTTAACATAGGTTAAAACTATGTGAATAGAAAACCATTTTTCATTATAATTATTATTATATGAATGTATTTAAATATTTTATTTTTAATATCTACATTCAATTATTAATTAGACACATTCCCATGAAGGTGAATAATATAATATTTTATGTAATGAAAAAAAATATCCATCTCATTACTTTAAATATATCTTATGTGTTCAAATATGGAAAAAATTAGTGTCCATTAATATTAATGTTTATTTTTATTATTGTTCAATTTTTATTATAGGAATTTATTTTTATATTTTATTGATTTTATTTTTTCTTTAATTTTTTTTATGTAACAGGTACAATGCTTGTTAAAACATTAGAAAAATCCAGGTAATTAATTTTAAAAACATTCAATGTAATTTTATTTAGGATGGTTTATTTTTCATATAATTATTATCCAAAAATGATTTCTTATTTATAGTTAAATTTATTTTATTTTAAATTTATTTTCATGTTCATATATTTTTTATCAAGTTAAATGAATAATGTCAAAAATAAAATTAATGATATTTTATGTTATATAATATTTTCTTATATTATTTAAAAATAAAAAAATAAACTAAAGAGATAAATTAGTATAATAAATCATCTAAAATAGAATCCACTTTCAAATTATAATCCATTTTTTTTCTTATAATTAAATTTATAATCCTTATAGTCTGATATATTTCTTACCATAATAAAATATAAAATGGGTTCACTAGTGGTTAAACAATGTGATAAGGGTTAGTTTCTAATTAACCATGTATAAAAGAAATTTTCTTGACAAATACCAACCTCAAACTATCCAAAATTATAATTCCCTAAATTTTTTTTGTAATTAAATTGAATAAGACCTTATAATAATTTAATACTTTAGTAAATTCCAGAAGTACCCCTCCCATTACTTATAAAATATAATCCTTCTCCTATTCACTCCACACATCAAGAACTATTTAATTCATCAAATAACAACTCAGATTAATTCCTTACTCATGTTCCTAAATCCTAGAGTCCCTAGTTTGAACAAAAATCCTATCAAGGAAATATTTTGGTATAATCTTAAAGTGGTTGTCCAAAGAAGAGGTATCTTTTTTATCTGAGAGTTTTTGTTTTATTTCTTCTTCTTAAAAATTAAAATATTATTAAATAATTAAAAAACATATTTTTGTCACATATAATTATATGTAAATATTTTAATTTAAGAACATATATATATCTTATATTCCATAAATAGGAAAATAAAACAATTGTTCTTCTATATAGTGGTCTTCCACAACTCAAATTAATATTTTTCTTTTTCATTAACTCCTCTTAAGGATGGATGTAACGATTGATATAAATACATATATATGTTATTAATGAAATATTTATCACATTTAAATTATAATATATCATTTAATTTCATAGAATTTCATTTATTAAAAAATGATGACGACATTCGTGTGTGCATGTGGATTACCATCTCTATGAAGTGATGTGATTTGTTTCTCATCACCACATAACATGGATTATTTATAAAACTGTATTTAAAGAAATAATATGTTATTTATAATATAATTTTATTTTAAGAAAGATAAAATAACAATTACCTTCTTCCATCGTGATTGTTGAAAAATTAAAAACATTACACATTCGTTTGTATGATCTACTATCTCCAAGATTGTAACATAACTCATTTTTCATAACCATCTAACATTGTTGTTCTTTAAAGTATAATTTATTAAGAAATATAACAATTATTTAATTATTATTATTATTTACATTATTTAACCAATACCTCTTTTACCATTATCCTCATACCAAATTCATTTTGGATATATGAATTCAATATTGTAAATATGTAAAATTTGAACTTAACTGATTAGGTAATTAAATATAATATAGTAATAAATAAAATTAATGGAATATTAAAATTGAAAATGGGTCTTATGAAAGTAAATGATGAACATGTTTTTATAATTTTGAAATAAAAAGATTATACTTGATGAGTCGTCTATATAGTAAGAGATTTTTTCTCAATTTCCTTCATATGAGGTATATTTTAATGTTATTATAAGGCCTTGGCCTTAAACCTTACTTAATATTGAATTAAATGAGTAATTCACATTGAGGATCTTTTCAGGTTTAGTGTTTTAGAGAATTAGAACATAACATTTACATCTCAAAAGATTTACAAAGTAGACACTTCTACTAAGTTTCCATAGAATAAAAAAAACTCTTAAAAAGAAACATGTCTAGTTCAATGTTTTAGATAGCATGACTTTCCCTTGATCCCATTCTTAACCATATTCCACATTAAGTCCTGAGAAAAATATTTCAAAAAAACTTGGGGTGAGCATAAAGAGCTCAGTAAGGGGTACACAAAGAATGAAAACTGTTAGTTTATCAAAACAACAAGTAAACCATGTATACTTTATCAAAGTAATACTTTTCACCTTTATGAAGTAGTATAAACTCTTCACTGAATAAAAGATCATTACATACCCTTTTGTAACCAAAAAATTACCATAAAACCCATAAAAATATCACATAACATATAAAGGTAACTTGGGACATAAACATACTTAAGTGGAATAACCATACGGTTGACTTCCACACATATCACTTAATGGAATAGCCATACGGCCAACTTCCATACCTACTTAATGGAATAGCCATATGGCCGATTTCCATACCCAATGCATTGGAGGTTATAACGTATCCTCCCGTCCTGGTATTCACGGCACCACCTGTCATATGGTTCATCATGTAACCACCCGTCAAATGTCTAAGTACCATTATAAAATCATAAGACATAAAACAAATATAATGGAAAGAAAACATTTCCACACTTTGATCACAATATATCACTTAAATATATTGACATAACAAATCCATTATAAAAACCTTTTTCAATACCAAAATACATAAAAGAGTATATGGTATTTATTTCATTTTAAAAAAACATTACGGCTTGTTCAGGAAGCCAAACACCAAATAATACTCACGGCGGCGGAAAAGGTCGTTGTCACCACGTACATTAAAAGAAACATTCCTTTTTGTCATTTTGTAAAATGCTTCGTAAAAAGAGATTAATTTTGTATAAAAGTAAAATTCAAAGGGTTTTATACACCGTACAAAAGAAAGTTGTTTATAAAACGAAATATGCCTCAATGAAAGGAGATTGAGACGAAGTCCCTTACCTCGGGTCTGACTTGACTCGAACGTTCTTTATCGTCCTGAATAATAAACATGCGTTAATTTCTAATTGATTAAGAACCTTTTTCAAGTTCATTATTACTTTTATATCACCTATTTCCATGTTATAAACATTATGTAACCATTTAAGTTAATAATGTTTGTTTTTTCAATATTTGGTTCTAAAGTCGAAAGTGGACTTCTTACAATTACATGTTGTTCGTGTGGTCAAAGGTTCTTTATATCCAGAATGACATTCCTGATTTGGATAGCATATATATCATATATATCCAGAATATACATGTATTTATAATATTACATAATCATTTAGAGTTAATAAATGAAATGCACCGTTCATGGAGATGTTAAGCTGTGCGTACGCATGAACGCTACTTTTATTTCGTTGTCATATTAATGGAATTAAAACTAAATTATAGGTATGTATATTTTAATTCCAGAATTATATTCATCATTTAGATGTACCATTCATTATATATATCCATTATATACATGTACTTTTAATAGTACACTACATTTGGGGATAAGAAATGAAATGCACAGTTCATGGAGACGGTAAGCCGTACGTGCGCATTAACGCTACCTTCATTTCTATCTCATACTTTAATGGAAAGAAATAATAATGATATAGAGGTATATTATAATTATAGTATAACTCCATATATAATAACTTTAAATCCAACCTTTATACGTCCCACATATGGCATTAACGAATCACATCACTTTGAGGGGGCGGTAGTCCGCACTTCCTTAAATGAAGATATCGTGTTTACCCATAATGGAAACCATAAAGGTATGCCCAAAATTAAAAATACAGAATCTTAAGGAAAAAATAAACATATTATATATCATATATAAATATAGTGTCATCTTAATGGCCACCTTTGAAGGTGTTAAAAGAATGTTGAACAATCATCGTTTCGGGAGGCAGAAATTCTCCATCCACTGAAACAGTATGTTCTTTAACCATTAGATGTAGGTGTGTGTAAGTGTAGCTTTAATAATTCTTATAAAAACATCCTAGTATACTGAGTATACTAGAGTTGTTACAAAATAAAAGAATAAAAAGAGTTTAGGGGGTTGGAGAAGCAAAATAAAATAAAAGGACTCAAAAGAAGACATTACCTTAAAATCGGGTAACTCCCTTTGGTTTGAGCTCAAAGGCTTCCTTGGGAAGACTTCTGCCCAAAGTGAGGCTTTAAGGAGTAATATAGGGAAGTGTATAGGCAAAATGGGTAGGGTTTTGCCGAGCCAAAGGCTTTATAAGTGTGGATAAAGAGGTAGAGGTGGGGGCCTTTTATAAGAGGAGAGGAGGGGCACTCTTGGATGGTAAAGAAAAGTCACTTTATGTTAAAATGGTATTCAGATTTAAGAGGTCCCAAATTGATGTGTTTCTAGGATAAGGTGATAAGGGTTCTAAATCCACACATCCAATAGGTTTTGTCCATGTTTAGGTCTTAGATTTTACATTATCTTTCCATTTTATGTAAATCGTTAAATAATTAGGTCATCGCTGCATCATCATGATGTCATAAATAATTTAATTTATTTAATGTATAAAAATTATATAAAAACTTCTATGATGTAGGAAATCTATTTATCTTTATAATTAATATTTATAGTCAAAAATAAGACTTATATAACCCCATGTAAATTTTTTTTATTAAAACACCTCATGTGTCTGTCATTTTTACTTTAACATTAAATAAAAGGTTATTTATGTCATTTACCAACAAAAGTGGCTCCATGGGGTCCCCAAGTTGACCCATGGATTATCTTGGTCATCCATGACACATCCAATAAGGTTAGGACATGTGTCAAGCTCATCTCATATTATTATAATATCATTTTTTCCTTAAATTGCACTAATTATCTCTAATCGCGATTAAAAACATAATAAGTTACTATTCACTGAAAAAATTATTTTAATCTCATTGAACCATATTTTACTCATTAATGACATCCATTTATGTCATATATTTGAAATTAAAAACACAGAAGTGGTAAAATTTCATTTAAACGAAAAATAAGTTTTTATAAGTACCACTTAATGGTTTCACTATTCATCAAAAATTGAAGTTTTTCAGAAAAATACCTAAACTTCGCCCAAGGCTATATTTGATATTACGAATTCAAAAATGAATTCAATTCTACAAAATTCACAACATATAAGTTGCATTAATTAATTTAATAATTAATTCCCGTTGTCAGAGAAAATAGCGTGTTTTTATGAACCAATAAGTATCAAAAGATTGACACTAGTTTATGTCTGATTTCAAAGTGAAATTAATTCCAACGACCACTATTGGATTTAATGGTAAAAATATATTCTAATTTCACTTTAAAACCAATTCAAAAGATAATCTAATCATATAAATAAATTATATTAAAAAGAGTTTTTGAATTAAAATACAACATTTTACACTATTCATTAAAAAATGAACTTTATCGGAAAAATACCAAAAAATTACACAAAGTAAATTTTGATGTCCCGATTCTAAAGGAGAGTTTTATTTGGTCTAATATAATGTATAAGAGTGAAAAAAACTATATTTAATGATGGTTCTCCATCAAAAGGCGATAAGTGAACCTTTAATGAAAACTAGGGCATATACGCATAAAATTGAATTCTTTCCGTATTTTAAGCCTTTATCTATTATTAGATAAAAGTAAAAACATTTAAAAAACATATATATTCATATTTTAGTTATTTCTATCCTTTGCCGCCAACACAACGGCTATGTGTTAACTACCATTTAAAATAATATTATTTTGTTACTAGTGTGCAACGAAAGATTTCAATGAAACTCTTTGTTGCGTATCTGGTACGCTATCGAACATAGAAACACTTTTAAAGTAAAATTAATATTTAATTCGTAAATAATTATAAATATGAAAATGTTTTATTCATTATTTACTTGGGATGTTACAGTTATGAACCTATCATCTTTTATATATTGAATATAAATCCCATTTTTGATGTTATATCTGGAATCAATCATAATTAGTGGAATTATAATTTTCAATTCATGTTATTTAATTCAATACAATGTTAATCAAAATCTACAATTTCATAAGTGGATTTATAACTCAATTTATTTTCTTTGGGTTATATTACTGTTTCATTGTATTTGATATTATAAGAATATATACTCATTGAATTTTGATTATTTTATGTTTTATTGCCATTTTTATGAATATTTACATTTTATATGCATAATTAATTCATTATTTAACTGTCACATCAACATTATGATCACTATAAGTGATTTTGTCCAAATTTTTACTCTACTGAGACATATTTTTTATCACGAACCTAATTATTTATATAAGGTGTATATAATAACACATTTACATGTTATTTCATGAATATATTATATATTATTTTTATTTAATTCTTAATTTTATGTTATTTATTTTTTGAGTGTTGTTAATGAAATGTAACCAAAGTGGTAATGGGTTTTTCACGATTTAATCATTAATCTATATTGTTTATATTAGAGTATACTCTGGTGGATTATTTTATTTTTATATATTAAATATATATATCTTATTCTATTATGGTAATTAATGTAAATTATATATTCTATATTGATTTTTCACTTTTTATGTACTCAAGATAAAATTATAACATTCTAAAAGAAAAACAATATTTTTTCTTCACGATCGTAATCATTTTCTTCTAAATCCACATTTTTCTTAAAAACATTTAAAGAATATTTTTAATATTTTCAACTGATTTTTTAATTAAATTGTTTTAAAATTAATTCCTTTTTAAAAAATGTTTTAGAATAAATTTTCCAATCATTTTCCAAAATAGGTACTTTTTTACCATTCTTATCGTAAAATGTAAAATTAATGTTTTTGTAACATACTATTCATTAATAAAACAATTCCTAGATCAAGAAAACCCTTTGATTTGAATATTATATTACATGTTTACATGGTTACGTTAAAACAAAATGTTTTCCTATATTCTAGAAATACATCGTTTTTAAAACATATTTTCAATGTTAAAAGGATATTTTCGTTGGGAATGATTTTATTGATATTTTTCAATATTTATATTAATCAATGACCAAAAACCATTATTTTATTTATACTCCCCTGGTGATATACTATAAAAATACCATACTTATTAATTATTTAGATATTTTATGGTAATTTTGACCATGGAATGTATGGAAATTTATATTCATGACTAATTCTTATAGAAATTAACTTCACCTTTGAAACAATCACTCTATTAGGATCATTGAACATTATATTTACCTAACATTTCCATATAATATATAATTAATATACTAATTTCTTAAACTATATATAATTTCTACATATGAATTTTTTTTCCATAAGATATTTTATTTAATGGGTATTAATAAATAATTGATAATATTTACTCAATATGAATGTTAATTGATGGGGAATATTGTTCATGAATTAAATTTATCATTAAATATATAATGAATGAATTAGACATAAAGTAACATGCGGGTCCCATTTTTAAATACCCCTTTAATGAATTGACGGGTCTCATGAAAAAAATCCGTAAGATATTATTAAATGTGTTATTTTTGTATTCAAACCCATAATTTAATATATATTGGTGCATGGTCTTGGTGGTATAGATATGAAGACATTTGAGATAATGATGTCTAATATTAGTCATTTTCATCATTGATAATTTAGTTATTATTATCCATGAGATTAAAAAATTGATATTCCCATAGATTCATTCCATTATTATTTTATTTATAAAATGGAATTATATTTAAATTATTTATATTTACATATTGTTTATTTGTTATTGATTCATCACAGCTTCCATTATAGGTAACCCCGACTGAGTATCTAAGATAACCATAATTTGGTTTCATTTCCATGAGATATGAAAAATAAATCATTTAATGAGTTTAAGGATTCATAATAATCACCCTCAATATGTTTTGTTTTTATATTTTCAAATTTAATTACTGTTTTCATTATTTATATAGTTTAATGAGAATACGAAATTACTCGGTGCATTTAGGTGTGATTGATTGTACCTCATTCTAATGTAATAAAGTAACCACTGATTCTATACTACTAGAGTTATTTTTATTACCTAAATGACTTCAAAACAATAAAATAAATTATAAGAAAGGAATATTAAAGAGTAGTTCAAGGATATTCCAAAGATAAATTTTTGTATTTGAAGGTTAAACTTGATCATTGTTTATAAGTGAAGAAAATGGCACTTTGGTTAGTAACAATTATTTTTCAACGATATCATTGCACTAATCAAGGGTAAAGGATATTAAAATTTTATAATAATGGATTATGATGTTATTTAAGGATGATAATTCCCCCATCCCCAACATTCCCACTCTTTTTAATCATTATTAATGATTTTAACCATTCGATTTTTATATCATACCATTTTGATTTTTACCTTAAAAATAATTTCTTAGGAAAGTATTATATATTTTAGTATAAATATAAGGTACCCCTTTTAAACAAATTTTGATATTATAATATTAGGCTCCATATAGATTAATTAAATTTCAAGATAATAGAAAATAAACATTTAAATTAAATAAATTTATATATAGAAAAAATAATTTTTCTAAAGAAAGTAATGTTTTACATATTATGTGTCATTGATATTATTTAGAATTTATTATAAATTAATTGTGTGTAAATATAATTATATAAGTGATTAAAAATAATAATATAGTAATTATTTAAAAATATTTTTATTTATTTAATTTGATAAAAATTCCACTACGCAAATAAAATGATTCTTTGAAAATAACAGTTTTACCCTTATCGTAGTAATTAAACATAATAAAATTAGTTTTATATTTCTGCCTAAAAATGAAAATGAACATGTTAAATAATATTTTTTATCTAATATTTGGAAAAAAATTATTTAATTCATTTTCTTTAAATGAGAAAAAATATATTTTAAATATAAGTGAATAAAAACTGTTCTTAGAGAAAAATTTCACTCAAAATTCTAAAAAGTTAACCATTGGATTTATAAATAAAAAATAGTATTTTTAAATTGATTTGTTTTAATGTATATATATATCTATATTAATTTTATATAAATTTTATTCTAAATTTTTTTGAACCATTCTTATGTAGAATATTTTACGGTATTATAAAAATTTAATATTTTTTTATATTCACCTAAAAATAAAATATTTCGGAGAAATATAAAAAAAATAAATTCTATATAATATCAAAATTATAAATAAAAACATAAATTCATTTATCCAAATTGAAGTTATTAAACTATCATTTTTATAATTAATAGAATCATAAAATATAATAAAAACAATTTTTATAAGAAAATAAAATTTTAAAGTATTAAAAAAAATAAGCTTAATATCCTATAAATCTATAATAAAATTATAATTATGATATTATTTAAATTATTTATATAATAAATATAAAATTTATGTGATAAATTGAGTGTGTTATAATGACCTTCATAAATCGGTAATTTTATAAAAATACATTTTTAACATAAAGTGATCTTATTAGTTATCTAAAAACACTAATTGAATATTATCAATATATTGTTATTTCAAATGAACATTATTTATTATTATATTTTATAAATATGTAATGACTCATCCCAGTGGTGTCTGAGCCGCAACTCCCCAAGCCCGCCTCCAATAGGACAGGGTCTGGTGACTAGCACCAAGTAGGCATGCTACTAACATGGGAGACATTGCTTATAAACCCGTACACACGCACACACATCTCCAAGTCCACATAGTTGAGAAGTAAAAACTACTAAAAAGAAAAGATACATACATACATTAAAACCCAACAACAGAGTACGACAGGAATGTAAAGTACAAGATAGTAAAACCCTAGGCCAAAAGTACAAGCCCACCAAAAGAAAGTCTGTAACAAAGTCCAACCTATAAGGAAAGGTACTGGGACTGCAATCTGTAGTCATAGGAACACACCTCGGGCTGCCTGATCTCATTGAGCGTCGTCCGGTCCTAGTCCGCCTAGAATCATGTCAGAGGGTTGCTCATCTGCACAAGACACGACACGTTTGGGCAATACCCGTGGAGCGGTGAGTATAACAATACACAGTAGGACACCCCAAAACCACAAATTAAAAACAACAAGTGAAAAATACCACAAAGGAAAGATACAGTTAGCTCAAAACAGTATACGTCTACAGAATATATAATAATAATATCCAGATATACTCATACACGATCGACTATCGCGAAACCACCACTAAGATCCAACTCAAGGATTCCACTAAGCACATAACAAGGAGAACACACTCCTAGGTTTGAGGAGAGACAGAGATACGAAGTACTCATTCCGGGGGAACACACTCCACAAGTACATTGAGAACTTGATGCTCAGATGGGGATCACAGCCAAGTCTGGGGGTGATTCCGACAACTCAGTCCGAGCTAATCCACTAAGCAGAGGATCGGCGCCTGGGTAATGTTGGTCACGTAAATACCAATAACTCTACCTAGGTTTCTAGTAATGAATAGAGGATCTGACTCCAAGTCTAACAGAGGGGATTCCAACATCTCTATTCAGGAAGTCCTACTGAAGGGATCATACTCCTATAGGTAGGAAATGATACCAAAAATCTTCAGGAGAAAGGGTAAGGGGATGAACCCTAAGGAAACTAGCCCATGTCATAGAAGGAAACTAGTCTAAGCCTTGAATAATTTATTACACGGCATGTAGTATGGTTAAACACCATGTTCCTAGACCTCGGGTACTACCCGTGTAAACGGCTCGTTTCATTTGTTCAGGCTGTGTAAAAGTCAACTACACAGCATGTAGAAAAGTACATGTCATGTTCCTGACTCCGGGTACTGCCCGTGTAAACGGCCCATGTCATTTGGCTTTTCGAAAAGAAAGCAACTACACGGTGTGTAGAAGAATCACACGCTGTGTTCGAGCACCTGGGGCTTGCTCCATGTATGCTATCCATGTGCCCGTACACCGTTATTTCTTGTGTCCGTGTCTCCTACCCATGTACCAATACACGGGGTATCCCGTGTATCTGGTCGGGTCCAGCCGGGGAGGGGTATACACAGCATTCCCATGGTCGTGTACACTGCCTCTGTTCGTGTACTCCCGAAGTACACGCCATGTAATCATGCCGACGAACACATTCCGTCTAGCCCATACTACAAGGCGTGTAGTCGAGAAATTTCCAAAAACATCGTCTTCTTCCTCTACCTCGGCCGATTCTCTGGATCACGTTTCTCTAGTCTATTTTCCATGAAACTCAATATCATGGGTCGCTTCATCAACGTGATGTCGAATACGTGGGTTTTGGGCCTTTGATCGGCTCCAAAATCTGATCCGGGTCACCCGTGAAGAAATCGTGCAAAGAACAACATCTTCCAATCCGCTTCGATCCGTTTGTCGCCACCGCAGCCGCACCTCCGTATGGTTGTACTGATTCCAGATTTTCAATTTGGGATCATTTCATTGCACTACGGGTGCGCAAAGATCCGTCGTTCATATCCCCACAAAAAATGCGTAGAACTCAGTGAAGAACGTGAGAATTTGGGGAGGAAGAACACAACAAACCGAGAGGGATGAACCTCAATTGATGTTCATGTCAATCTTGGTCTGTCACCATTAGGAGGTTGAACAAAACCAAAATAATATCAAGAATAAAATCCCCACGATTCCCAAAAAATTTCATCCCACAAGAACGATCGATCCGAAGGCTAATCTATTCGTGTATTAGTCTGTGTTCATCGTGGAAATCAAAAATGGGGAAGAAATCATCAAACAAACATCCTACTTGGATTTTGTGGCGTTCGTTTGAAAAGATCTGGTCGCCGCGTCGTTGTCGCCGGCAAAGCTCGTCAAGAACACTATCGCCGCGTTGGGAGGTTTTCTCCAGATCTCTCTAGGGCCACCAAGGGTTTCAGGGTTATGAGGTTTGTAACCCTGGACCCTTGCGCTGGTATTTAATTAAAAAAAGTTTTAGGGATATCCATTGCAGTATATTTAAAAGATTTTTTTGCAGAATAAAATATTTTTACTTAAATATTTTATTACTCTTACGTCCCAAAAACTGGATTCCACCACCGACCTGTGACGGCTGATGTTAGACCTCGCCTAAGGTAAAATTGATGTTCTGAATGCAACGGTGGCCTCAATTTTCAAATTCAAGCACCCGTTTAGGATTTATTCTATTTTTTCAGAAAAACTACATCCGAACTTAATTTAATTATTACATTAAATTCAGACAATTGTTTCGGGCTCACTGGGCCTCAGAACTGCAAGCCGTCTCAGATCCTGGTCACGAATTCATTCCCATATAATATTAAAATAATACATGAAAATAATCTGGGACATTACATCACACCCACCTTTGGGCATTTACATCCCCAAAAATCCAAAACAAAGTCTACTCAAAAAGATGTGGGTACTCTATGTGAATTTGAGTCTCCTAGTCCCACATGCTTCCCTGAAGATTCCCATGCTGCCACTGGACACACACTGAGGAAATATCTCTCCCAAAAATTATCTTATCATGCCGATACTCGATCTCTACAGGGTACTCATCAAAGGTCACTCCTTCATCAATTTCCAGCTTGCCCCAATCGATAACGTGTGATGGATCATGCACGTACCTCTGTAGTTGTGACAATGGAAGACGTTGTGTACATGGTCCATTTGAGGAGGTACAACCAAGTGATACGACACCTAACCAACTCTAATCAGTATCTAGAAAGGGCCAACGAACCTCAGAGATAGCTTGCCGACTCGGCCAAATCTCTACAATCTTCGTTGAGGTGAGAGCTGAAGGAACACATGGTCTCCCTCTTCGAACTCCACGGGACTCCGCCTCCTATCGGCATAAGTATTTTGCCAACTCTGTGCAGTCTTCATCCATTCCTGGATGACCTGCACCTTCTCTATAGTAGATCACACCATCTATGATTCTATAAGTGTTGACTCTCCTGGGTTAGTCCAGCAAAGTGGTGACCTAAAAGGTCGCCCGTACAGAGGCTCGAATGGTGCCATACCAATAGTGGAATGATAGCTGTTGTTGTAAGAAACTTCCACCAATGGTAGGTGATCCTCCCAGCTATGATCGAAGTAAAGTATTCAAGCTCAAAGAATATCTTCCAGAACCTGGATCGTCCACTCCATCTGACCATCGGTCTGAGGATGGAATGATGTGCTCAAGCGTAACTGAGTCCCAAAAGCTTCTTGCAATCCCTTCCACAATCAGGATGTGGAATGAGCATCATGATATGAAACGATCGTGGATGGCACTCCATGATGTCGAACTATCTCCTGCATGTAGAGAAATCCAAAACTCTCTACTAAACTCTGCTCTCGTATGGCTAGCAAGTGGGCCGACTTGTTGATTCGATCAAAGATCACCCAGATGTCATTGTGTCCCCTAGATGTACGTGGTAAACCCATCTCCAGGTCTATGGATATCCCATCCCACATCCACTCTGGCACCTCAAGGGGATGAGTCAAACCTTCTGGCACCTGGTGCTCAGCCTCTACTTGTTGACAAGTAAGGCACCAATAAACAAACTATGCCACACTCTTCTTCATTCCTGGACACCAGAACTGATGTCAGAGGTCCTGATACATATTTTCCATGCCTGGATGCACCACCAAAGGGGATGTATGAAACTCCCTCAGATCCTCCTCCCACAACATCGGTGGTACTACTGTGCACCCTATGAAAAGAACAACGTGCTCCCTACCTTTTGAATACCCATCAGCAGCATCGCCTATGGATATCTGAGCATGTAGAGTTTCACAGCATGAATCCTCGTGTTGTGCTTCTCTGACTCATTGTAATACTGGAGGGGTAACAACCATCAACTGATGGTAAGCTCCCTTATCTTCATCCATGAAGGATAACTTCAAGGAGGCCAACTGCCTCATCGTCTCATCCAGCAACTGCGAACTGGATTTCCTACTGAGAGCATCTGCCACCATGTTCCCCTTCCCAGGAGAATAAACCATCTCAAAGTCATCATCCTGGAGGAACTCAAGCCATTGCCTCTATCTCAGATTTAGATCCTTCTAAGAAAATATATATCTGAGACTCTTGTGATCAGTGTAGACGGTAAACCGCTCACCAATCAGGTAGTTCCACCACATCTTCAATGCGAAGACTGCCACTGCCAACTCAAGATCATGGGTCGCGTAGTTATGATCGTGTGGCCTCAACTGATGTGAGCCATAGGTAATAACTACTTGCCTCTACATCAGGACACAACCAAGCCCAGTTCCGGATGCATCGTATAAGACTATGTACTCCACACCCTCCTCTGATAATTTCAAGATCGGGGCGCACGTCAAACTCGGTCTCAACTGCTGGAAAGCCTGTTGTAATCTCTCAGTCCACATGAAATGCTTCCCCTTTCGGGTCAAAGCTGTCATGTGTGCTACAATACTGGGAAAATCAAGGATGAATCTCTGATATTAGCCTTCCATTCCAAAGAAGCTTCGAACCTCCGCCATGCTCCGGGGTGGATCCCATGCCAGCACTGCCTCTACCTTGGCTGGGTCCACTACTACACCATCTGCAAAGATAACATGTCCCAGAAAGTCGACTTCCTATAACCAGAACTGACACTTAGAGAGTTTACCATACAACTGGTGCTCTCAGGGTGTGTCTAGAACCATTCTTAGGTGTCTTGCGTGCTCCTCCTAAGACGCAGAGTACACAAAGATATCGTCGATGAAGACCACTACAAACCGGTCTAGATAGGGATGGAGGATCCAGTTCATGAGTCCCATGACAACTGTCGGGGAGTTCATTAGGCCAAAGGTCATAACCAAGTACTCATAGTGACCGTAACAACATCGGAAAGTCATCTTCAGTATATCCTCATCCCGTACTCGAAACTGGTGATAGCCTGATCGTAGATCAACCTTCAAGAACCATCGTTCCCAAATCAACTGGTCAAAGAGGTCATCGATCCTTGGTATTGGATACTGGGTCTTCATGGTAACCTGGTTCAAGCACTGGTAATCCAAAAATAGCCTCAAGCTCCTGTCTGCATTCTTGGAAAACAGTATTGGGGCCACCCATGGTGAAATGTTGGGTCTCACAAAGCCCTTCTTCCGTGAGTTGTCCAACAGCACCCTCAGCTCACGAAGTTCTGCAAGAGCCATCCAATATGATGATAATGATATCGGTGTCATCTCATGTTTAAAATCAATGCAGAAATCTATATCTCAATGGGGAGGTAGCCCGAGTACATCCTACGGAAAGATGTCCTTGTACTCAGCCACAACTGCTAGAAACTAGAAATTCGTAACATCTGCTGCGCCAAGAGATAGGCTAGCCAACTGATGTGAAATCGGTTGTTCCCTCCTATGCATGAGTCCATCCTACGATGCCTGGGTCTCTCTTTCACTGACAAAAGAGAACCTCGTTCTATCACTACGGGCACACTGCACCCTTCTCCTAAAACAGTCGATCTGGGCATGAACTGTGGATAGCCAATCCATACCAAGAATGACATCGTAAGGACTCGACGCTACCACCAAGAGGTTCTTAATGAAACTCTCGCCTCCAAGGGTCAGGTCACACTATCTAAAGAGGTGTGTGATATTTGAATCTTCTCAAGTCGGTGTTTTTATGTATAAGGGTCGAGTCAACGACTCAACTGGAATCTCAAGGTCTCGAACAGGATAAGCATCCAGAAAGGAGTGACTAGAACCTATGTCTATCAATATGGAATCCAAAGTACAAATGACATAGATAGTACCTCTAATCATTCTGGGAGTACCTGGGTCATAAACCTCTACCGCCTGTAGCTGTCCTGGCCTCTGTCCTCCAGCCCCCTGGGCCTGGGGTGGACCTCCTAGGGGTGGTGGTGAAAAATGGTCAAAACGCCGACCACCTGCAGTTGCTCTCCCATCTCCTCTACCACGTCCTCCACCCCTTAGATCTATCTACTCCACACGTCGCCCCTACCTCGGTGGTCCATCGACTGCTCCCATGTTAGTAGTACATCGGGTCGGACAATCTCGAGAGAGATGTCCCCTGCCATCACATGAGTAGCATTGCCTCTCTCTCGAGGCTAGGTGGATGCGCCCTGTGAACCCTGTACGGAAGATCCCATGTCCTGGGATCTCGTCTGAAAATGTCTCCCACGCCTAGGCCCCTGACGTCGGCTCCCTGCAACCGAGGTCTCCGCTCCAGCTTGCTCGCTACTGACAACTTCCAGTTGTCTCTGTTCTGCAAAGAAGCTCTCGACCACCAAAGCCTGCTCGAGCACCCCAGCATAAGTAGGAACAATCATAGGGATAATTCTAGATCATATATATCTTTGTAATCCCCACTAAATATTCCGAGCTATGAAGTACTGATCTCTAACCATATCCATCGAGTACCGTGAGAGGTCGGTGAATCTCAACGAATAGTCAGCCACCGTCATGGTTCCCTACTGGAGCTGAAGAATATCTTGTATACGTACTGCTCTCAGGGTAACCGGTGAAAACTTCACTCGGAAGAGACGCTCAAACTCCGACCATGCATGTGTCAGCTCATCGTGGGTCTGTATAACCAAAATCAACCATTGTTTTATCGAGCCCTGCAGAAGGATCGCTACCAGGATCACCATATGGTCTGCTGGTGTCCTGACCAAACAGAAGACTCTGGACACTACCTCAAGACAGTCCTCTACTGCCTAAGGGTTAGGATCGCCTTGAAACCTGAGGGTTCTCTACCTCTGAAACTCGTCAAGTGCACTCAACCGGCGCTCCTCCTCTACTTGTATAGCAGGTACTAAACACTGCTACATAAGTGGTGGGATAACTGGCACACCACCCGATGGTAAAACTGGGGGATCTCATCCCTGTATCGAAGCTTCATCATTGAGGGGGTCATCCTCATGATCGAGCTGATGGATCCTAGCGGGTCCGCATCACAGAGGCATCCTGTAAGGAAACAAGATGTATATCATTTAGTGAGTATATCTGGAGAGTTGACTCAAGAAGGACATAGAAACCACAACCAGTCCTTATATGATGTATGTACCATTGCTTTCGCATGCAACTAGTATTCTCATGTTCCGAGTCAAAAAGCAAGTTATCAGAGTCTTGGTGTATGGATATGTCTGCCGCCCACTCCAACACTGGGGTCCCTGGCCTGAAACCAGAACTCTAAACACATAACATTGTTGCCCCAAACCAACTCACAAAATCTCGTTCCTAAGGTAGAACCGACCAGCTCTGATACCACTCTGTTAGGACTCGTCCCAGTGGGGCCCGAGTTTCAACTCCCCAATCCCTTCTCCAAATGGCCAGGGGTTGGTGACTAGCACTGAGTAGGCATGCTACTAACATGGAAAGCATTGCCTATAACCTGTACACACGTACACACATCTCCAATCCCAAAAAGGTAAAAAGTAAAAACTACAAAAAGGAAAATATGCATGCATACACTAAAACCCAACCACAGAGTACGACATGAATGTAACGTATAAGATAGTAAAACCTTGGCACAAAAGTACAATCCCATCAAAAGATTGTCTGTTACAAAGTCCAACCTATATAGAAAAGTACTAGGAATATAATATGATGCCTTAGGAACACACCTCGGCCTGCCTGATCTCACTGAGCGTCATCCAGACCTGGTCCGCCTAGAATCCTGTCAAAGGCTCACTCATCTGCAGAAGACACGACATGTGCGGTAAAAGCCCATGCAGGGGTGAGTATAACAATACCTAATAGGACACCCCAATACCACAATGGAAATACAACAAGGGAAAAATACCAAAAAGGAATGATACAGTCATCTCCACACAGTATATGTCTACATAACATATAAAAAGAATATCCAAATATACTCATACATGATCGACTATCACCAAACCACCCATAAGATCCAGCTCAAGGATTACACTAAGCACATAACAAGGAGAACACACTCCTAGGTTTGAGGAGAGAGGGATACAAAGAACTCGTTCTGGGAGAACACACTCAACATGTACTTTAAGAACCTGATGCTCAGATGAGGATCACAGTCAAGTCATGTGGTGATTCCGACAACTCAGTATGAGCTAATCCACTAAGCAGAGGATCGGTGCCCTGGTAATGTTGGTCACATCGATACCAAGAACTCTACCTAGGGTTCTAGGAATGAATATAGGATCCGGCTCTAAGTATAATAGAGGGGATTCCAACAACTCTATTCCGGAAGACCTGCTAAAGGGATCATACTCTTATAGGTAGGAAATGATACTATAAACCTTTAGGAGAAAGGCTATGGGGACGAACCCTAAGGAAACTAGACCAAGTCACAGTAGGAAAATAGTCCAAGCCTTGAAGAATTTATTACACGGTGTATAGTATGGTTACATGCTGTATTCCTTGACCCTGGGTATTACCCCTGCAAACGGCCTATGTCATCCGTTCAAACTGTGTAAAACTCAACTACACGGTGTGTGGAAAAGTACACGCTGTGTTCCTGACTGCGGGTACTACCTGTGTAAACGGCCCGTGTCATTAGGCTTGTCAGATAGAAACCAACTACACGGCGTGTAGAAGAATGACACACCCTGTCCGAGCACCTGGGGCTCTCTCCGTGTATGCTGGCCATGTGCCCATACATGGTCTGTGTCCGTGCCCGTGTCGTCTGCCCATGTACCAGTACACGGGGTATCACATGTATCTGGTCGGGTCCGGCCGGGGAAGGGTATACACTGCGTGTCCTTGGCTACGTACCCTGCCTGTTTTTGTGTACTCCTAAAGTACATGCCATGTAATCCTACTGACGAACATAGGCCGTGTAGCCCATACTACACGGCGTGTGTTCCGGAAATTTCCAGAAACGTCATCTTCTTCCACGATCCTCGGCCAATTCTCCGTATTGCGTTTCTCTGGTCCGTTTTCCACGAAACTCAAGATCATGGGTCTCTTCATCGTCGTGATGCCTAATATGTGGGTTTCGGGCCTTCGATCAGATCCAAAATTCGATTTCAGTCACCCGTTCAGAAATCATTTCAAGAACATTATCTTCCAATCTGGTTTGATCAGTCCGTTGCCACTGTAGCCGCACCTCCGTAGGGTTGTAATGACACCAGATCTTTAATTTGGGATCGTTGCATCACACAAAGGGTGTGCAAAGATACGTCATTCATATCCCTAAGAAGAACGCATAGAACGCAGCAAAGAATGCGACAATTTGGGGAAGAAGAACACAAAAAATCGAGAGGGATAAACCTCGATCGATGTTCTTGTCGATCTCGGTCTATCACCGTTAAGAGGTTGAAGACAACCAAAATAATTTCAAGAATCAAATCCCCACGATTCCTGCAAAATCCCATCCCTCAAGAATGATCGATCCATGGGCTAATATGTTCGTTGATTAGTCTGCGTTCATCGTGGAAATAAAAAAACCGGGAAGAAATCATCGAACAAACATCCTACCTGGATTTTGAGGCATTTATTGGCGATGATCCGGTCACCGCGTTGTCGTCGCCGGTGAAGCTCGTCAAGAACACTATCGCAGTGTTGGGAGGTTTTCTCCAGAGCTCTCCAGGGCCCCCAGGGGTTTTAGGGTTATGAGGTTTCTAAACCTAGACCCTTGCGCCAACCTTTAATTAAATAAAGGGTAAGGGATATTTGTTACAGCAGATTTAAAATATTTTGTTGTAGAATAAAATATTTATACTAAAATATTTTATTACTCTTACGTCCCAAAAATTGGATTCCACCCTTGAACTGTGCCAGCCGATGTTAGGCCTCGCCTAAGGTAAAATCGCTGTTTTGAACGCAACGGTGCCCTCAGATTTATGATCCTAGCACCTATTTAGGAGTTATTACACTTTTTTAGGAAAACTGCATGCGCACATAATTTAATTATTACATTAAATTCAAACACTTTTTTTGGGCTCACCGGGCCTCAGAACTGCACGACGTCTCAAAGCCTGGTCACTAATTAATTCCCACATAATATTAAAATAATACATGAAAAAAATCCAGGACATTAAAAAATATTTACCTCAATTTATAAATTCTAACACAATGGATATATTAGAACAATTATATAATATTTTAGGGTTTTTTTTAGATTAGTGTTCATTCGATGAAAGCAATTTTTCATATTATTCTTGATAAATTATATAGTAATATATTAGGGAAATAAATTTTAAATAATGAGTTCATTGGAATAATGGTTTTGTTGACTACCTGAATCAGAAACATGGTTATCCACTAGGTTCCAAATTCTCTCTCAAGTACCTGGTGTCGAGCATCCAAGTGGACCTATCGAGGGGAATATCTCTAGACACCTCATCAATGACCTAGTTTCACCAATCCATGTTAATGACGGCTTCTTGTTTCCATAACCTCACACTTTATATCTCTCAAACCATCAGTACACAACCATAAGCTCTACCACCCTATCCACCACTACAATAATTTATTTTTAAACATTTCATTCATATTCTAAACATTTATTCCATGCAATAAAACAAAAAATTCAACAAATTTTAGGTTTTTATCTCTATTAAAATTAGTTAATTCATAACTCCAATACTATAAATTGATCTGCATTGTTACAAAACACCCAAAAATGATTATTATCCATATGATTATGTTATTTTCATCTCAAATAGACAAAACATGGTTATTAGAATTTCATATATTCTCTAACTATAAAACCCATGCTCCATCAGTCATGTTGAATCTGTACTCGAACAAAAAAACTATCTAAAAAATAAGATACCTCTCAATCCAACTCAATATATCCAATGGTCATCTCCCAAACTATAAATTTTCATTCTCAATTGAATCATTCGGCCTGATCACACATGACAAAAAAATAATCATTTCCAAAATGTAATGATTGTTTCTGAAAACATATCTATCCACTCATTTTCACATTAATTAATTCCATTAAATCTCCAATGATGCCACACACCTAATGAATTTTTGAATTATTATTCCACTAATTTCATACACAATTGGATAAATACATTGGTCTAAATCATGACTAATCTTAATCAGTTTCCCACACAAGGAGCACCTGGCCATTCGCACAAAAAAACTCATTCTTATTCTTAGGAATATATCAATAATGCAAATAAATTAATTATAATACCATGTGTCACACAATCATAAAATTAACATTATGCATTAACCTAGTCAAATTACTAGTCCATTTCATGAAAATTATACTAGATCATTACCCAGATAATGAATAACATATA
Organism: Viscum album; assembly: GCA_963277665.1. Classification (NCBI taxonomy): domain Eukaryota; kingdom Viridiplantae; phylum Streptophyta; class Magnoliopsida; order Santalales; family Viscaceae; genus Viscum; species Viscum album. The sequence goes on along the minus strand of OY728130.1, from coordinate 1,927,098,840 downwards.
ATGCTAATTGGTCAAACAAATTTACTTACATTTTTTTCTACATTAATTGATACCCATACTGAACTATTCTTAGCTGACCAAAAATTAACATTCATAAATAGAGAATAATTTCATATTAATATTCAAAATAATTATATTATTATACATGATCAAGGATTTTAAATGTTAATTATCTTTGATGTTTAGATATATAGTCATATTATTTCATGAGATATATTTAATCTCCAATAGTGTCATTATTCATTAAAAACTTCTTAGTCATATCCTACTTAAAACCTTTCATCACATCCTGGGGAAAGGAACCATAAAAATGGATGATCCAAGATACACATCAATGGTATATATGATAGATATAAGTAAATGATCATATGTAATCATATCATGAGAATAATTTAATGAGAATATGATATTAATATTTAAAAATAATATATAATAATCAATAAATCCAAATAATGGAATAAGGATTTTTGTAAAATAAATAAAATATGAAAAAAAAATTAATTAAAGATCATGATCCATAATATTATTTCATATAAACAAAAACATATGACAGATATTTTTATAAAAAGTGTGGCATAGTCATAATGATATAAATCTTATTTCATGGCTATGGAAAATGAAATTCATCACAAGTTATGATTAGTATAGCCACATGTGCACCTCATTGGTGATTAAGAAAACTGAATCTTACTCACTTTTAGGATAAGGTTAAATAGTTGTATAACATTTGAACTCATAAATAATTACTAATTACTTATTTAAGAAAATGGTACCAATAGGAAAACCTATCACATGATCTTAATCCATTTATATTTTTAATAGTTGATTATGAAAACATTTATCATTTATTAATATATTAACGAATGGATAATAAAATGGGTTTCATAAGTATTTAATAATTTTAATAATAAACTAAGTTGATAATTCAAAAAAATAACCATTAGATCTTATCTCTGGTGAAGTATAAGTAACAGAAATGGATTTTTTTCATAGAATAAAATACCTTTAAATGTTAATTATATCATTTCATAAAAAAATTGCATTTTCAATTTGAATTGCTTATTTAATATATAAAATATTACAAAATGTTTGGAATTTTTTTAATTATCGTGAAAATATATAAATTATTTTTCATGATAAATAATATTAATTATGGTTGGGAAATTCATTTATATAGTAAATGGTAAAAATATATATTATGTTTATTACTTTCATAGAATTAACTCATTTGAACGTCACATGAAAAATCATTAAAATAATTTTCATAACAATTAAAATATGTGTAAAAATTAATTTAATAAGTCATTATAAATTACTAAAAAACATTCATGGAAATAATTTAAGGAAAATATGGACATTAAATAAAAATATTCCTCATTGAATACAAAAATAATACTAGTTTCCCTTAAATTTTATATATGGAATTTTCAGTACGTAGAGAGAGTAAAATGAAATGAGAAATTATAATTAATATAAATAAACCTAATAGAAGAAAATATATATTATTAATGTGATATAGATCATATAATTTCATTATCATAAATTTATTGATAGATAATCATGGTAAATAGTGAGACTGTGACATAAAACCCTGACTATTATGGTAACATTTGAATCATAACCCCCGTGAAATAAATTACATAATACAAACAATTAAATGATATTATTATAAATATATTACAGATATATCATATAAAATAAATAGTATATAACCCATTTAATGAAATAAGTTTTTAATATTTAATATCTCTCACATAAAAAATAGTGAGAAGAGAAACCCTTACATAAAGACTAAATAGCTTTCTAAGTGATGTTAACCTCCAATAGTAAATATAAAGTTAGTATAGTTTTATAAATGAATCATATTCAAAATTATAATACCATATATTTTTATTGATAACATATTTTCTACATTAATTAGTAATCATTCATTGACACCATAAGTTTGGGTGTTAACTACTTCGTTTTTCATATACATCTCAATTGAATTGTCATGATCCTTGAATATTGATCATGGTTAAATAATAACCCACATTTTAATCATGATATAAATATAATATATTTTCATTATATAATTATATATAACCATTCATATATGGCACTCATAAAATAATAAATTAAACAGTTCATGGAGATGGTAGTTTGTATGTACACATGAATGTAGTGTTCATTTTCTAAAGAGAAGATGGACAGAATGATAAATAAAATTTTATCACTTCAAGATAAAAATAATATCATTAAATTAATGTATATTTATTAATTACCCCATTATAAGAATAAATATATGGTGTTTTTAGATGAAAAATCACATCAATTTATGGTGTTTGTAGTCTACACATATGCATGATCCATACTTTCACTTTCCGTTTAATGCAAATGAGGAAGAAAATGATATTACCTAAATTATAATAAAATATATTAATATTGATGATATTTTACAAATTATTTTAGCTTATATAAAATATGTTTATATGAATTATATTAAGAAATAAACATTGAAAGAGTCGGGTAAGATGAGTACATGTGCTTTGAGAGACCTCCTTTGGATTACACCATAATCCTAATTATGATGGTCTTATGGAACAACCAATAAATCATGAACAATGTAAATTATTCTAGGAATTTTTTTTGGAGAGTAATTTATATATATATATAGTATAAATTTTTTTATAAAAGGAGTAGAAGAGGTTCCCTTTTTTACGTGAGGGGATTCACACAAGTGAAATTACTGAAAAGTTTTATGTATTATAAATTAATTCTCTTATGAATGTGGTGAAAAATTAACAATAATTAAATGTTATGATATATTAATGTAAAAATATATTTAATAATTAATATTTATACAGAATTATATTGAATTTTGACCCCTATAAATTTCATTTTTCTCCTTCATTATCACATGTAAAACCTAACCATGTAAACAATTTCATTACTATTTTTATATTCATTATTAAAAAATGAATGTGTAATAATTACCAAATATTTAAATATTTATTAAATATAAAGGATTAATTTTATTAAATAAAATGTATATAATAATAATAGGAATTAAATTTACTCATCCTTTAATTTTTAGTTTAATAAAAAGGGTTTGACTTTCATACATTCCTGTAATATTTTTTTGTTAGAGTTTATATAATTAAAAAACAATTAAATTAAATAGAAATAACTAACACAATGTTTCTATGATTTCCAAAAAATTGGGTTCTTATGTTTATACTCTAGTTTCATTCATGAAACAATTTCTTTGTTCAAGACTAATTTTCTTAACTTAGATCTAAACATCATAAAATTTCAAACTCTTCTTTAGGCCCTAAAACATAAATTTTAAGATGTGGGATGAGAAATCAAATCTTAGTAATAGATATAAAAATAATGGAATTCTTATTATATTAGTGAAAACATTAAAAAGTTGGAATGTTTTTTCGTTTATCATAATAAATCTTTCAGAACATAAATAAAACATATCCACATAAAAAAATCAACCATTTCTTGAAGAAATACATTTAAACACATTATCGTCATAAAAAATATTATGGTAATCTATGGTATATGAAAAGTAATAGAAAATTTAATTGAAAAATAATCCATTAACCATAAAAAATTTCATTAAAATATATTTCCTCCTGGAAAAAAAATATTTCCACAAAACTATAAATATAAAATTTATATATAACATAGAGCATGAAATTCCTATCATTTTTCACTCGTGTTTATTTCTTTTTAATAATAACTGAAACCTAGTTAATTCAATATAAGTAACATACCCAATTATCTCTATCACTTTTTCTATCAATGACTATTCATTATTTATGGTATTATAGGATTATAATAGACCCACCCATCACATAATAATAATTTATTCATATATGTTCTAAAATGTCATGAAAAAATTTATCATTTCATCCCATAATAAACCATAGAAAAAATGGGTTTCATTAATATTTCATAATTATAAAGATAATCCATTCTCTTCAACAATTGGTATGGTATCGTAGAATCATATCCTCATAAAAACATAATTATCATCAATGGATGTTATAATAGATGAAAATTATAATCAAATGACCTATTGTATATCTATTGAGGGAATAAATATATTTCATTTTGAAATCACTCATTTAAAATCTAAAAAATTCTAGAACATTTGTGAAATTTTATTTAGTGAAGATAACCATAGAAACATGAAAATTATGCTCCAAAAATTAGAGTATTCATGAAGGTGGGAAAACGGAATCATGTGGTATATGGTAAAAAATATATTATGTTCATGCCTTTGGTAAAAAGTACCTCTTTGGAAAAATTGAAGTATCCTTGAAATAATTTTATAGAATGTAAAACATGGGTAAAATGAAATTAATAAATCATTAGATAATAGTATAAATACTCTTGAAAATATTTTTTAATATAGCATGAACATGGAATAAAATTATTTCCTATCTAATAGAAACACAAAATTTGTTTTCATTAATAACATTGTTTTTTTACTTGTGATTGCATATAGAGAGGAAATTATAAAGTAAACTTGTAATATATATAAATAAATCAAGGATAATAAAATATATGATATTTTTTAATTATATAATATAATCTCGTCATAAAAAATTAATTTATATAAAAACCCGAAAAGAATGGGATTGTTACATAAAATACGTACTTTTTTGGTGTATTTTGGGTTATATGTCCAATAAACGAAATAAATTCAAATGAAACATTAAATTACATTAACATTAGGGTAATAATGATACAACATATAAAAGATGAAGTAGATATAGTTTATAAAATATGATTGGAGTAAAACATAGAATATGTCACATAGAAGATAATTTTAGATGATAATCCCTTACCACTTCAATAATATTCAAATAAAAAACCTTGGGTGAACTATTTAGCATTTAAAAATTATAAAATTAAATAAGTAAGATCCATGATATAAATAATTAAATATATATTATATAAATGAAATTAAAATAAATCAATTAATAATAGAAAAAATTTCTCAATAAAATAATTTTGATTTGTAGAACCCTTACATTGAGTCTCGACCCATTTTATATGTACATTATTCCATATATAATAAAATATGATTAATTTTCAACTTGATTATATACCATTTTTAATATTTATTATATTTTCATTATTTCTATAATATCATTCATTACAAGGTTATTTTCTAGTCACTAAAATATTTATGTTCACATCAATCATTTTTTGGTCTTTCGGTTCATATTGCGAAATAGTTTTGATTGGTTAACCATTTTAAAAGTAGTTTTTATTAAATCATCTCTAGAGTGTTAATCATAAAATTATTTTTTTATTTATAAATTTTGTTAAAATTTATAAAAATACATGAAATTGGTTACGAAAAAATAAGTCACATCGATTCATGGAGGTGGTAATCGATACATACGCATTAACAACATTATCAATTTTAAATGGGTGAATATATTATAAAATAATTTATATATTATCTTTCCAAAATTATAATATTGATATGAATGTCATATTAATTCATTAAATCCAAAATCATAACCAGTCCTGAGTGGTGGTGATAGAAAATGAGATCTAGAAGGTTTGTACCACAATCATAATAACATTTTGGTATAGTGGAGATACTGATGTTATTATATCATCATTATTTAAGAATGTTTGAAAGAGTTATAAAAAATATAAAACAAAAAAGCTCAGTTAATAGTTATGCCACATCATTAGAAATCCAATTTTTCTTTAAATATTTACCCTTCTAGGTTATTCCTTTTAGTGCACAATTGCCTTTAGGTCATAGAGAGGGTGGATGATAACGGATTTGGGTTGTATATGGTTAAGCTACGGGGAATAGGAGGTGTAAAGATTGGATAAGAATTAGTGTCCTTATATATGTGATGAATTTAAAAATATTTTAATTATTCAAATATATAAATTAAAATGTGGTCTTGTTCATGGTTATGTTTTACATCCCGGGTTTTTTAAAGGAACACTCTGAATGATAGTGTATAAGATATGCCACATCGAACATAAATGAACAACTAAATATTATTATTTAATATATTAGTTAACACCTAACTATTAGAATTTCTAGAATGAAAATTGTTAAATGAATTATAATAATATGGTTTACACATATTTATATAATGATTCATTGTTAACTATATTAACTTTAAATGAAACTAAAACCCAATTGTGTATAATTGATGAGCCTTTATGAAAAACAATTAAAATATGAATATTTTGTTTTAAAAAATAAAAAAATCTCCAATTTAGGATTATATTTATGAAATATTAATTCAATAAAATGTTTACAATTCGTATTATGTGATTTGTAGACATTTTATAAGAACAAATACAATTTTACAGATAAAAGGTGGATATTTCAACAAATACAGTTTTACTTCCTTTTGATGTGGAACCCATTTTATATCAATTTTCACACATTTATAAGTTATATTTGGAAAATTATACTTTTTATTATGAATCAGGACAAAAAAATTAATTTGGTGTAATTTTGGGTATTTTTCTGATAAAATTCATATTTTAAAGAATAGTGAAAAATATTGCATTTAAATTCAAAACTGCCATTTCATATACTATATATATATAGTTAGATTATAATATTAATTGGTTTTAAAGTATAATTAAATTATTTTTTTCAAATTTAATCCAATTTAGTTCGTTGGATGAAATTTTTTATTGAAATTGAATAGAAAAACGGTGTTAATATTTTAATGTTTTACTTAAAAACAGGTTTTATCAATCCATCAATGGGATTAGTGTTAAAAATAATTTTACCTCATCTATAAATTTAATTTTGAAGGAATCAACATACATGTTGTAATATATAAGAATTTTTTTTCAATAGGCTCAAAATAATTTTTGATGAATAGTAAGTTTTGTATTTTATTTACCACAATAAAAGCGTAAATGATGTAAATAAAGGTAAAACTAATATTATAAAATTTTAAAATTACCCTAACACTTTTATTTATTTTTATTTATGAGTCATTTTCAACCAATATAATCCTTGGGACTAATATTTACTTTTGGGATCCACATTGATGTGATTATGACATTTATAACATTTTATTTAAAGTAAAGGAAAATATGTCAAAATCCTGTCTCTTATTACTAAATTTTTTTAATATGTGGTAATATAGGAGATATATTCCACTATAAATAATATTTACAAATTTTAAAAGATTTAATACATATAATAACTTATTTTTTATTTTTATAAATTAAATAATTAAATGTAATTGTGAAACAATGATAATGAAGTAATAGATTTTTTAAAGAAAAAATAAAATAAATTATATTAATAATATTAAAATAGATATAATTTAAAATATATCATGCCATACACCAATTTTATAGATGAATTTTACTTGTTATAATTATTTTATTTATGGGTTTTTGAATGAATCAAGTTGTTATTGTTTTTTTAAGTCAACCGAGGAATAGTGTCAAAATTGTCACAATTCATAATTTAAAAAATAAATTAAAATTTTAATGAAATAAAATATCTATAAATATATGATTCAAAAATAATGTAGATAAAAATATGAAAAATTTCATTAATGACTCATTAAATAGTAGTTTTTCTAATTTTGTAATGATTTTAACTCTCATTGTGTTAAATACTTGATAAAACATTAAAATTTAAGAGAATGTTAAAATAAAAGGATACGAATTAAAAACTATCCAAAACTTATTTATTTTTAATTTAATGATTATATTTAAACTTATCCTCATCCTATAACTAAAATAACTTATTTTTTAACCATTTTTAATTGAAATTAAAATTATATTAATTTAATACTTTTAATAATTCCTGGGGTTCCCTTCCCCTCTCCTATAAAAAGGAACTCATTACTATCTTTTAAATATACTCTAAAATCATTTTGGATCATAGAATATCTGACCAAAAATATGTCTATATTACCTCCCAAAATTATTGAGGCCTTATTTTAGTTCAATTTCCCTCCTTAGAGGTGTTAAGGTGTTCTTCGAAGGTGATCAATTGAAGAAGAGGTATCGTTTTCTTTAAGTGTTTCTATTTTAATTCATATTCCACAACCTTAAAATCTCATCAAACCATTGTTATATTATAAATCCAACATACTATATATATTTATATTTTATTATTTTAATACCATCTCTTGACTCCATCTCCAATTTCATTAAATGGGAAATGCACTTTTCCTTCGTGTATACGATGCATTACCGCCTCACAAACAGATATAGTTCATTTTTCATCCCCATCATTAAAGAGAAGTTATATTGATGTAATTAATGTTAATATGTGATATTAATGAAATAATAATAATAATATGATAATTATATATCAATTACATTCTTACTTTCCATGCACATAAAATGAATACATTGTTCGTGCGTATGTGTGAACTATCACCTCCATAAAGCGATGTGAATCATCTTTATTCACCACAAAACTTGCAGGATATATATATGTATATTTAAATTATTATTATTATTTTGATAATATTATGATCATTGAATGATGATAATGTAATAATTACCTTATTTTCAAAATGAAAAATGAAAAATCGAAACTTTAAACATGCATACGTACAAATTACCGTCTCAATGATTGAAATTTTGTTCATTTTTATTATACATAATTAATTATTGGATTTATAAGTATAAAATATATATGAAAGTTATGATTATGTCATCAGTATTATTTTAGAGATGATGGACTTATGACCATATGTACTTTTTATTTCATAAAAAGTTCATTTTTGACTCAAAAACCGATTATTGAAAAAACAAATATATAATAAGAATATAAATAACTATTTAATTATTATAACATAATAATAAGTGATATAAAAGGAATAATAAACATGAAACAGTTTCTAAGAAAATTATAAATTAACCTATATTTGTTATTCATTATTATAATGATTGTACATGATGAACTAGAATAAAGGTAAGTGTAATCTTAACTCAATTTCCATTCATTGAGTTAAACATCTATGCCATTGGGTTTTTTTCAATAATATGTGTGAATAACCTGTGATTTAATTACACTAAATATCCACTTTAATTTGGTATATTTATATTTTTTATACATATCTATTTTATTTATTTATCATTAATATAATGATACAATCTTTGTAAGGGATTTGATATCAGTCTATTTTTATTTAGGAATATCATGATTTTATAGACATTTATTATCCTATAATGTGTATATAAATACCTTTTGACTCTTTATATCATGAATTAGTTATTCTCATTATATTTACAGTTTTTTTTTGTTATTATTTAATTATTTTTATTCATGTGTTTCTTATGTAGTAAGGGACTCTTTAACTAAAACAATATTTTTAAATTTTTTAAAGATATATTTATCTAAAACGAGATATTTCTTGTCAATGTGTTGAAAATGGTATTTAGGAATATATTTATATGAAAAATAATGATTTAAAATTTTAATTTAATTCATATTTTTAATGTTTTATGAGACAATTTGATTCAAAAATATCTTTATTAATTTTTTTTAATAGTTTTAGAAATGGGTTGAATATTTCAATATCATGAAATGATTTCATGTGATCGAAAACGAAATTTTATGAGTGAATTTATGATAATTGAAATATTTTATGTTTTGTGATTATATAATGGTACTTGGACATTTGAAGAGTGGTTATGTGAAAAACCAAATATGGTTGGTTACATAATAAACCAAAGACAGGGGGATACATGATAAACTAATGATGGGTGGTTCCATGATAAACCAATTATTGTTGATCACATTATAACCTTAAATTAATTGGGTATGGAAGTAGGTTATATGTCTATTCTGTTTTTTTGAATCATATGTGTGGAATTCGAACGTATAGTTATTCCATTTAAGTATGAATATGTCCTAAGTTACCTTTTATATGTTATATGTTCATTAAATGGGTTTTATTGTAATAATTTTATATAAAAATGGCAAGTGATGGGATTGCATTCGTTGATGATTATTTACTACTTCCTAATGGTGAATGGTATTAAATTATGATAATGTATTCATGGTTTTCATGTTTTCAAAAGACTAACTATTTTCTTTTTTTATGTATCCCTTAATGAGATTTTTGTGTTAATCCAATGTTATAAAATGTTTTGCACATTTATTATGATTATTAAGGAAAAGGATTATGTTGTGATGAATGTATCGAAGATGTTTCTTGAAAAAAGAAATACTATTATATTTTTAAAAGGGTTTCCTTTGGTGAATAAAACAGATATTATTTGGAATTATCCACTTATTTTTTATGGTTTTTATGATGTAATAGTTATTGATAAATTATCTAAATCTATATGCATGAAAATATCCTCAATGTTAATTAAATTTAAATTATTGACTTAACTAAGATTTTGTAATTTTTATTTTTCTGTCCTTATATTTGGTATGAGTGATTGGTTTACATAACTTAATTGGTTAGGGTTTTATTTAATCATAAGAAACATGTTGTATATAACCATAATTGATAATATTATAAAAAGAGTCATAGTAATTTTAGATAAATTTAATGAGTTTTATATTACATAAATATGGATATCCTAGTGTTTATCATCCTCAAAAGTTGGTATATAATGATTTTATTGGTATAATCACACTAACATATTTTGTTTTAGTAAATATCTAGATCCAGCAGGCACCAATGTAACAGTGGATGTGAATTATAATTTTGTGGTTCTCTTATTAAGAAACAAAATGAAGTGAGAGATGAAATAAGAAAACACAAGGTTATTCTAAACCAATTATCTGGATTAAGGATTAACCACTTGAACCTTAGTGATATTTATGATGTATGATATTTGAGATAAATGAATCCCTATAGAAGTTTTGGTAGTGGACATAAATGTATGTTTATTCAATGACATGTATATTGAAAATGTGGAAATAAACACTTAAAAATGTTTTAATGGGATGTGAATATATTATATATTTGGTAATTAAGGTCATAAGTAATAACCTAACAAGGAAAAAGGAAGTGTTCAGTTAACTCTATGAAAGGGAAAGATGTTCTATAATAGTTTTCAATTAAATTTTTTAAATTTGGGTAGTATGGTAATTAAGAAAATGAATTTTCTAAGAAAAATTATTGAAAATGGGATTAAGATATTGTATAAATAAATGTTTAGAAATACCTAATTCTATTATAATTGATGACGAGGAAACTGAATATTATCTAGGACAGATATGAAATATTTCTTGTCACATGTTTTGAATTTATATAATTATAGGACATGATTCTTGTTTTTGTTTGTAATAAAGAAGTTTTATGAAATAATATTGAAAAACGTGGTTATAGAATCATGAAGAAAGCTCATTGATTATAAGGGACTGAAGAGTTATAGTAGACTGTTGGATTATGAATGGTTTGAAAGTATTAATTTGTTTTGATAGTGGGGTAAATTTGGGAATAATTGTTTTCTTTATGTGTAATCCTTATGTTTTTTATGTGAAAATTTTATTTTAGGAATAATTTCCTTTTATGTGCATAATTATATAGAACCATTGGGGTTTACATGACCCTTCATTTTAATGTATCATTTTGTGATGAAAAATGGAATCCATGAGATAAAATTTGAGATTAAAATAAAATATTCTAAATTGAATATTTTATCCCATTTTGTAAATTTTATATGAATTATATAGATTTAGAAAAAGTAAAACTCATAGGAAGGGTGAAAAACTGCCACGTCGGATAACGATACGGGAATGAACCCCACAACTGAAGTACAACAAGGCATTATCGCCCACAATTAGCCTCTGTGAAGTCTCTGGTTAGTATGACTTGTTCTTTTATGTTAAATGAGTTTATGGAATAAGAATAAGTTGATTTTGGAAACATTTATTTTATAAAAACGATATCATTGGAATTGGAAAATTATTTGTGGATTTTGTGATAAAAATTATTTTGGAAGATGATAACTATTTTGGGAACTCTATATAATTAAGGTAAATAGAATACTATTGGATTTTAATTTAAGAATAAGGGTTAAATAAGAATATTGATGAATCTATGATTTTAATTGTGGACTAATGTGGAATTAGGTTATTTATGGAAATTTTTATCCTATATTGCAGAACATTTGATTCGGGAAATTACTTGTTACAATGAGACATTACGGGTGATTGTCGTTATTTAGAGATAAATGTTAAAAGATATCATGGAGGATTTTCTGATAAAATCAGTTTTTGATTTAAATCGCAGTGTAGAAAAAACATTTTGTAATTTTAAGGATATTTAGTTTTTCAATGGACTATGTAGAAATTTTTGTATCACCATTGAATATTAGAGATTAGAAGTAGTTTTTTATCATTCAATAGTTTGTTTGTTTTTTGAGAATTTTTTACCTTATATTTCACCAACAATATTAGGATTGTTTAATGTTTAAAGATATGATAAATATATATTACATGTTTTTGGATCATATGACTCTATAGAAGTTCATTCATATTTAATACTCATCATTTAGAGAAAAAGACGAGTTTGTGGTGGAATTTGAATAATGGAAGAAACTCAACATTTCACGTAAATATATTTCTATATTTTTTTAGGTCAGAAAGGTTTGGGGTCAAGCCCCTTTATTAAAAGAAATGAAAAAGGACATTAAAACCTTTTGGAATGGGAAAGGTAAAACCCATAGTAAATATATTTCTATATGTTCTTACTCAAATTAGTAAAATAATTTCTCAACACTATGAAAGGGATATTAAAACAAAAGTATTATCCATTTAAGTTTCTTATTAAGAGATCAATGACCCATTAATGCATCATAGCTTTATGGTTTTATTATTGTTAATTATCTTAGGACTAGGTTTTCTACCACTCCCCATTAGAACATGATTGTTTGTTTTCTCTTCCCTAAATATTTCTTCCTATATAAAACCCTCCAATGTGTTATCTCAAGTGGCCTTCATACTTATTATTCATCATTTAAAGCTTATTTCTTATTTAACCTTATTCCAAAGTGGGATTTCGATAAATTTATTTCGAAAAGTCAAACCATATTTATCAATTCATATTTCAACATTGCATGGATGAAATATCCAAAATTGGAGGACTTAATCTCTTGAGTTTATAAAAATGGAAACACTATGATCAGTGGCATACATGATACACTGCATCAAACTTAAAAGAACAACTAAATATTATTATTTAACATAGTGTTTAATGCCTAGACATTAGAATAGTTGGAATGAAAAGAGATAAATGAATAATAAAAATATTGTTTACATATATATATATATAAGGATTTCTGGTCACTAAATTAACTTTAAATTAAACTAGAAACTAATGTAGTATAATGGATGTTTTTTTTTGAAAAATAAATTTAAATATAAATATGTGTTTTTATATAATAACTAAATCACTCTTTTGGATTATTTTTATGAAATTTAAATTCAATATAATGTTTAAAATTATTATTTTGTTTTTTCTATAAATTATAAAGAACAAATACAATTTTATTATTAAAAAGAGTATTTATTTAAAAATATATTATTTCCACCTTTTAATAGATAACCCATTATAAATCCTATTTATGAAAAAAAATTTATGTTATATTTGAATATATTAACTTATTATTTGGAATTAAGAAATCATAATTTACATTGGTTGAATTTTGGGTATTTTTCTGATAAAAATCATATTTTAATGAATAGTGAAAACTACTACATTTTAATTCCTAATAGTATTTTCACAGAATCTATTTATATATTTAGATTATCATTTTAGTTGGGTTTAATCTATAAATAAATATATTTTTATCATTTAATACAAATTAGTTCATTGGAATCAATTTCTTATTGATATAGAGTTGAAAAACTATGTGAACTTTTGAACGTTTTACTTAAAAAACACTTTTTCCCGACCCTTCAATTGGATTAGTTTCAAACCTAATTTTATGTCTCCTATGAATTGAATCGGGAAAAATAAGAATTCATGGAAATAATAATTATGAAAAAATTTTCTCAATTTGATCAAATCAATTTTTTAATAGTAACATTATTTTTTTTACCACGATAAAAGGGAAAATAAGGTAAATAAGAGTAATGTTAATATTACAATTTTAAAAAATTACCCTAAAACTTGTCGTAATCTTATTGGATGAGATATTTTTGAATAATAAAATCCATGGGACTAAATTTTGACTTTTGTATTCCACTTGTGTGGGATTATGACATTTATAACATTTAATTTAACGAAAAGGAAAATATGTCATAATCAAGACTCTTATTACTAAACCAAATTTAATATGTTGATATATTAGTGATATATTAGACAATAAATAGTACATAAAAATATATAAATATTTCCAAAAATCATGATAATTTATTTATAATATTTAGATATTAAATAATTAAATTTAATAGTGACATGAACATGATGCACCAATAGATTTATTAAAGAATGAATTGAATAAATGATTAAAATAATATTAAAATAAATATAATTTGAAATATTTTAGGTCATTCACGAATTTTTTTGATGAATATGATATTTTATAAATTATTCAATGATGATTTTTAAATAGAATCTTTTTCTTATGATTTTTTTAAAAAAGTCATGTGATGAATAATGTCAAAATTTAGAGAAATAATAATTTAAAATTTAAAATATTTAAATAAATAAAATAAAATTTATAAAAAGTTAATAATAATCCTAAATGGTGATATGGCTCTAAAAATGTCATTTTTGACTCATTTATTGGTTTTTTTGAATGATTTGATAATGATTTTTTACTCTGAAAGTGTTAAATTCTTGATAAAATTGTGCTAGTTAAAAAAGGTTAAATAATAATAAAAATGAAAAACAAACCAAAACTAGTCTAATTTTTATTTTAGGATTATATTTTGATATATACTCCTCCTATATTCTAAATAACTGATTTTAACCCTTTTTTAACTTAAATATAATTATAAAAATTCTATAATAGTACAAATTTCAACGTTACCCCTCCCCACTCTTATAAAAATAAACCCATTCCTCTTTTTTACATACACTTTGAAATAAGTTCTTTCCAGAAAATATGCTCCCAAACCAATTCCTAGAATACCTACCTACATTCTAGAGGCCTTATTTGAGCTAGAACACCCTCTATAGAGGTGATAAGACTTTCTTCCAATGTTATCAACCGAAGAAGAGGAATCATTTTTTATAAGTATTTCTATTTTATTTTTTCGTCCACTTCTTTAAAATATCCACTAGGTATGATGATATAATAACTATAGTATTCTAAATATATTGATAACTTATTATGATAATATCATCACATGAATTCATCTCCTATTTCATCAAATGGTAAATGAACTTTTCATTAGTGTGTGTGGCGGACTACCGCCTCACGAACTGATATAGTTCTATTATCATTACCGTGTTTAAATTCTAGTTATATTGTTGCAATTAATTTTTTATAACTGATATTAATGACATATTAATTATTAAAAGATTATAATATATTACTTATTTTCCTACTTTCCATTCACATACAAACAGTAACGTCGTTCGTTTAAACATGTGAATTATCACCTCCATGAAGCGATTTAAATCGTTTTTATTCACCAGAACACATTTATGATATATATAAGTATAATTAAATTATTATTATTATGTAAATAATACTATTATTTATATTTAATGAATTAATGAGTATTTCCTTATTTTGATAATGATTAACGAAAAATTCAAACATTACTCATGCATACGTATGACTTTCGGTCTCTATGATTGTAATATTGTTCATTTTTCATATCCCTATTTAATGAATGGTTTTAAAATTATAATTGATATATGAAAATTATTATTATTTAATGAAAATTTTTCTTTATATTATGGACTTATGACCACATGTACTATTGACATCATACCAAGTTCATTTTCAACTCATGTAATGATTATTGACAAGACATATAATATTAACATAAATAATTATTTAATTGTTATAACATAATAGAAAGTTATATAAAAGGTATAATAATCATGAAAAATTTATTAAATAAATTATCATTTTAACTATTTTTATATTTTAGGAAAATATATATTGTACGTGATGAGTAGGACTCCAATTAAAGGAAATCTTAACTCAATATCCATTTATAAAGTTAAACATCCATATCATTGGTTTTGTTTTCACAATAATATGTTGGAAAGATCTATATCATTTATTTATCCTTAATTTAATGATATGATCTTTATAAGGGATTTTATCTCAATCTCCTTTCATTCTGGCATATCTTGATGTTTTCACCTTTGTTATCATATAATGAGTATATACAACCATTTTTACTTGTTATATAATGAATTAGTATATTCTCACGATATTTAATGTTTTTTTAATATTTATTACGCAATTATTTGTATTCAATTCTTTCTCATGTGGTAAGGGGATCTTTAAATAAAATATCGGTCAAAATATTGTAATGATTTAATAATCTAAAACCTCATATTTTATATAAATGTTTTCAAAATGTTTTTCATGATTTTATTAATATGGACCTGAATTTTTTAAAATGATATTTTATTTCAAATGTTTCAATGTGGAATGGAATTCTTTTTTCAAAAGCCTATTTATTAAATATTTTAAATGGTTTTGGAAATGGATTGAATATTAAAATCATATGAAATGATTTTTTGTTGTTGAAAATGAAATTTTATTTGATAAATGTAGATAATTGTATTATTTTATGTATTATTATTATATAATGGTACTTGGACATTAGAAGGGTGGTTACGTGATAAACCAATCATGGTTGATTACATGATAAAACAAAGATTGGTAGATACATGATAAACAGAAGATACGTGGTTTCGTGATAAACCAAGGTTGTATGGTTACATTATAACCTCCAATTAATTGGGTATAGAAGTCATTTATAATACTATTCCATTTTTTAGAATAATATGTTTGGAAGTTGACTGTATGGTTTATCTATTTAAGTATGATTACGTCCCAAGTCACATTTTATATGTTATATGTGCTTTCAATAGGCTTTATGTTACTATTTTGATTACAAAAAGGTAAGAAATGAGATTATATATAGTGATGAATATTTAATTATTTTTCAACGTAAAAATATTACCTTATGATAATGTATTCATAGTTTTTGTGTTTTCACAAGACTAATAGTTTTCCTTTTTTTGTGTCCCTGACTAATATTTTTGTGATAATCCCAAGTTTTAAAAGCTTTTTATTTGGTATTATAATTGTTAAGGACAATGAGGATTCTATGATGAAAGTATTAAAGATATGTATTGAAAATGTAAATCATATTATATTTTAAAATGGTATTTATTGGTAAAAAACTTGGATATTATTTGGAAGTTCCCACTTTGTTATTCATATGGTTTTTGTTATGTAATAGTTATGTCCTAATTCTATAAAACTATAAACATGAAATGATCTTCAATCTGAATGAAATAAAAATTATTTAATTAACTCAAGATTATGTAATATTTATAGTAGGTCGTTATATGAAGCAGTTCCAATAAAACCCAAACTAATATATAAGATGTGATCATTCCAAAATTAATTGAACCATTCACATTTAAACACTTTTTTGGAAACATTCAAATCCTTATATCACATTAAATCCACATTAAACCCATTTTAACCAAAACTCGTGATAAGTTAGCTTTTTCCATGATAAATAATTATACGAACACATAAAACTGGGTAATTATAAACATATTTTGATATGGTAATTCTAAATTTTGAATCAAATTTATCATATATAAAATATAAATGTATTATAAATTACAATTAATATATGTATAAATAATATATGAAACACAATTTTTAAGAAAATAATTGATTTAAGTGTTAAAATAATTTCACCATTAAATAACGTTAGAAATTGATTTCATATTTTTTTTTGTAAAATAAAACAAATTAATATTTTATACTTTGGATCAATACAAATGACAATGGAACCTTCCAACAATATCATTAAATAAAAAGAACAAAAAATACTTTCTAATTGGAATAAATGTAATTTATGTTCATAAATGACATTAATGTGTTCCAAAATTAAAATTGATATTTTGAAATATATTATTAATTTACATTTACCTATAGTTAGTCGAGAAAATATTTTCACAATTTTTAAATCATGAATACATCAAAATTATGTCAATATAGTTTTAGTGTCCAAAAAATTGGTATTTAAAATATTCCCAAAATATCAACCATTTTAGAAAAATATAAAAAATTAATTCTAATATTAACATGATATGTTGAAATTAAGAAAATCCATTTTATAAAATTAAAAAATTATTATGACTTTTAATTTATATATTTAAATGAAAAGAAAATGATAGTGCTACAAAAATCGCATTTTTTCATTGTTAACTTAAAAATGAATCTTCTTAGAAAAATATAGAAAATTAATAATAAGATAATTTTGAAATGATAACATCAAAAATTATATTAAAATTGTCATGTAAAAATTATAAATGTTGTAAAAATTAATTATAATATCTATTCATAAATTTCCATACAGATAACTTTTCAAGAAAAAATATTTTGAAAGTCTAAAACTCTTTCAATAAATATCTTGTAATTATCTATCATAAAATATTAAGCACATATGTATTATATAAATAAATTATTAAGATTTTTACTATTTTTTTACAATTAATTAGTTCTAATTTCACAGCTAGGTTTTAACTGTCATATTAAAATATAATGATATCAATTGTATATTGAATCTCTGTTAAGCTCTGTGTTTTTATACAATTTTTTAATAATATATATCTCTAATAAAATAATTTATTAAATAATTAAGATTTCAAATATGTTCAAGAAATTAATTATAAAATAAACTTAAAAATTTTAAATATACCCATTCTTTATAAAAATATTTTTTAAGCAAAAAAGTGTGTTTAATTTCATTCCATGCCATGTAAAATTTATTAGATAAATATTTAAATGTTTTATTGAATAAGTATAATTTCATTAAAATCACTAAAAAAGTTATTTATTTAATTTATTATGATAAAAAGACATAGCTCAAATAAAAATAGTTTTTCAAAAAACTCATTTTACATTCCCATGATTTTATCTTCATTCATAAGAGTTAAATAACTGATATGTGAATGATTATTACTATATTAAAATAATATTTAATTAAAATAACATTATATTAGTTACGTATATATATATATAAACTTTTAACTCCTATAAAATTAAATTTCTATGAAATGGAGGTCTTTTAATCATGAAATACTTCTGATAAAATTTATGGATTATATATTTGGAATAATTAAATACAAATTAATTAAGAAAAAAATATACATATAGATATATATATATCATAATGTGATAAATCCTATTCATACCCATTAATCTAACAACTTCTTTATAAAGGATATAATATATCAGGGTTCATTTAGACTTAGGGATTCTTGTAAATCATACAGTGGAATAATTAATAGTTATTCAAAGAGAAATATATCATTAAATATTTTGGTGTTAAATTATAACCACCATAAAAATAATTTATCCCTTTTATTTATAAAAATATTTGGAAAAATGTGGATACTTCTACTTTATCATATCTAAGAGACTCTATATAGCATCCTCAAATTTCCAATCCCTCTAAATAACTTTAACTAGGTAAGTATTATTTCTCCATAGAACATTAAATCTAAAAATGATTTTTTTTTTGTTTTTTATTCATAAAAAAGCTATTTTACAACATTTGTACCTCTTATTTTAGTATACGCAAAGTATCAAGTATCTAATACCTCAAATGAGATATGTTGAACACATTATTAACATTATAGAGGTTCGGTGTAAGCTATAAGATATAAGCTACTATCAATACAAGATAAAGAATATTGAGGGGACAATATACCAAGGATAAACATTTATTTATTTTTTAATTTCATAACCGTCCTATATAGATAAATTTTTTGGAATACCTTCTCACTGACTAAAATTTCTAGATCTCGTCAATTATTATAAGAAAAAATCTTTCATGACTCTAGTCTACTTTGAGGTTTTATTTAATTTCTTTGACCTTGTCATCTATATCCACATCTAGATCATGTAGTAATAACTTTCATTCTCTGACATCATCCTATAATATTGGAGTTATTTAATTATTTCTAAATATTTCATTATAATAAGAAATCACAATTCTCTAGTGTGTCTACTTTTATAACAAAATTCCATAATAGGAAGGTGTTTCTCCCAACCACCTTTATAATTTATAGAATTAGATCATTGTATATTCTATAGGGTTTGAATGGTTCCCATAGACTAACCATATAACTGAGCATGATAGGATATTAAAAAACCACCACTACATATCCAAATATTTTTTAATAATTCTTCAAAACATCAAGGTAAACCTTGTATCTCAACCATATACAATATAATATGGTACTCAATGGAAGGTTTCCACTTTTTAATGTATATTTCAGAAATAAAACTAAGAGAGAAATATTTTCATATGGTAATAAAATTTTCTAATTATGTATGGTTATTCATAATAACCTAACTAGTATTATGGTGTGCTAATATATTAGGGAGTCTTACAATGGAATCCATGGTAATGTTTTCCAATTTTCATATAGGTTTGACTAATGTTTTTAACATCCTCTTTGAATTGTTCCCTTAAACATAAATTTTTGGCATAATAATATCCATGATACATACTACACAATAACTCTCTTATTTTAATAAAATAAGAAATATTCTTTAATGTTTCTATACATTTTCATACTTCACAGATAAATATAGAATTATGAGATATGATCACCATCAAAATGATTCTTATTCAATTATGATATAATAGGGGTACAAAATTTATTCTCAAAACATATCATCCAATCACAATCAAGGTTGAAAGCTACATAATTTCTAACATTATTTTTCATCCACTGGTCAATATAGACACATTATCATCAATGTTTTGACATCATTTTGTAAAATATATTTTAAAAGTTAAGTAGTCATTTAATGTTATTATTTTATAAAAACTATGTTAAAATGTGTCCACAATTAATTTTTGAAAACATTTATCTTGAATCTTATAGTGTTTTCCATATTGTGACAAATATAGAGTGGGTTTATCAAAATTTGGGAACAATATTCCATTAATGGCCTCAAAATTTTAATGTTATTTTTTTGAAATATAATTTACTTATCTCTAAGTTATAATTTCATTCATACATTCCTTTGTTTTTTATGCATGTTATAATAAAATTTAATTTTTTTTTAATTTGTTTAATTTTATAAAATTTTTGTGATTATAAAATCTTTATGAATTTTATTTTATTTTCATTAGAATTCTTTTTATTTATAATTATTTTTATTTTTTAATTCTTCATCATTACAAATTTTTGTGGTTGAAATATTTTTTTTCTTCTGTTTTTTATTTATAAATTTTTTAAATTCTTGTAACTACTTTCGATTAATTTTTTCTATTTTAACTTGTTTTGAATTTTTTAAATGTTATTAATATAGACATTATTTCTTAAAAAGACTATTCATATTTATATATTTATATACTTATATATATATATATAATTTACATATATATATATATTTAATTATATTGATATTTTCATCTATAAAATTGTCATTTTTGGATAATTAATTGATCATAACAAAAGTAATTCATGATTAACCACAGATGAATGCAAGAAAGGGGTTGATGTTTAATAGTAATTTTTAAATGAAATCATGAAAAAAAAATCATTGTTTTGACCATGCATGAAATGATTTAATATTAGTAAATTATATTATATATAATTTGAAGGCCTTTTTGATTTCAATGGATTTAGTCATAATTAAAAATACTTGATCTATCATGGTAAAATAATAGACACATCAAGATCTAATGATGATTAAGATATTATATATGAGAAAGACAATCATATTTAATAATTAAGTCATGATATAGGTAATGAAACATTTGAAAAAATACTCTTGAATAATTGTACAATGTTTTTGACAAACCATTATTCTCAATTATCACTAAATATTAATTGTTATTGGAAATGATTACAATAGAAAACTAGAATGAATGACGTGATTGAATTAGATTGATAAAAGTTTCATTTAATTTATTTAAATTTTAAATGAGATATTTTATGAAGGAACATATATCTATATTAAAATTATGAGGAAAAAATAATTTTTAGATGAGAATGGTGTATAAAAAGATATAATATTTCCATATTGATTATGTGTTTTATAAAAAGGAATAAGAATTTTTATTATATTTTCATAAATATAATACATCCAAATATAAAATGGATGAAAATACAACCATGGATCATTTTCAAGAATTAACACTAAACCACAAACTAAATCATTCCAGTATCTTTCAAAAATTCATTATTTAATGAGACTCTACAAATTAATATTAATAGAAGAGGATAATATGGTATATAGATTGTCATATCTTTAATATAAACCTATGTTTTTTTTAATTTGATATAATGAAAAATATTTGACCTTTTTGTATTTTTAAATGATGTTTTAAATCAAATAATGGTTCTATGAATATATGGAATGAATCCATATCGTTGTATAAGTAGCTAATATAGTTCATAGACTATTTTTTGTATGAATATAACTTTTACCCTAGTATATGTATAAAAATTAAATATCTTATGATTAGACTAATGATTTCTAGACCAAAATGTCCAGAAATGCATATCAATTTTTATCTCTATACATGATTGACTATTTAAAATTTCATTGGGAGGTAGGTGTTATATTATTTCATGTATACAAGAAAGATTATTTTTTTATTACATTAGAGGTCATTATAAATTAATTTACTTTATATAGAAACATATCTAGATATATTTTTAAAGTATGTAAATTATTTCCACTTTTTTGAGCTGACATTATTCCATAAATTGCAGAATGGAAGAAAAACAACATTTATAAGAAATTAGATAATTTTGTGAATGGATCACCTTTATAAAAAATTATAATATTTTATTTCATATTTTACAAGTGTATGCTTCTACACCACCTGAATTATCAATATAAGAATATTAAAATAATGTGGAAAATATTTGTGTCACATTTATTAAGAATGAAAGTTCTACTCATCAAAAAAATACAAGGAAGAAATGATCCATTCTATTTAAGCTACATTAATGGATTTTTGTTTGATACAAAGTAGACTATTGAAATTATAAATAGTATTAACATTATATATTAGTATATAATTAAGAAATTTAGTAGAAGATAATAAGAATGAGAAAATATAGACTATAATAAATATTGGACTTAAAAAGCACGGGAATATGTTTGTTGTTGGCTCCCACAAAAGAATGAAATAGAAAATATTTACATCATTCTTGTAACACAATAGGAAAGAGTGAGAGGCTAAATTTTTTTCAATGCCTAAATGGTATTAATGTTCGTAGTGTGTTTTCATTAAATGATAAAAAAAATTGATTCATGGAAGGATTAAAAGTTAATAAGTATGAAATTTCAAGACTATCATTTATTGATGAAAAAATTTATACATGTTTCAATGAATAGAATATTTTTAATCCCAATAAAAATGTATATAATTAGGTTCTGTTATTTTTTTAATTCACCTATCATACAATTTAAAGAACCAAATTTTTTAGATGTGTGGTAAAATTATGTAATACTTATAATTTTTGTACAAATAATGTCTTTTCTGCCACTATTTGTTTTGATATAATGGTTTATCTTATGATTTAATTAGTGGGTGAAAAAATAATATATGGGGTAATTTATTTAAGTTGGAAGTACTATGTTGAAAGATATATTAAAATTTTAATGGGATTTGTTAAGAATCCACAACGACCAAAGGATCCTACCATTCAGAAATATATATCATAAGAGATCACTGATTTCTAAGCTAATTATTTATGTATATTGGACCATGTTAGACACTCTATATCATGAAATTTGACAGCTGATAGTGAGGATAATGATATTCATGTCTAAAAGGAAGAGTTATTTCAAGGTGATTATGTGATGCATGTACATTTATATATTTTGAACAACATATAAAATGGTCATCCATATATATAAAAACAAATTTTTGGATTATGGGTATGATATCTGAGAATAAATGAAAAGTAGTTGTTGAATAAACAAAAAAATCCATTTGATTCAGAATTTAAAGAAAAAATAATGATTTATTTATTTTTTCTAGAAATATTGAGATGGTTACCTGGGGGGAAAAAGTGTTAATTCGATCACATGGTCTAGTTTTGATATTAGTGGTTACAAATTTTACAAAAAAACTCAAGATAACTAGAGTACTGTTCAAAATATTACAGTAATGGTTTCACTAATGCACTGAATTTATCAGGTTTCATAGATAAAAAATTCTTCATCAACATTATATTTCTTATATTGTTGATGATTTATGGGAGATCTATTATGGTAAATATTTTGTGCATATTTTTATATGTAACTAACTTGATAGTAACAATTGTGTGAAATATGATGTGTATGGATTTAAATACATTAATTTAAAAGGATTAAACTGTGAGGTGGAATCATTTATCATTGTGATGAATTTAAAACAAATATTTTATATTGTTGACCCATAAAATGATCATTGGTGTATTGATTTTCTAAACAAAAAATTGTTTCTGCGATGAGAATATAGAGGTTGTTGAAGAATCATCTAAAATTTCTCTATCTATTACAAGAGTAATCAGTGGTAAAAATGACCCTGATGTGGACATTATACATGAAACATGAAATTGTTATGTATAAGAGTTTTAGGAAAATACTCTATTACTCTCATATTTAATCACATAATCATTTTTTTGAAACAAATAATGTTAATCTTGTTTTATTTTCAAATTTATAAATATAGATTTTTAACATTATTTCCTTTTTTAATATTTTATATATTCATTATATTTGGATACCCATATTTTGGTTGAAATATTTGGTATTTATTATTTTTTGTTGCTATTTTTATTATATTTTACTTTTTAAGGTATATTATTTTTTTCAATAAATTATTTAAAACATTTTTTATATTACAAAAAAAATTTTTTTTTACCTAAAACAATTATTGATTTCTAAAAAAAAATTGGTTAAGAAAATTACTCATTTTGAGATGATAATCATTTCTTTCAATTTTTTTGTGGTTAATTTTAATATAGAGTAATTTTGATTAAACATTTTCTTGGTTAATAAATATAAAATTTAATGTTTTGTTATATATTATGAACAAATGATTACTTATTTATTATAGATATTTAACTTCAATAGATTATATTTCCACATTATTTTTTTTGAATTGTTATAAATATTTTTAAATGATAGACACTAATGTGGGGAAACCTTGGTGTGTATGTTTTTTCATATAAATATATATTTATATTAAATAAATTATTTTCTGAAATTTAAATTTTATTTCTTATAATTATATCAAAATCTACTTATTCTCCAAAAATGACGGAACCTAAAAATAGTTGGTGTAATATTAAACATTTAACAAAACCTCCACCCAAATGATGATAGTGGGGGTGATAATTAAATTTAATGATAATAAATAACCAAATGGACAACATGCCACACATTTCAGGACCTACCTAGCTATATAAAGTCATTGGAGGATAAGTATCTTATTTTTTAATTGGAAGAACATCGACCTATTGATGAATGATATATTATTAATGTCCATAATAATAATCTATTTAGATTAGTTATTTATTTTTAAATGGTTTAAATATTATAAATTTCATAATATTTTATCTATTCAATTACAAATGACTCTTAACTTTCTAGAGAGAAAAGCGATTAAGAAATTTTGTCCATAATTTACTAAAAAATGTTGAGATATTTTAATAAATAAATTACATAATTCGTAATTTTTTGGAGTAAAAATTCTCAGGATATTTTCCTTAAGTATGGGTTTATAAATAGAGATACATAGAATAAATTTGTCTCCCATAATCAAGTGTAATCCTTTATCATAATTTTTGTTTGTTGGATAAATTTTTTATATACATTTTTTTATTTTATTCATAATAAATCTTATATTATTATATACATATTAATATATTTATTATAATTAACTATGGGTAAGACAGAGTTATTTAAGGGAAAATAGAAACTTATGCATCTTAATGAAGGGTAAACTAAAGATATGTAATAGTATTAAATTTATGTTAAGGGTAATCTAATGTTATGTAAGGATAAAAAAAGTTAATTAAGCGTAAACTAAAGTTATGTTATGGGAAACTAATGTTATGTAAGGGTAAAAATTTTATGTAAGGGTAAAATAAAGTTATGTAAGGGTAAAATAAACATATACTAGGTTAAACTATGTAATATAACTATAAAATAAAGGTAATCAATCTTAAACCAATGTTATGGAAGTGTGAAATAATGTTAAAAAATGTAAAAAATGTTATGTAAGGGTAAAGAAAATCATGAACTAGTTATGTAATGTTAAACTCGTTAATACCCCAGAATTACATTATCTTTTTAAAATTATATGTGATTATTTAGAGGCTAGGAACTGAGCTAGTATGCGATTATGAGTCCCAGAGTGCCCAAAATAATCTATCAAGAAATGTTAATTTTTAAATAGCACACGTGAGCAGTTTTCCTAATGAAGTGGAATAATTCTTAAATGTGTACCCAAATTAGAAATATAAGGGTAAAAATGTGTTCAGTAATGCGGTTTTACCTATACACGTCTTAATTTTAGTTGCCTAGGGCCTCTAGTGAGAAAACATGATAATGGAATAACCA
Source organism: Viscum album (assembly GCA_963277665.1). Classification (NCBI taxonomy): domain Eukaryota; kingdom Viridiplantae; phylum Streptophyta; class Magnoliopsida; order Santalales; family Viscaceae; genus Viscum; species Viscum album. The sequence continues at coordinate 1,927,072,086 of OY728130.1, read as the reverse complement.
TAAATAAAATAAATAAATAAAATAATTTTATTATTCGAATCCTTATAACTCATGAATGGTGACTCGGATTGAAAATCTGACACCACCATTGAACTTTTGATGGTATTCTTTCCTTAGGGACAAATTAACATTGGTCGGTGCATGTTAATAGTATAATGTTGTTTTTAGTCATAAATAAAATAGATTAATGTTATTTTATTTTCTAATCCTTATAACTCATAAACATTAAATCATATTCAAATATGGGATTTTGGTTGAGTTTGTGAGGGTGTTCTTCATTTAGGTGTAGCTTATCATTAGTCAGTGCTTGCTGGCTGTGAAAGTTGGTTTTTGGGATGTAACCATAAATAAAATAATTTAACTAAAAGTTATTTTATTTTAGAGTCATCATAACTCATAAATGATAACATAGATTAAAAATCTAAGACAGTCATTTAGTTAGTGATGATATGTTCTCCTTAAGTAGGAATTAACCTTGACCGGAACGGGTTGAGGGTGAATGGTAATTTTTGGTCTTTTCAAAAAAGAAATAAAAATAACTTAAAAATTTATTTTATTAGATTTCGTATCATCGACCAGTTGAATGCCAACTATACAGTGTAGTGATGAGGAAATGATGAATTTAATTATTAATACTCATTAATGTGTCATTGTAATGAAACTGAAATTCAATATAATAGAATCAGTGATTCATTTTTTTCAATTAATATCTAATCAAGCAATGTTGGATTTTGGGAATATTCTGAGAATTTCTCAGAGGCTTTGGTGGTAGGTGATAATGATCGCTGAAGGAAAACCTCTACAATGATGAATGCAAGTGAATTAGACGACGAAAATGACACCCTTAGAGAGTGAATTCTGGATCGGAGATCGATGGATTATAATGAACAATCAAACTCAAGCAATCTCTTATCCCAGTTTGGGGTTTTGATGCTTTTCTGTGAGAAATTCTTTACGCTGTTCTTTCTTTTAAATGATCAACATGGTTTAACTTATATAAAATATATCCCACATATTTATCCGTTATACGGAAGAGTTAAGGATGCTGGATTAAAAGGGATATATAACATAGTGATTTTTTACCTTATTTTTGTTTATTTGAGACCCTACTAACAAGAATTAATCTTCATCAACACCAATAAGAACTGTATAATTATTGGGTGTCCTTATGTGTGACTCCATCCCATCTTATCTTCTTGTTTTCATCCCATTATATGTGGAAAATGTATTTTGTAAGGGATGTTATTCGTTGTCCAGCTGAGACCACAACATCACATCGACCCAAAATAGGATGTCACGAGAGATGGTGCCATCAGGAAGAGGCCACTATGCAGGGTCGCATCAGTTGATGAGATCGTGACACTAAGATGCGAAACCCAAGATATGACAGTAGGAAGTGGGAGGCAGTGTGCCATGGTGGCAGAGGTCATGGCGGAGGAGTCACGCGGCGCCTGTGGGGCATTGTCTCAGACCAGTGAACCCATGGGATGACCACAGGGACGACGTGGCACATGGTCACAGACCATGTGCGGAGGATCTCTTGGCCACATGTCATCCATGTTATACTAAACCAAATGCCAACACGGGTATTAGGGATGGTCGAAAGCTATCCAACCTACCGAGCTGGTCCGAGGTAGAACTAGGCCGCTATGGCGGCCCCGTTAGAGGAAAAACAAGTCGTCCGATTCTGGATGGGCCAAATGGGAAAATAGGGATGTTGGGTAACCCAAAGGGGTACTACCAGTCTGACAAAGTGGAATTAGGCAGGAGGAATTAGACCAAGTTACTGGGTGACCTGGTGGACTTGAACCACAATAGAACTAGGCAGGTTCCATCAAGGCCCAATGCGCCTGGCCACTAAACCAGGCTGAATCAGGTTAGGTCAGGTCGACAGAACTGAGTATGGTCATGCGGGACCCATGTACCAGGTTGGTTGGGTTGGTCTGAATGGGTCGTGTTGGGCTGGGATGGTTGGGGTGATCTGTCCAGGTCTGATTGGGTCTAGACACAACATGCCCCTATTTAATAAAATTCCAATATCTTTTTATCAGGGGGTCTGAATGATATGATGTCAGCATCCTTAATATCCTTACGACAAGAATGTACTATGTAAATACTCTATGAGAGACTTTGTAGAACATAACATCTGACCACTGGATTGAGGATTACATTCTCCAAAATTCAACCACACTACATGTTAGAATCATGTGGATGGATGAGACCCGAAGACTACTGAAGAGTGGGTCTAAGTGACCTTGCATGCCAAGATGATAAGAACCCTATGTGGACAAACTACAAGGGGCTCTATGTTAACCAGCTTCAAGTGGCTCTATGTGGACCAACATTAAGTGACCCGATGTGGACAATCTATTAGTGGCCGTATGTGGACCAGTTATGATGGCCTATGTGGGGAGCGACACTATGTGACTTGACAGACCCACGGTGGGGAGAATCTCTGTGTGACCCAACAGATCCATGGTACTCATCAGCGATGAGTACCTCAGCAGTCTAAGGTATTTAGTGTTACGACCAATATTCTTGATTTCCATACATTGTTTTATACTTGGTGCGAGCTATCATTTTTTTGTGGTCTTGTTGTCATATATAGGTTTTTGGTCTTACTTTTTGGTATTTCCACTGTGATTTGGGGTCCCTAATGAGTATTGTGTTACTCACCCCTACACAGGATTCTCCTGAATTTTTTTATCATGAAGGTGATGGATGATTCAATGAAGACCTTGGTGGTCCAAGACTATTTGGTGCCCCATGAGATGGGATGAACATAAACTTGGGCAGTGACCCTAGTGCTCTGGGACTAGGTGGTTCTGGGTGAGATTGGAAAGACGGGGGTACTTCTATGGATACAGAAATCTACCCTACACCTACCCTTCAGGTGGGGTCACAAGAGGACATACCGTGGTAGTTTTACTTTCCTTTATCGTTTTTGGCTAGTATTCTATCCCTTTTATACATTCATTGTTTATTGTAATCCCTGTATTTTTCACAGTGATAGTTGTTGTTTACTTTGTGTATACATTATGTAGTTTGAGATTTGTATGTGCGTACATGTTTCAAGGTAGGGTCTTTTATTTTAGGGATATTCTAACTCACTACTAGTCGCCATCCCCCAGTATAAGGAAGGTTGGTTTGGGTTAGTCATGGAATGGGACTTGGGGGATGGGTCATGAAAAAAATAAAGTTATGTAACGGTAAAAGAAGGTTATATTGGTAAAAATGTTATGTATGGATAAATTAATGTTTTTTAAGGGTAAAATAAAGTCATGTTAGGGTAAAACATAGTTATATAAAAATTAAAAAACTTGTGAAGGTAATTTACAAGAAAAATAATGAGATGTAAGGTTAAATAATTTTAAATTAATTATAAAATAAATTAAATTATGGGTAAAAAAAATTTTAGGGTAAACTAATGGAATTTTTTATAAATTAAAGTTATATAAGGGTAATAAAATTAATTTCAGGTGAAAATAAGTTAATGTTTGGGTAAACTAATGTTATATAAGGGTAATAAAGGTTGTGTAAGGGTATAGAAAAGTTATGTTATGGTTAAATAAAGTTAAATAAGAGTAAACTACCACAATGTTAGGGTAAAATAATGTAATGTGTAAAATAATATAATATATTTTTGAAATAAAGTTATGTAAGGGTAAAAAAGGAATATATTGGTAAATAAAATCTTTTACAAGTTATGTAAGGTTAGATTAACGTTATGTATGGGTTGAAAAATGAAAATTAATGGAAAACTAATGTAATGTTAGGTTAAAAAATAAACGTGTACAGGATATGTAAGGATTAACTAATGTTTTGAAATGGTAAAAAATGTTTTGTAAGGGTAAACTAAACTTTTTATTGTTAAACTAATGTTATTTAAAGAGAAAAAAATGTTATATAATAGAAAAATAATATTATGTAAGGGTAATCTAATTTTTTATTAGTATTAGTTACTTTATAACTTATTAATTTTTTTATGTAAGAGGCCTCCAAGAAAACTTGTAAATTTTTATAGTACCATGATATATATCCTATTAAATTTTCATGTGGATGGTATCCTTTATTATATTTTCAAATAATTGCTCAGAAAATTACTGAATTAAGATACAAGTAATGTAGTAACTCTGAATATTCTCCACTTGAGCTTCCATATCCTCCTCCTCCTCTAGAAAATGAAAAATTATTAGAGAAAATTTTGGGAATTATTTTTCCAATCCAATAATAAATTTAAAACATATGAATGTAATTAAATTATTTTTACCTTCCATAAAAATTAATATGTTGTAAATTTTTCTCACTAATAATACATTTGATAATATTACATTAGGATTCCATTCAAAAGGAAATGACACAAGAAAAATTTATTCCTATAGAATGGATATATATTATTTTCAATACATTATAATGTCTAAAACACCCAGGTCATTCTAGAGGGTATTGGGAGGGTATCGATTGTAAAAAATTGTTTCTATTTTAGTGTAGAATTAATAGGGGTCGAATATATAGGAGAAATGGATTCTTCTCAGTATGAAATATTACACATGAATTGATCAATATAGGATATATTTAATTAATCTTTATTAGTTACTATTATAAATTTGATGAGACAAGCACGATCTACCTACCCAAATCTACCACCGCCACATTCAGGCATGAACATGTACTGTGAATTACATGTTGTGTATCCCCATGTATGTATTGTAGTGTACATAATTCTCATCCATAGAGGGTATTTTTTAATTCATCATAATATATTGTTATTTAAGGTATGAGTAGTGGTAAATGATATTATTAATACAACTACTTCAGTTCCACTTCAAATTGTGGTGGCGCATATGGTCAGATAGACTAATATTTATATTTTTTTAATTTGAATAATGAATCATTTTTTCAGCTAATATATGATTTATACATTGTTTTTAATTATTTATTTTTAATTAAATTCATAAATAATTATAGTATTCTCCAATATTTACCTCAATTTTTAGTATATAAAATCGAATGAATCACTATAAAAGAGAGAAAAATATCAGGTTTCGATGCCATATCATTCTCTACAATAAGTTTATAGGGTAACAATGTTACAACATGTTTTTCCTGTATTAGATATTTTTAATAATTTTGAAATTATTTTCATTATATTTAAAAGATATTATATATTATTATTTTCTAAAATTAATATTATTGATGATATAAAGGGTGATCATCTTAGTTTACCTATTTTCCATGTAAATAAATTTTAATTATTAATTTTTTTATTAAGTAATCTTATATAATATTGAATTAATTAACTATTTTATAATTAGTTATTCTTATACTCATGGAATAAAATATGATATTTTTTTTATTTATGTGTTTTTTGGACAAAAATTTTTTTTAAATAGATATCAAATAGTAGACACAATAATATATAGATGAATATGTATATGAATGATTAAAAAATACATATATAACAAGTTATTTTTTTTTCAATTCCACGACTAGTGAGAAAAAATATATAATTATGTACCACAATTCATTATAGTATTAATAATTCATAATATTATATATTTTATTGGAAACTAGATGTTATATATATTTTTCAAAAACCAATGTAATTCATAATGGTTATGAAACTTATTGGGTGTCATTAAAAGAAGATTTAGAATGTTGATGCCGAATTAGTTTTTGTTGAATTAGATTTTTTCTGTAATAAAATTTTTTTTCATTTTAATTTTTTTTATAATTAATATTTGAAATTAAAACTGTACAGATATTGAATTTGATAGGGATCATTATTCAATAGTGGAATCATAAAAAAATCAATATGTGAATGTTCATGTAGATAAATTTTATATCATAAAATACTTGTATTTTCAAAAATGTGTAATGTTTTAATTTCAATAATATTGTTTCATAAATTTAGTTTCATTATTAATGATTGAATTTTGAATTTGGATATTATGATTTAATATTAAAATATTAGATAATCATGGCCCTAGAAAGAAATTTTTTTAAGTTTAGTTTCATTATACAATTAATTGTTAAAATTTCTTTTTTTAAATTTGTAAAACATCATTTTATATATTTTTGATGATATTTATTTCTAGACATCAAGAGACATGAAAACCTGAAAATTTTAATTTATTGAAAATTTTCAAGTTTTAACTAAATTAAAGATTTTTTTTTTAAATGATAGTTCATTTCCCAAAAGGACCAAACCACAAATATTATAAAAGAATGAAGATATAGGATTCTAAATGATGGAGTCTTATTAAAATATTTATTATGAAAAGGAAGAAGATCAACAGAGAGGTCATTGAGCAAGGTAATGTATTAATTTAAACCCTTATTAGTGATGACATTCGCAACCATATTTTCCTCACAATAAACATATGTGATGATATAATGAATATCGAGAGGAGTGTGGATGAAATCTGTCCAATGGGTAGTAATCAGCCCTGAAAGATGAGTCTCGCCACCCCAAATTTCTTGCACCATTATGGTTGAGACACATTAATTATTGATATTGTTCAAACCAAAGAACATTGAACAAGAAATGGTATGAATCAAACTCATCATTTCAGCCTCCAGAGAAGAGGAAACAATGTAGCTACCAAGAAAGTATCCTAGAACATGTCGAATATTATTCCTAGAGACATAAGCACAACCCAACGGGCCCGGATTGAATTTAGAGGCACCATACACATTCACTTTAATCTATCCATGGAGTGGAGTTCTCCATAAAACTTCTATTGTGCGATAAGGTTGGGAGAAATTTCCATCAATCTGCAAATGTCGCGGGATTCGAATGTCATGAACAGTGTTTTTGCTGTGGCATTTTTGAAGTGAAACGGATTCACCTATGGTAATGATGATTTTCATACAACTTAAATTTTTGTTAAATGAGTAATTGTTATGAATTAATGAATTTTTATCATACCATATCATATGGTAAAGATCAGTGACAACAGAAAAAAAGGGATTATTAATTTTTTGATCTCTCCATTTCTACACATATCATTAGTTAATATTTTACGAAGTTAGGAATCCACTATCTAAAATCATATATGTCAAGAATATAGTTCCAATGATAATAATTAGTGGCACAAGAAAAATAATTATGGATAGAATCATCTATGTGTAGGTTACAGAATCTACATTTTTAGTAGAGTTAAATCTCAAACAACTGAATGCATCTATTTATAGGAAATCTGTTGTGAGAAAGTCACCAAATAATATTGAATCTTGATTGCATAATATAGGGTATATTAAAATGATTTATCTATGAATATTCATTTTTAAAATTACAGAAACAGAGATTTTAAATGTTCGTTCAATTGATAATACCATTGTGAGAAGGATAAATGATTAAAAAATCACCATTTTTTTGAGAAAGGGTAATTGTCAACAGAATGAAGACTGATTTTAGGGAGATTCACATGCTTAGAGTTAAGAATAATTTGATTAAATGGTTGGTATTATCAAGAATTTGATCATGTGAGGTCATATAAATTAAGGGAGTGTCGGTCAATTTATCTAGCTAGAAATTCAAGGAAGAGAGCCTAGAGACCTTCTATCTAGAATTATTCATAATAGTGGGAAAATATTGTTTAATAGAAGGCCATATGTAATAGGTAAGGAAATTATTGTTTTCAACGTTATATTAGTAAAGAAAACTATTTTTGTGAAAGTAAATTGAATCAAATTATTTATAAAAAAGATTCCATGTGAGATTAGCCTGTAGGACCTCAATATTGTTCTTGAGATTTTTATAGCCAATACCACCTTTTTCTACAAAATTAAAACAAGTCGACTGGGGGATGGTGACTATTTTTTATTCATGAGTTCTAAGAGTCCGTGTAAAAATTTTTATTCAAATTTTCATATTTTTTATAAGAGTAACTATCCATTTATAGTTCATCACAGTTTAAATCATCTTGGAAACAATATTATATTTGACCAGGAAAATTCTTCCTTCCATGGTGAGAGTTTTTCCTTTCCAAGGAGAGATCTACTTGAGAACATGGTCAATAATGGTAGAAAAGTAGTAAGTTTTGTGTCTGCCCAAAATTTGGGAACCCCAAGATAAGTAAAATGAAAATGGCCCACTTCTTGACATAAATAATGGATAATGTAATATTTCCTATTCGATGGATATTTTTTTTTCAAAAAATACAAAAGTTTCATTTCAACTATTGGTTAGACCATAAACTGATTCATAGTGAGAGAGAAATTTTTTGAGGTTTTTAATGTTTTTTATCACCTTGTATGAAATGGATAATTTCATCAGCATATAACTGGTCGGTTAGAGAATTTACATTCCTATAAACATGAATGGGATTGAGCTTATTCTGGTCCACAAGACACGTGATCAAGAGAATTATATATTCTTCCACAATCGAGAAGATAATGGTAGAGAGGGGGAACCATGACTTACTCTTTTCGCACATTTGAAGCATCCCATAGAATACCCATTAAATATAATTGAAATAGAGTTCGAATTGAACAATGTTCTGATTATATTGATTAATGAATCAGTAAATCCAAATCTAGAAGAACATCGAAAATGAAGCTCCAATCCATGGTTTCAAAATCATTTTCATATCATTATTTATAGCAACAATACCTCCTCTATTTTATCTGTTCATGTTATTGATGCATTTAGAGGTAAGACAAAAGCTCTCTTTAATATATCTACCTTTAATAAACCCATGTTTGTTCCAAGAGCCAATTTTGTTCACAACGGTTGTAGGTGTCTTAGCAATTAATTTTGTGATGATTTTGTAGGAAGTTTAAATGAGAGTAATTTGTCTAAATAAATGAACTTCATAGGCATTATCCACTTTAAGAATCAAGGATTGAAATTGGACATGAAGAGAATTGGGGAGGATAACATTGGAAAATAATGGTTTGACAAGCCAGCAATCATCAAAATAGATTACATCCCAATAGTGTTGAAAGAAACAATTTTTTAAACCATTAGGACCTGGAGAACAATCTAGATTCAAACTAATGTAAATTTCTTCAATTTCATGATCAAGATGGGTATTTATAATAGATGTGTTATCCCCATCATTTACAACCATCATAATGAAATTAGGAAGGAAGTCTTTGTTGATATTTGGACCATTAAATATGAATTCATAATAACAAACTATGTGATTTGAAATGCCATGTTCATTACCTAAAATATTGTCTCCATAATTTAAAATAGTAAGCGGTCTACACACATTTATGACTCTTGAAAAGGAGTTATATAATTTTGTGTTTCTATCACCATCTACTAAACATTTGGATTTAAAGGCTTGTTAATTCATCTTTTCTTTGAAAATAAGAAAAGATTTTTATTTCACAGTGAGTTCAATTTCCTATGTCAATTCATTATTTCTGTCAGAACTACTGTTGTTGTATCGATGTTTATTGATCTCATCCTCAAGGAGAAGGATGTCATTGTTAATTTTATTTTTAATAGAGTTTGACAAACTTTTTATGGTTTGTTTTAGGTATTTTAGTTTGATAGACCATGCAAAGGCATCATTGAAATGAGATATAGAATACCGAAATTTTTTTATGATAGAAGTGAAGTCAACATTAGAAAACTATGCCTTATTAAATATGAAAAGAATTGAGGGTTTTATGTTCTTTATGTAGACATTGAACAAAAAGGGATAATGATTACTGTTTAGCTTGTGAAGAGTGGTGCTTGAGATTTTGTCCCATTTTTTCAAGGCTTGAGCATTCGTGAATGCTCTATCCAACATGAAGGCAGTGAACTTATTTTAATGTATTATATACCATGTAAATTTTTTACCATTGAGATTAATTTGAAAAATATTATTGACTTTAATAGATGTTTTAAATTCCCTCACAAAAATCATAGCATGAGATAGACCAAATTTGGCACTTGAATTAAGTATTCCATGAAAGTATCCAATAAAAAAACCAAGGAGAATTAATATAAATAACTAGATAAGAGAGGTCATTTCAAATATGGCTCCTATATTGGTGTGTATTCTATTCATAATCAAAAGAAACAAAATACAAATATTCCATCAAGAGTAAAATTAGAATTAATGACTCAATCAGAGACATTGAAGATATTAACATTATAAACATAAAGGTTTGAAAAAACCCAAAGAGATTCAACCTTGGATTAATTTTTTGTTGCACCAAGAAAGGTATAAATATTTTGGCACAAATGAGAGAACTTACAGAAAAAATTAATTTTATGCTCTATAATAGCAAACATCAAGGGACTATGAGTGTTAACAATTATTTTTAAGATAGTATATATTTCATATTGCAATACCTTGATATTTCCAGTAAAGAATCTTTATTTAATCCTATATTTGGATTTGGAACTCCTTTTTTATTATTTCCTGAGTTCTTGTTCCTAGAATATCTTCTTACTTTTTAGGGTTATAATTCTCCCCCTGCTTATTTTTAACAATTTCAAGAGGGCTAATTGTCTTAGTTTCCTTGGCATTGTCCTTGAGAGGATCCTACAAAAAGGTATTCATGCTTATTCTATTGAAATTATATTATTAAAATCAACATGATTAGGGTAATAATATGTTGTTAGATTTTCTGGGCTCATAGAATTAAAAGTGGTATTTTGAGAACTACATAATGAATTTATAGATTTCCTAGAACAAGGATCTGAATTTGCAATAGTTGGAGTTGTAATTAGAGTTTCAGGAAGCTCAACAATAGAAATATTTTCAGCAATGTTAGAAACAACAACTAAATGATAAATATGGGTACCTGTACCATTTTTGGGTTCTATGTCCTGCTACATATCAGATTGTTTTGTATGATGCCCCTACTTCGGAGATCGAGTGAAACAAGTCGAGGGTGTGTGTTCACACGGATTGAAATCATCAATAAGCATAATGTTGTTTGCCTTGTAAGTGGGAGATATGCTGACTATAATGCGCGGTTCCTTCTTAGCTGAAGAACCTATGTCCTTTATACCTGTTTTAGGGGTATATATAGTTGGTTCTTACTGTATCTTGGTGGTTTCTGTCACAGATGTTGGAGAGTCCGCTAGAGGTATTTTTTGATGTTCATAGATCTTTAATGTTTGGGGTTAGAATAATTACATTTAAAATGGGATGAATCTGTTACATGGTCGGGTATTCTAAGTAGTGTTCTATCCTTTTGTAGGGAATTTTGTACACTGTCTAATGCCCCAATAGGTTTCCCAGCTTCATTGGTAGATTCCTTACCTTCAAAGTTAAAGGTATGTGTATCCATCATAGAATTTAAGTCTTATTTACTTGCTCTATATGGGATAACGAATAGTATAGATAGAGATTATTAAAGTCTTATAGTTGTAATTTTCCTTATTCCTAGTTTTTTATTGGTTTTGAATTGCATACATTACAAGGAACTCTAATTACTCACGGAGGTCCTTATTTTCCACTTCCTCAACAAGAGAATACCATGGTGTATTCAAGTTATTCATTACAGTAATAGGCCTATTTATTTTCATTACCAATATTTCATTATTTTTCATAGAAGTTTTTGGTAGATCTGTGATGGGTGACTCACATTTCTAGTTATATTTCACTTCTTTCTATTCATTTACCAATGGTTGAACCACTTGTTGCTTCCTAATTACCCTACAGATTTCTATAGTCTGTCCAATAATTTTGCATACCTCTCAAAATGGTGGATTCCTTTTATACTCTAACCTAATCTCAGTTTTGTACTCCTTGGAATTGAATTTTTTTTGTAATAGGAATTTGGTAAGAAAGATTTATTTCCATGGTTACTCTTGCAAAGAGGTCCAATTCAACATTTAAAGTCCATTAATCAATTTTTAGAGGAAATCCAATGCAAGAGACTATGTCATTCATGATGTTAGGATGTCAAAAATATTAACTAATGCCATGCAATCTAACCCATACTTGAGCCATTATGTTCCTATGTGTATAGGTGTTAAAATAATAGTTCCAATCATAGATTCTATGTAAACTAGGTTTGAGTGGGATATTACTAATGTGACATACCCGATCAAGGAAATTTTCTGAGTTAGCAGAATATAGAAAAAACTGTTACCTATAGGTACCAGTTTCCATTCTATAATACCCTAGTAGTGTGAAACTCTATGTTTTAAATCTATTAAGGATCAGTGGTTATCATATTTCATGTATGAGATGCGGACCATGATAGAAAATTTGAATAATAAATATCACTATTTTAGTGCATCTGGCTCTACTTCAACTGATAATCCACCATATTCTAGCTTCATGAAGAGTGGAGGCTTATTGTGGAATTATCTTTGCTCAAATTCATAATTTTAAGAGAATATAAGAATGAGACACACTTTGATCTACTCTCATTCAAAATATTAGAAGCTCCATTGGGTGTTATTTCTTCTCTATTCTTAGCACGGAAGGCTTACACCTCCTGCTCTAGATTCCCAAAATGGTAGGAATCGAATCTCCCAAGTGAAAGAAATTCGGCCATGAGATAATGAAATCTAAGATTTAAATGAGAAAAAACTCCAATTTCTTTGTCGGTTTATAGAGATACAATCTCCTATATCTCTACTACCTATTTCTATTTATTTGATATTTAGTTTCATTTAACTGTATAATAGTAAAAAAATGTTATAAATTATATCAAGGATTTTTTTGTTTTTTTTTCTATTTTATCATTTTCCCTTCTTTTGTTCCATAATTTTTAGTTTAAAGTTGTATAATTATGTAATTTGGTAATTTTTTAAAAAAAAATTATATATTAAACATCCATTTTTTCAGAAACTACTGTTGAATGTTGAGTATGAAAGCATCCAAAGTCGATTTTTTGGAAAATGTCAATTAAGGAATTTTATATATTTTCGTTTAAAAGGTATTTCAACGTTGGTACATAAAAATCAACAATTATGGTTCCACATTCAATGTATCCTATATTAATACCTCTTTATAATAGATAATAATGTTTTCCCCTAAGTGAGTTATATAATGTTCTTTTATGCCTCATTAATATTAAATGCCGAAAATTTTGAGTAATCATTTGATCAATATATCATGACATTCCTTCTATCAAAATTTCATCATATATCCTTTTAAAGTACATAAATATTTGCTCCTTTTTATCCACATTGTATATAATATATCATGATACTTTGTCTCAAGGCATCATCCACATTGTTTTCCTTCATAAGGTGGTAATTTATTGAGTTGACATACTCTTTAATCTACTACAACCATATTCTATAGTCCATATTCAAATCATATTGGTCGAATATAAACAGTAATCATTTTTCATTCAATATATATAACACACCATTCCCTATAAATATATTTAAACTATATCTTTAATACATAGAATATTTATGTTACTTAATGGTCATGTGTCTAGAGAGTTTTCTCATGAACCATTATTTAACGAGAAGAATAAATTGATAACATGTTATTCTGAATGTAAAATACTGTTATTTTTTCTTTTGATGCATCATTGATAATCAAAATCCCCTTTACACTACAGGGTAATGTGAGTATAAGGGAGTTGACCATACTTTTCTTTAGTAGCATAAATTATTATTTACATTAGTCATTATAAGGGAAATTAACTCTATTTCATGTCAACATGGTGAGTAGATTATAAATCCATGATAAATTCTTCATAAAGAATCAATAATATCCTACCAATCCAAGAAGAATTGGGATCCTAGATATACTTATTATTTTGTCCCAATGTTAAATAACTTATTTCTTATAACGATTTACTAATATATCCTTTATTGTGATCATGTGAAAAAATAATGACACACTCTTTAACCAGAATTGACATATTTTTAATTTGAAATCTAGTTATACCTTTTTCATTGTATTCAAAATAGTTATCACGTGATATTAATGATCTAAAATTATCATAGATTATATAACAATATCACCTATAAATACTACAAAAAAATTATCAAGGTAATCTGTAATGGTTATTTTTAAAAAATTCATATAGATTGTGGGGGGATTAGTAAATCCAAATGGAATCACTACAAATTTGTTATGTTCATACCTTATATGAAAGGCTATCTTAGGGACGTCTCATCTTTTGAACATCAATTAGTGGTGACCAAAATGATTTTTAATCATTTATAAGTATTTAATTATTTTTAATTGAATAATAAAATCGTCAATAAAGTTTATAGGATATGTATTTTTTATCGGGACATTTTCATGTTTTTGATAATCGATGAAAAGTCACAAGGATCCATATTTATTATTAAAAAAAGAATATGTGCACCCCATGATGACACACATGGCCAAATTAATCCCTTATCAATATTCTCCTCTATTTTACTCTTAAATTATTATAATACATTTATTTCATGATATATGGATTCATTAAAATAGGTGTACCATAATGTATGACTTATTTTAAAAACTCAACATCACAATTTGAAGGAATACAAGGAAATAATTTGGGTAAGAAATCAATAAAATTCAATTAAATATGAATATCAATGATTTTTTATTTTCTATGCAACCATCAAGGATAAATGTGCTCTATTAATATTAATCAAGACACTTAAATATAACTAATCCCTATTGGAATCTCTTATTTAACCTCACACAAAAAAATCATCATTGGATGATTCAGAATATCAATTATAACTTCCCATACTTGAAAATTGATGTTGGATTTGTAAAACCGAAATATTTTCAAATAATAAAATTGGTTTCAATATTTTATATGATATTAAACATTGATCTTAAACAATAATATAACACCCCGATACATCATTTTATATTTATTTTTAAATAAATTTGATCACGTTGATAGAATGTGGAAAGTGTACCCAATATTATAAATGAATTATAATATATTACATAAATATAATAAAGACTATAAGTTATATAATATAAATACTAATAACTAAATTATGAGAATTCTGGTTATATATTGATTATAAATAAAATAAGATTCATTTAAAATAGAAATAAATGATTCCCAATAAAATGAATTTTTCTAAATGAAAATTTAGTATAAATTTTAACAAATAACATAAATTGAATTATTACAAATTTTAGATAATCTATTAATAAAATGAACTTAATTTGTGAAATATACATATAGAAATTATCTTAGGGTTATTTCTTTTAATTTTTCTTTTTTGTTAAAGAGTGAATGATACTTATTTTAATTGAAAAATGCTTTTCTGTTTTTATAATTAATAATTTTAAATTATAATTTAAATTGGTTTTAAAGTACAATTAGTTCAATTATATTATAAATTTACTAATTTGGTCTATATTAATCAATTTCGTATTGTATTTTGATATTAAAGCCTTCTATATTTAATAGAATTTTCTTTTTGGAAACCGGATTTTTTCATCATCTTTATGAGTATAATTTTAAATTGGATTATTACACCTCTATGAATTGAATATAAATAAATAGATTAAAAATTTTGAATTATGATAATTTATTTTATCTAATAATATGAAGTTAATGTTTCACCATTATTAATAGTAAATATAAGAAATTTTATTTATCATGATAAAGGTAAAACCTACATTAGTCATGGTTAAACTAAACATATAATCATTAAAATGACCAAAAATATTGTATAAAACCCATTTTATAGCCTTATTTAGACATTTTAACATCTATGGTAAGAAAATAACCCATTTTGGTGGTTTGTGCAATGATAAAAATGTGTTTGTATTTGATTCGTTTATCAAATTCCATGTGTATCCTCTCCCCAACTTATTAAAAGGTGCCCCTTTCCTCCATTATCACACTTTTTTTTGGAAATGACTGACCCAAATAAATTATATATTCTCATAATAATATTTTTGATTCTATGTTTTGATCATAATGAGAACCTAGAATAGATTTTTGTGAAATTCTAAATATTTTTTCCAAAGAAGAGGTAACATTGTTAAAGGATCATTTTTATTTTTATTATTCTTTAAAATCCTTAAAATCTTACTAAAACAAGATTATATGATAACATATGTATCTTAAATATACTATTATTTCATTCTGTATAAGTCTTTACCTATACCCATCTCCTCTTTTGTCAAATTGGAATTAAATTGTTGAACTTATGTATAACGGAGTACAGCCTCCTGAATCAATGTAATTTTTTTCCATCACTGCCTTTCAATGTTGGATATTATTATAGATTAAAAACATGCTCATATTAGATATATTATTATAAATATATAATCATTATATTTCATACAACTTATTTCATTCCATTTAATTTTAAAATATGATATCATTGCCCATGTGTACGCAAGACCACCACCTCACAAAGCAACAAGTTTCATGTTTCCCAAATTAATTACAAGAAATTTAATTATGATAAATTTAATTAATATATATGATATATATTAATTGATAATAATTATTAAAAGTAATATATTACTCAATTATATACTCGTTTACCTGTTATGTAAATTTTAATGTCTCTCATGTGTATGTTTGACCTAATATCTCTACAAATTGATGTGATCCATTCTCCATGTTCAAATTTCAATAATGATAATAAAATTTTATATAACTAATAAAATTGTATTTATAACATTAATATCACTCTATAGATGAAATATCTATATATTATACATAATAAATAGATCATTGATAACAATACATGAATGATTAGACAACGAAATTAACTCCCAAAACAGAGAAACAATTAAATATTATTAATAAGGAATTATAAAATGTTATTAGAGAACCATATATGATATTATAAATATGAATAAGATTACAGTGTAAGTTAATTACTTTATTAAAACCATTATACAATTGGTTTGATAATTTTTAACTAAAAGGAAGCACGAGACATGGGACTACGACTCAATTTCCCTTCATTGAGAAATATTGTTATGTTTTATTGAAAAATTATTTTATTTTATCTATATAATACCAATTATTAATTTATTATAATTAATAGTTCATAATTAAAAGAATTTTATTTTTTTTAATATGATGTATTTTATCTAAGGTGATTTTATTTAAAAATTACCACGTGGTCAAAATTATATAACTCAATTTCTTTTCATTTGTATATATTAATTCTACTTTGTCTTTGAAATTATATGATTATTAATATAAATAATTTTGGAAATATTATGTTTTATTTACACTTGTTTAATTTTTATTTTTATTATATATACATAATTGATTCATTTATTTGTTCTCACATCAACGTTATGATCTTTGTAGTGGTTTCCTTTACAATCTCATTTTGATCTGTATTTTTTTAGACATGATTATCCATTTAAGAATATAATATCATCATTTTTTAATTGGAATTTTTTTATTATCCTATTGTTATTCTTGATGTTTTCAAGTAATAGTACTATATTCCTCTCTTTGGTATATAAAATTACTAATAATGTGTTTTTAATAAAATAGGAAATCATTTCTCTCTTTGCTCAATAACCATTTTTAATCCAAAATGATGTTTTTTAAAAATATTCTCAAGAATGTTTTTAACATTATAAAAATTATATATTAATGATATTTTTTCCAATATTAAATGTTTTACATAAAAATATGAAATTAATCTTTATACCATTTTCAAAACAAGGCTCGTTTTTATTTTACTGAATATGTGAAGTCAATATTGATTTCAAAATGTATGTCATGTACAAAATTTTCCATAGATAAGTCCACTCGATGGTTTATAGAATACGTCATATGTTTCAAATGATATTATAAAAATATTTTGAAATTGTTTAGTCGAAAAAAAAATTCAATGTGAATTTTTTACTTTCATCAAGAATGGTTTTAGGGATTTTTTTGTATTTATTTTCCTAAAAAATATCATCCCTTTAATGTAATTTGTATAAACAAGGGATATGTTATGTTGATACAATAATTATTATTTATAAGGATATTTTGTGATCAGTTTGACTAGGTAATGTATTAAATTTGTCATCTTTTATAATGAATTGTAATCATTAACATTCCCTTCAAATATTCACTGTCTTTTCAACATTAGAAATTACATTTCCTCAAAATATCTATATTACTTATCATTGATTAATGTATTACCTAAATGTTATATCATTTCAACATATTGTATTTTACTTTGAAAGTTAAATGATTGAGTAGAGAAATTATTTTTAATATGTATTCCTTACTCAATACAGAAATTTTTGGATTTGTAATGTTGTTTATGAATTAAATTGATTATTCAATATATAAGGAATTATCTGGACATCTAGATAAATGTTGGTTAATGTTATATATATCCCTTAAATTAATTGGTAGTATCATGACGTGAATCAGTTGGATAGACTTTCTTAAGAGTGTTTATAGTGTATACATGCCAATTAGTTTTAAATTTTCTTGTGATTAGTCTTGGATGTTGAGGGATCAATATTCCTAACATCATGACATCCAATAATTTATAATTTAAATCATTAAGAATTTATTTATTATTATCAATGATGTTTTCAAATTGATATTATCTCTTGATGCATTTTCATTCTCTAATATTGATTAAATGGAATGTGTGTTTAGTTATTTACCTTCCCATATTGATTATGAATAATATAATCATGATAGTCATGTAATTCATTAAATTAAATGTGTGATTAGATATTTAATTTTATATAATGATTATTCCTTATTTATTATTATAAATTTATTCATGTTATCTTCCTCTTTATATTATTCATACTGATCATTTGAGATATCCCATATTTAGTTTACTTTCTAAGGATTCAGAAAAATGTATTATGAATTATATGCAAGGATATTTTACAGATAATAATGATATTATCAAAAAAAAATATGTTTTAATTTGTGTATTCAAATTTAATATGTGAATCATGTATATATCATGTTTTCTAGGACTACAAAACTATTTGGTTTTTTAGGATGTAAGTCCTTATATCTTGTGAGATTGTAATAAAGTGGATTTTGTCTCTAGGTTACTATGGTTGGGATCATTATATTTGGAATAAAATTAATTGTAATAGATATATTATAAAATATATTTATGAAAACATATATTTGGGATCATATACCTATGATAAACATTTAGTATAAGTATAGAAAAAAATAAAATGTTTTGACAAAGTTAAGAATATTTGGATTTCTCTAGAAATACATCTAGGTATTGATAGTAAAATTGGACGTATTTCTTGCACAAATTTACCTATGTGTAATAACCTTGAATATTTTGTGTTATTCTTAACCTGATAAATTCATGATA
Organism: Viscum album; assembly: GCA_963277665.1. Lineage (NCBI taxonomy): Eukaryota > Viridiplantae > Streptophyta > Magnoliopsida > Santalales > Viscaceae > Viscum > Viscum album. The sequence continues at coordinate 1,927,052,900 of OY728130.1, read as the reverse complement.
CAAAAAAACTATCCTTATAGTTCAATTGGTTTGACACTCACTATGTATTTTATCTAGATAATTCAAATTTTCTATACAAACCATAATAATGGATTTTAATATATAGGGTAGTGAATAACATAGGTTAAACCTAAGGTGAAACATATTGAACATAAGGTTTAACGATTTGGATATCCTATAACCGATTCTTCATGATTATTTATTTTCCCACTATGATTATTATTTCTCACACAATGATTTTTGGTTTTAGACAATGAATAAAACCCAAATGATCCATGTTATCATTGAATATGAAGGAAATTTTTGTGATTATGAGAAACCAAATATGAGGAATATTTGAGGGAAAGATATAATTATTATCTCTTATTCATTATCCCAAAATATTATTTACACCATATACCTTAACCAACACTAAAATTCATCAATAAAGAGATGGATTGAGTTATCTAAGAGATTGTGTGATAGAGACTGTGGAGGAATGAAGGCTTAATTTCTATCAAGTAATAACCATGGAAAAAGATTCTTGGGAAAGTGTATAAATGGAATCATAAATGCTTTATATGTAGAAAATATGAGAATAATATAATTAATTGATGATGAAAAATTAAGATTGTGATGAAAGGAAATAAATCTCATCCTATGGATCCATTTTTAGTTCATTATCTTAAATGTGGGTAACCTTGTTATTGTCTAAGTCAATTCCATCTTCTAATGGTAATCACATTTACAAAAATGGCTATATTTAGAAATAAAATAGATGAAGTATTTATATATTCGTATTACCAAATTAAATTGTATACTTATTTTTTTCAAATGGTAATTTAGATAAAAGGATCATTAAATATCTAAAAATTATGTCATATTTTAATAGAATATATGTATTCATTAACATAAGAGTTATAGATAAATCATTGTTTTATGAGTTCATGATTGATCATTTTATGAAAAAAACAAACCTTTTCAGGTTTTATGTGATGGGGTTTATCCAATATTAAGGATGTATTTAGAAAACAATTATGGAAATATAACCCATTGGTTTAGTATATGAAAAAATTATTCAAGGATGAATGATTTTATGTTATTTTTGTGGGAATAAGTTTAATGATATTGGTAACCCCTATAGTTAATTTTATCTTTTATTTTGAGGTAATTATTTGTTATTATATTTTAGTAATACTATAGGAATTGTATTAGAATTGATTTAGAAAAAAACATGAATGTCATGTGACAACTCATTGCATCTCTCAAGGCCATGGGTCATAAAACTGTAACCCAGGGGATCCAAGTGTGTGGGGCCTACCAATATCCTGCATGATATTTTGGATAATATATTATTGTTTTCACATAAATAATTTATGGTTAAATATTAATGTTGAACTAGTGGTGTTACTATTGAGGATTAGATATTAATGTGTAATATTTGACTCATTTTTCAAAAAATATCAGTTTTTTCGAAAATATTTAGAAATAGGATAAATGAATTTTCATTATTGTAGAGATCCTATAATCCATTAAAATACAATTTTAGTGTTTTAGGCATAAATATTCATTTTCAATATTCATTTATTATGCTAATAGATGAATTTTATATTGATCAAAGAACAAGAAAATAATTAGATTGTTCTTATGAAATTGAAAGATGTCAAGTATGTATATTTCCTTATAATCTTAGACAATAAAATAAGTCATAATCAATATTAAAATGATCTCAAAACAAATATGATTTCATATTAAATTAATATCTGATGAATCAAATGGTCTTTTAAATCAACATAGATTTAATGTTTTGAGGCCCCTACTTTTCCTTTAATCTTTCACATTCTTGTTTTCAATGATCTCTATCACTCTGTATAGTTTTTTAAATTTATATTTTATGTCTATATATACACTTCTAACATATGTTAACTTATTTGGAATCCTCATTATGTGTTATTCTAAATGAATTCAAATATTTACTTCTATTCTATCAGGATGTTGTTTTTTAACCCTCTTATTATGTGGGTGTTTTCCAACAATGGAATTTTTAGATGTTAATCCCTTGATTTCTAAGAATGAGTTTAAATTTAAAGAATAAAATTTAATTAATGTGGGGAGAATGTAAAACCATGAAATTTTAAAAGAATAAATTTGTGTTTGATAGCTTATATGACATGAAACACTTAGCTCATATTAGAATGTAACACCCAACACATTATGATATATATCATTTCAAATATATTTGATCCCTCTCATAGCTTGAGGAACATGAAACAAAGAATATAAATGAAATAAAATATAGAATAACATTATAACATATTTTTTATGTTGGAAAATATTAATTGTAATAAATAAATTATTCAAATTTTTATTATCTACTAATTAGATGTAAAATAAGTATCATTTAAAATGATATTTTTTTGGGGAAACTGAATTTTTCTATAAGTCAGTGTAGTCATGATTTTCATACATAATTTAAAATTAATTCTTTTCAATTTTAGAAAAATTTATTAATAAAATCAAATTAATTTTTTAAATCATCATATCCAAATTCTATTATGGGGAATTTTTTCTTATTTTTATGAAATGTTTCATTTTTTGATGAAGAGTAGACAATAATTTTTTTTTTGAAAAATGCGTTTTATTTTAAATTATTTTTTTATAAAATTTAATATGATTAATTTCGAATAAAAAATAGCTTAAGTATATAAAATTTAACTAATATAGTTAATTTTAATCAATTTAAAAATTATTTTTTATCTTAATCCCTACTATACATAAGAGAATTCTGTGTATGGAAACTGGATTTTTAATAGTCTTTATGGGAATGATTTTAAATATTATTACTCCACTTCTGTGTATTAAATTTGAAAATTGGATTATATATTTGGAAAAAGAATAATTTATATTATCTTAAATTTTCAAATAATTTTATATACATTACCAATAGATAACCAGTAGAAATAAAATACATCGGCTATGATTCAAATAGATTTACCCAGGGGAGTTTAAACTAAAAATATAATTGTCAAAACGAACTAAAACCAAATTCCAAACCAATTTTATTACCATATTTCAGACTTATTAGTACTATGGTTTTATGTTGAACCATTTTTGTGGCTACTGGAGTGATACAATCATGGGTGTAAATAATTATTTTCCACAATTCTTTACAAGTCCTCTCTACAATTTTAATAATCCACCCACTCTCCTCCCCTCTTCACTTTTCCAAAATGATTTATATTGAAAAATATCATCCCACGTCACATCCTTATTCCTATAAAATCATCATCCATTCCTTTTTTTCCTCATAAATCCAACATATAATGGAATTTGGTACAAACATAAGAGGATGTAAGATGAAAAGCTAACATTCTTAAATGAGCATTTTTTTGTTTCTTATTTAACATAATATAAATATTATTAAAACAATATTATATAATAAAATCATTATATTAAATATACTTATATGTTATTATGTTAATTTTGTTTTCTATTTTCTTCTCCACTTCCATAAAATGGGAAACAAGACCATCAATCATGTGAACTGTGGACTATTACCCAACGAACTGATGTAATAAGTTTTTCATCACAACTTTTAAACGATAAATATATTTATGGGTTTAAAAAATGTATATGATATATTTTAAATTATTATAATTTAATAAATTTAATATCACATATACCATCTTTCATTCCACAATTTTTTAAATATGATAACATCACTCATGTGTATGGCACAATACTACCTCACAAAGCGATGTGATTCATTTTTCCCATACGCTTTCCATGGAATGTATTATGAAAACATTTAATGAATATATGTGATATATATCATATTATATTTTCTAAAAATATTTATATATCCCATACTTCCTTACAATTTCACAATTAAGTAAATTAAAAGGTCACTTTTTCATACGTATGACCTACTCTATCCATGATGTGATGGGATCCATTATCGATGTTCATATTTCAATGAATATTAAAATATTTTATATAAGGAAAAAATATACTTATAACATTTATATAATTATAGAGATTATTATCTATAATCTATACAAAATAACCAAAACCTTCATGAAAAAAAATTCTTCATAAAATAACATAATTAACACCTGAAACATAAAAATAAATAAATATTATTAACAAAAATGTGGTAAAATGTTTTAAGAGGATAATATATGATATTATATATATGAATATAATAATGGAATATATTAATTACATTATTAATAACCTTATACATTAGTATAAATAATTTCAACCAAGATAACCTGTGATGTAAGTGACTTCATCTCAATTTCCGTTCATTGAGGCATATTGTAATGTTACACACCTAATTTCATTTATATGGTGTATATACTTCACATTATTAATGTATTATCATAAATAATTAATAATTCATGGTATTTTATGTTTTAATTTGAATTATTTCATCCAAGGTGGTTTTACTTCAAAATTAACCAATGATAAATAATTTTATAACTAATGTTCTTTTCATTGGGTTATTTTATATCCTATTAGTCATTGTAATTCTATTATTACGTGTTTAAATAATTTTTACTCTATTATTTTATACTTCCCATTTTTTGGTGGATTTAAATATTATGCACATAATTGATTTACTGATTAACTCTAAATTCATCGTTTTGATCTTTGCAAGGGTTTATTTCGTAATATCATGTTAATCAGCGTTATTTATACATAAATATCTATTGAAGAAATTTATTTGATAATTGACTAATAAAAAATTTAATTTAATTCTCATAAGGATCCTATTTATTTTTCAAGTAATAATACCATATTCCTCTCATTGATACTTAAAATTATAAGAAAATGTAATTCATAAAATACGATATCATTTCTCTATTCGGTCAAAAATATGTTTCCTTCCAAAAAACCTGATTTCTAAAAATATCAGAAATGATTTTAATGTTCTCAAAATTATTTATTAATGACTAATTTTTTTGTGATTAAATTTTTTAAAAATGTTTGGAAAGGAATATTTATATATTTTTCTAAATAAGTCCCATTTGGATTTTACCTATAATGTAAAATGAATATTTTTATACAGAATTTCACACTGTCAAGACCAATAAATGTTTCAAAGATTCAATTAATTATTTAATGTTTATTTTCAAATAAAATTATTTTTAAAATATTTTATGAAATTTTAGTTTTAAAAAAACTATTTTCTAATTGAAAAATATTATTTCCCTCAAGAATGTTTTTAATGATATTTTTATTTAATTTCAATTCAATAATGATATAAAATCTTTATCGAACATATTATCCACTGGGGATATGTTGTATTGATAAAATACTTATTATTTATTTGGATTGTTTTCAATAAGTTTGACTAAAGAAATTATTGAAATTATCATTATTTATTAATTGATGTAATCATTGTTTTTTTGTTGATGTTTAAACATTATTGTCACCATTATACATCAATTTTCCATAAATATAAATATTTTTTATCATCGATATATTAATTAATTACACCATATATCATTTCTACGTATGGTATTTTACTTTTTAAAGTATACGATTTACTGGTGAGTTTATTTTTAATCTTTATTTTTTACTCGATACATAAATTTCATGATAAGGCATATTATTATTGAGTCAAATAAATTGTTTGTTATATGAGGAATTATTTGTACATGAATATATTGTTGGGGGGCTAGTTGTAGATATCCATTTGATTCAGTAATAGTCTCATGAGATGAATCACTTGGCAAGCCATAGCTAAATAGGTTTCAGGTGTTTACTAACCAATTAGTTTAAAACTATCATGTAATAGGTAATAATAGTAGAGGTGTCATAATTCCTGAGAACATAAAGTATAATAATTAATAATTTCCTTCATTAATAATTCGGTTGTTATTATCTATATGATTCTAGAAATGATATTATCTCTACATGCGTTTTTATTCTTAGTAGTTGATTAAATGTAATTTGTGTTATGTTTTTTGTCACATACTATTTATTCCACCTTATCTAGTCATGATAGTCTTGTTATTCATTAAATGGAATGTGTTTTTTATACTCTCTTTTATATATTGATTTTTATTTATTGATTAATAATAATTTACTAATGATATCTTCATCTTTACGAAACTCTTACTATGTATTTTAGCTCACCATTATATTGTTTCATTTCCCAATAATCCAGTAAATATTATTTGAATGATATGGAAGGATATTATATTGGAAGTAATGATATTATCAAATGAAAAATTATGTGGAAATTTGTGTATCCAAATGTATTATGGGAATCATGAACATATCTACTTTTCATAGACTACTAAAGTAGTTCATCATTTAAAATTTGATTCCTTGTATGTTATACAAATATAAAAATGAAAACACTAGATCTAGGTTACTGGGATTGGGAACGTTATACAATCTATTTAAAAATAGACAATCATTACACAAAACCACAACAAATTAACTCAATAAAGAATAATTATATTTTTATATGGAAAATTCTGGCATATATTAACATCAAATCACTAACTCTAAATTACAGTATAACTGTGAATTTACAATTATAATCTACTTTAGCCATTAATATAAAATAGGCTCTTCCTCAGTCTAGGTGTTCTCCAACAAATTATGAAATTTTCTCAAATAATTCAAAAGTTCCCCCCACAAAAGAAAATGAAATATATATTATATTTTTGTAATTACTTTATTTTAATCAATGAATCAATTTATACTTCATTATAAAATTATATCATTATTTCCCTTTTTCTATACATAATCTATTTTTTAGTTCTTTTGTGGCATTTCTTAGGGTTTTTTATCTGACATTTTCAACAAGTATAAAGCTGCATCTTATTCCCTCTATGGTATAAATCAACTAAAATCCCATGAAACTATATATTTCAATTATTATCTATATTAGTATACTCATCCATGTTGAGGGTTTTAATTATTTATTGAGATAACTTGGTCAGAATTACCAAAATTATTTTCATTCCAGATCCAATTTAATTCAATTTCTCATGTGGACAGTTATTAAATTGGTTATCAAATTTATTTTTTTAAAAATGTATTCTAGTTCTACTCATTGACTAAAACCATAAAACTATAGTGAGAGATAATAATCACTATGATAAGTCAAATAATATTGAAGAATAATTCATATGATATTTATATCAGGATAACATCCTTCAAATACATAAAATTTTAGCTTTAACTAAGTTTTTCTATGGAATTTATCTATTCAAATACATCAAAATGGTTTATAATAAAATTATGAATTAACCCAAGCATATTATAAGGAACGATGATTTATTATTGTTATTTTTTTATTGAGTAAATGAGGGTTATATGGTATAGTATTATACACATACAACATAAATAAAAAAATAATTTATTCCTTATTGAAATAATTACATTATCTAACAACTAAACACATGAAAAATACACATAATATAAGTTTTAATTTAAAATTAAAAAACTAAAATTGAAAATTTTTAATCATCATAATTTTATATATTAATCACTCTGAATAAAAACACTATTTAAAAGAAACTAAATATTAATAAACTAATTGAAATTATAAATAAGGAAAATATAGAAGAATGGATTTAATTGTAGTGAAAGATGTGTGAAGAGATTAGGAGGGATTTATATTAGGAAATATGACTACTAGAATAGTAACATAACCATTATAAGTAGTTACCTAGTCACTGGGATGAATAATATGCCTATTAGAATTGTAGTTTTACCTTATAATAATAAAATTTAATACCAAAAATAAATATCATGAGTAAACTAATAAAATTAAAATATTTTAATTCCATAAAATAAATATCAACCCTATTAGTCTAAATAAATATTAGTGATTTTTTAATAAACTATATTTTAATTTATTTTATAAAAATTATAATTTTTACATTAAAACATAATATAACCTATGATATAAAATTATATTGATAAAATTAATTTCATTTCTAGTTTCACAATATAAAATTGTCTAATAAATTTTTTTTGTGATTTTTAAAAATACATTAATTTTTAATTGAATTTTAAAAATACAATTTTTATAAAATTAGAATGTTTTAAATTACATCATTTGTGATAAAATAATGACCTCATCTTTTCATGGAATATTTTCATTAAAAATCATATTTAATCAGATAAATGATTCATTTAAACATAATAAACATTTTTTCCAAACCTAAATGGTATTTTCTAATGTCTAATGTCAAAATAATTCCATTAAAATTATAATTTATCAGTTTTCACATTATTTGTTAATAAAATAATGAATTTCATTTTGGAAACAAATAAATTTCTAAATAAAATATTATTTTATACAGAAATTTCATAAAATTTAATTAATACCAATAAAAAAATAAACAAGTAAATTATCTTTTATTCAATATTTGATATTAAAATTTCACCGCTTAACAACTATTAAAAACTCATCTCCCATCTATTGTAAAACTGCTACTCTATCACATAACAATGTCAATAAAATGAAATAATTCCTTACATTAATCCTTTTATAATCCTTAGTTATGTTATTATTTCCTTAAAATTCAATTATTAATTGATTTTAGTGTGGAAGTGAAGAAGCAACACTGAGAAGATGGTATGTTTTCATCAACGTTTTCTCTCGTTTTCCACCTCTCTTCCTATTTTTATCTCTTTATTTCAAACCCTAATATTATATGATTAATTTATTAGCATGATAAAATTATATTAATGATTTTAACCTACTATCATGATTATATATATGAAAAAACTTATTTCATACTTATCTTTCTTCCTCTTTTGTCGATGTCATGTCAACAGTTAGTTAAACATAAACACGGACATTGAAAACTCTCTAATTATCACAAAAATTAGGTATGATTATAATAAATTGTTTATAATATTTAAATTAATCAATATATTAATGTATAAAATTTTAGGTTTAAAAATAATAATGTATAAAGAAAAATAAATAAATATCATTACATTGAAGAAATATGATATATTTTAAGGAAAATATGATATAAAAAATTTCACTCATAAAAAAGGCAATAAAAGAATAGAATCCAACTATTATAATTGATCAATATTGAAAATAATGAACATAATTCACTTCTAGTAAAATATTTTAATTTACATAATTAAATTATTTCCACGACCTGACCCTACCGGTCTCGAGCCGCAACTACCCCAAGCCCACCTCCATTGGCCAGGAGCTGGTGAAAAGCAATGAAGGTGTAACCATCTAAGGGAGGCCTTTGCATATGTACTTATACACAAACACACATCCCACTCAATGAAGAAGTGCAGAGTAAAAAAGGAAACCAAAGGACAAACACTATAACCCAACCACAATAATGAAATGACCTTTAAATAGGAAAAAAGTAAAGTGTTGAAATGCACTGATAGATACTGAAGAGAAAACGGGGGCAATACACGTTCCCAACCAGAAAGGTTCCACAACCCGGAAACAGGTAAATGAAAGTAAACAGCTAGCGGGCCTCTCACCTGAATGACCTATTATGACCACTGAACGCAGCCCAAGATCATATGTCCTTTACGCTCCTCTGTAGTCTCGATCGACCTGTCCATCGTTTACAAGGCCACACCAAGTGTGGGCAAACCCCTAGTAGGGGTGAGTATAAGGATACTCAATAAGATCCCACAAAATCTTGAGGGAGAAATAAAGGAGGAACTAAATGGTAAATGATAGATAGAACAAAGTAAGAGTATAATAGAGAGAGTGCAGCTCAACCCAAAAAAAGTAAGAAAGAAGACTCATCCCATCCAAGAGGATCTAGACACGAAAAGTAGGTGGCATACCTTGTGTGTATTCACCCCTCCTAGAAGGAGAGTAACTGGACCCACGGAGTGGTAACAAAAGAAGGGTGTATAAATATATTTTCTCAACATGAAACCCAAATGAGTTCATAAGGGGATCTCCATCTCCAAGATCAGCCTAGGATAATTATCCGACAGTTCTAAGGGTAGCCATCAATAATGCCCAAAATTCCCCCACGTCAAAGCTTCCTCATCACTAAACCGTACAACCAAAAGTCCCGCTCAAGTAATAACAGATAAAAGACACTGAATAGCCTTGTTGAAAGGGGCAGAGTCTGAAAGAAGTCATCGAGTAACCCACTGCCCAGCCCAATTGGAGGGTAAACCACAAGAGGTTGTCTGGTCACCCACTGCCCAGCTCTGCTGGAGGGTAAACCCTAAAAGGTGGTCGGGTAACCCACTACCCATCCCAACTGGAGGGTATACCCTATATTCAATGGGTAACCCACTGGCCATCCCCACTAAAGGGTAACCCCTATTTTCAATGGGTAACCCACTGCCCAGCCCCATTGGAGGGTAATCCCAAAACTTGTCTGATAACTCTATACTTCATGTGACATCACTGGGTGTTGCTAACATCGTGATCATGTGTTAGGTCGGAGTGTTTCAAAGAAACCTTTGACCAATGTTCTTTCATGTTTCCACATTTAATGAGATCTATAAAGTTGATCCACACACCCAAACCTATTACATTGTTGCAATCCTCGCAGAAAAACAGGCGAGATAGACTACTTACTCGCTGGAAACGGAATTCCAACAAAAAATTTATTCAACGCCGCTTTATGCCCATAATTTATCTCTTGGGGCAGACACCTCGGTCTCAAAAAAGGTTCGTCTAACTGCGCCATCACAATCCTCTCAGAAAAACATGCTAAAACGACTACTCATTCACCCAAAAACGGACGTCTAATAAAAAAGTCACAAAACACTACTCCCATCTTAAAGGAAGGCCAGTGGGTCCCACGTATCAACTTCTTCTTCAACACTTGAAACCACCCTACACCACTTCCTCTCAACTCCAGGGTCACAATGCCGCTAACGGAGCCTTAAACAGACTCCGGATGTATCTGCGCCATCCAAAAGAAGAATCCCAGTGAAATACATAACGAGCATGTCACGCCACCGAGCCCTCATCTCGAGAATTAAAAATCCTAGAGACCATCTCAAAATCTCCACCTTGGGCCTAGGTTTACACTTCCATAGACGGAACACAATACCGACACCCGTAGTGGAAGTTACGGGTGTTCGGAGACAAGGGGCGAGCCCATTTGGGCTGGACTGGCCCGTCTCAAAGCGCCGACCTGCGGCTCACCCGTGCGGCCCGGCCGCTGAACCCCGGTCTACCCTATGCCTATCAGCACTCATGGACAGTTTTTGTCTAATGCAGAGACCCCCCTTCAGCGGGTCTCCATTTCCCTCACGGGGTCACGCACCGCGACCCCCAGTCCACCCTCACCGACGACCTCCACCTACAACGGCCTGGATCCCGCCGCGCTGTGTGAAGCTGCTGCTACCTAGAGCCTACCATGTCACGTGAATCCGCCACTGTTGAGGAGCATGTCTTCACGCTGAGAATCCCTTCATCATCCTGGAAACCGCCACTGCCGCTGGGAGCCCGCCGGAAACCAAGGGAAATGGCCACAAATCTTCCAAGAGCCACCCCGAACGCCCGAGACCTGAAAATTCAATCCGAAAGGATTGTTGGGAAGCTCAAATCAATCCCTACGCAAAAATTACCCTCACTAGATAATTGGAAAGAAATTATACTTGAGAAATTTAATTCATGGATGATGCGGAAATCAAAAACGAAAAACCAAACCTCCTACCTCATTGGGGGTAGCCCGTAACTTCACGAACGGTCTGCTAGAGCGTTGCGCCACCTTGGAGAGGTGGAGGATAGGAGAGGATATTGTTGAGAGGGATCCTCCATGGAGTAATGTAGGGGAGGAAGAAGGGTGGGGTGGATGTGTTTAAATAGAAAAACACTTAAACCCCCCTCCCGTAGGCCTCGTACCCGAAAATTCGGAGCGGTCGGGGTTAATTCGCCTCCAAGGTAAAATCTACATTTTGAATAAAATAGCGGTCTTGAAATTTTAATCTGAGCCTCTGTTCATAAGTTATAAATTCCATGTCCGAGGCTGCAAAATTAACAAAACACCCCTGGTGGCGTTTTCCATAGAAGGGATGCGCCCGCGAAAGTTACACCCCTCCTAGGGTAAACGACACATTCCGAACTCAACGGTGCACTTGGTTTTTCCATCCGAGCAACCATTTAGAAGTTATTCTTTTTATTTGGGATGTCTACTATGATCGCACTTAAAATTTAATTCTGGCCACACCGAGGCTCGGAATCACATGCCGTCTGAATGCCCTTCTCTAGAATAACATCATGAAATTGTTATAGTCTTATAGTCTCAAAACCTGGGTTCTTACATCATTCCCTCTATCATGTTTTTCATACTTGAGAAACTAAACTACAAAAAAACTCAGGATACTAAGCCCTCATCTGGATCTCTCGTTCCTAGGTTCTTTCCTACACCCTCCCATGCTGCCACAGCACACGAACCAAAGGAATATTCCATCCACGTAGGGTCCGCTCTTTCTAGTCCTCAATCACCACCAGGCACTTCTCAAAGGTGGATCCATCCTCGATGTCTGGATCTCCATAGTTGATAACATACATGTGATCATGCACGTATTTCCTCAGCTACGACATGTGGAAAACATCATTCACCCTCTCTAGATTTGGGGGTAGAGCAAGACGGTAGGCAACCTCACTAACCCTGCGCACGATCTAAAAGGGCCCAATGAACCTCAGGGATAGCTTGCCACCCCGGCCGAACCTCCATGTACATGTCATGGAGGGAATCTCAAAAATACATAGTCCCACTACTCGAACTCTAAAGGACTACGATGAAGATCTATGTTGGACTTCTATCTTCTCTGAGTTGTCCTCATCCACTCATGGATGACCTGCACCTTCTCCATCATCACCTGCACCAACTCTAGGCCCACGAGGGAGGTCTCCCCAACCTCCGTTCAGCACAACAGTGACCTACATGGTCTCTTGTAGAGGGCCTCTAATGGTGACATACCAATAGTAGGGGTGGTAACTGTTGTTGTACGTGAACTCCACCATGGGAAGGCGATCCTACCAGCTCAAGCCAAATTCTAACATACACGCCCTGATCATATCCTCCAACACCCGGACAGTGCACTTGTTCTGCCCATCCATCTTAGGGTGAAAAGATGTACTCATCCATAGCTGAGTCCCGAATTCCTTCTACAAGCCTCACCACAATCGTGATGTAAACCATGTGTCACGGTCATAAATGGTCATCGAGGGTACTCCATGAAGGTAGATGATCTACCGAACATGCAGCTACCCTAGAATCTCCACCGAGCTTTGCTCCCTGATGGAAAGGAAGTGCCCTGAATTCCTGATTTGGTCCACTATCACCCAAATGGAATCATGGACCTTCGTTGTTCATGGGAACCCTGTGAAAAAGTCCATAGATACGACATCCCACTTCCAATCCAGAATATCAAGGGGCTGCAACAACCCTGCCAGAACCTGATTCTCTGTCTTCACCTGCTGATAGGTAAGACACCTAGAAACGAACTCAGCTACGCTCCGCATCATGACAGACCACCAAAACTACCACTGAAGGTCTCTATAAATCTTCCCCACACCGTGATGTATAGCTAAGGGAGATGTGTGGAACTCCTACATCACCTCCTCCCGCATCTCCACTAGTACAACAGTTCACCCCTGGAACAAGATCTCATGATACCCTACTTCAGAATACTCATCGGGTGCGTCGCCCGTGGATATCTGATCACGCATTACCTAGTTGTCGACATACCCTAGCTTCGACTCTCTCACATCCTCAAGGAGTGAAGGAGTCAATGCCATTGACTGTGGAAAAGTCGTACCCTCCTCCACCACAAAGGTCAGCTGTAGGGAAGCCAACTGCTCTAAAGATTACTGCACTAACTGAGCCTGAGACATTTTACTAAGATCATCTGCTACTACGTTGCCCTTCCCTAGAGTATAGACTATCTAAAAAAAATAGTCCTGTAGAAACTCTAGTCAGTGCCTCTATTTCAGATTCAAATTCCTTTGAGTGAAGATGTATTTGAGGATCTGGTAGTCCGAGTAGACCACAAAACGCTCACCCATAAGCTAGTGTCTCGATAACCTCGAGGAAAATACCACCGCTGCCAACTCCAAATTGTGAGTCGTATAATTTTACTCATGGGGCCTTAAATTCCTTGACCCATATTCAATCACTTCCAACTACTGCATCAGCACACACCCGCGCCCATCTCCTGAAGCTTTGCAGTACACTACGAACTCAATGCCCTCTTATGGCAACCTCAACACTGGATCACAAGTCAGGCTCTATCTAAACTCCTTCAAGGCCTTCTGGCACTGATCAGTCTAGGTGAACGGTCATCCCTTCCGCGTCAATTTGGTCAAAGGGATAGAAATCCTGGATAAATCATCCACAATCCTCATGTAGTACTATGCTAAACCAACGAAGCTCTGCACCTCTGATTCATTCTTGGATGGCTCCCAAGAAAGCATTGCTTCATCCTTTATGGATCTACGGCCAATCCCTGCTCCGTAATGACATGCCCTAGAAATTGAACCTGATAAATCCAAAACTAACACTTCGAGAGCTTCCCATATAGTTGGTTCTCTCAGAGTAAGTCTAGGACCATCCTCAAATGCTCCGCGTGCTCCTCCTCCATCGCAGAGTAGATGAGTATGTCGTCAATAAAGACAAACACAAATTGGTCCATGTATGGTTAAAAGATATGTTTCATCAATGCCATGAAAATGGTGGGGGCATTATTCACACCAAAGGGCATCACCAGAAACACGTAATACCCATATCGATAATGGAAATCCAACTTTGGGATGTTAGACTCATGAACCTGCAACTGGTGGTAGCTGGATCGAAGATCAATCTTGGAGAACCACTTCGCACCTCTCAACTGGTTGAAGAGGTCGTCGATCCTTGGGAAAGGGTACTTGTTCTTTATCTTGGCCTCATTTAGGCGATGATAATCCACACAAAGTCGCAGACTCCCATCTACCTCATTCACAAACAAAACTGGAGCTGCCCAGGGGGTCACAATGGGTCTGATGAATCCCTTCTCACGAAGGTCGTCCAGCTGAATTTGTAGCTCTTGAAGCTCTGTGGGTGATATCAGATAAGCCTCACATGATATCGGGGTATTCCCCAGCTGCAAGTCCATGTAGAACTCTATCTCTCACCTCATAGCCAGTCCTGGAACATCCTCAGGTAGGACTTCCATGTAGTCATATACAACGGTAAGGATCAAGGTTCCTGTAGAGTCTATGGCTCCGAGATCCATAATCACTAACTAGTGAAAAAAAGGTCGGGGTATTATGCTTAGAGTACTCATCCTCTCTTCGATGGGGTATCGTTCACTAACGATGGTGAACTTCGTCCCCTCAGAAAACACACCTCTGACTCATCTATGATGAAAATCGATCTGGGCATGAACCATAGATAGCCAATCCATTCCCAGGATGACGTCCTAAGGTTCCATCGTGATGACGATCATGTCCCATGTGAAACTCCCTCCTCTGAACGACAATTCTCACTATCTAAGGATAAAGGTCACTAAAGAGGCACTTCTCGTCTGAACCATGAGGCTAAGTACAGGTTTCAGCGCCTCTACTGGAAGCTCAAACTCCCGTACCAACAGTAGCTGTAACATCCCAAGTAAGTAATTAATAATAGATATTTTTATCTATGTCTATTAATGATTAAGAGAGTGTTTCAGAGGCTTAAAATGAAAATAAATCCAATCTTAAGCATGGAATACACTAATATTCTTAAAAGATTGTTTTACTGCCTTATGATGGAAAACCCTTTCTAAATCTATCTTTTGACAATTTTATAAACTATGTTTGTCAAAATAAACTTATTCTTTATTATTGGGACATCGAAATTTACTTTGTGTGAATTTTTGGTATTTTTCTGACAATGTTCATTTTTTAATGAATAGTGAAAAATACTGCATTTTACATCAAAACTGCTTTTTAATCTAATTTATTTATATGATTAGATTATATTTTGAATTGGTCTTAATGTGTAATATGAATATATTTTTACCATTTAATCCAATGGTGGTCATTGTAATCAATTTCACTTTGAAATTGGACTCAAACTAGTGTCAATCTTTTGATACTTATTGTTTCATAAAATCACGCTATTTGCTCTTACAGCGGGAATTAATTATTAAATTAATTAATGTGACTTATATGTTTTGAATTTTGAAAAATAGACTTCATTTTTGAATTCGTAATATCAAATATAGCTTAGGGTGAATTTTTGGTAATTTTCTGAAAAACATCAATTTTTGATGAATAGTGAAACCACTAAGTGGTACTTATAAAGACTGATTTTCCGTTTAAATGAAAATTTTCCATCATTGTGTTTTGAATTTCAAAAATCTGACATACATGGTTATCATTAAGAAGTAAAATGTGGTTCAATGAGATTATAATAATTTTTTGGTGAATAGTAACTTATTAAGTTCTTAATCGTGATTAGTGGTAATTAGTGTAGTTTAAGGTAAAAATAATGCTTTAATGAAATAAGATGAGATTGAAACATGTCCTACCCTAATTGGTTGTGTCATGGCCGACCAAGACAAGCCATGGGTCAACATGGGGACCCCATGGATCCACTTTGGTTGGGAAATGACATAAATTACTTTTTATTTAATGTAAAAGTAAAAATGACACAAACATAATATGTTTTACGAAAACAATTTTTACATGGGGTCATAAAGATCCGATTTTTTATTATAAATAGTCATTGGAAAGATAAAACAATTTCCTACATCATAGTATTTGTTTTATAATTTTTAGACATTAAATAAATTAAATTATTTATGACATAATAATGATCCAGCGATGACATCATTATTTGACGATTTAAATAAAATGGAATGATAATGTAAAATCTATGAACTACACATGTCCAAAACCAATTGGATGAGTGGATTTAGAACCCGTATCACCGTATCCACGAATAATATCAATGTGGTACCTTTTTAAACCGAAACACATTTTCAAATAAAGTAATATTTCTTTACTTTCCAAAAGTTCCCTTCCTCTCCTCTTATAAAATGCCCCCACCTCTACCTCATTTCACACACTCCTCAAGCCTTTGGCTCGGCCAACCCCTGCCCATTTACTCTCTCCACATCCATCTCCTCATCCTAGAGGATTCCTGTTGGGAAGAATCCTTTCAAAGGAAGCCTTTAGGCTCAAATCAGAAGGAGTTACACTTTTAAAGGTAATTCATTCTATCATGTTCATTTGTTTTATTTTGCTTCTCCAAACCCCCTAAACTCTTTTTATTTACTTCTTTTGTAACAAAACCAGTATCTTCAATATACTAGGATGTTTTTATAATATTTATTTGAGCTACACTCTAACACAACTACATCAAATGGTTAAAGAACATACGGTTTCCGTGGATGGCGAAATTCTGCCTCCCGAAACGATGATTGTTCAATACTCATTTAACACCTTCAAAGGTGGCCATTATGATGTCACTATTTTTATATATGATATATAATATGTTTATGTTTTCCTTAAGCTTCTGTTTTTTTCATTTTGGGCATACCTTTATGGTTTCCATTATGGGTAAACACGATATCTTCATTTTAGTAAGTGCGGACGACCGCCCCCTGAAAGTGATTTGATTCGTTAATACCATATGTGGGATGTGTAAAGGATAAAGTTAATGATATTATATATTTTATTATACTGTAATTATAATATACTCTTATATCATTATGATTCCATTCCAGAAAATACGAAATAGAAATGGAAGTAGCGTTCATGCGTACGTACGGCTTACCGTCTCCATGGACGGTGCATTTCATTTCTTACCTCTGAATGAGATGTAATATTATAAATACATGTATATGCTGAATATATATGATATATATGTTATCCAAATCATTAATATCATTCTGGATATAACGAACCTTTGACCAAATTAACAACATGTAAGTGTAAGAAGTCTATTTTTGACTTAAGAACCAAATACCGACAAAATGATCATTATTAACTTAAATGATTACATGATGTTCATAACATGTTATAAAAGGAATAATGAACTTGAAAAATGTTCATAAGCAAGTAGAGATTAACTCAAGTTTATTATTCAGGAGATTAAATAACGGTCGGGTCAAGTCGGATACGAGGTATGGGACTTCATCTCAATCTCCTTTCATTAAGGCATATTTTATTTAATACACAACATTCTTTTATACGGTGTATAAAACCCTTTGACTTTTACGTTTATTAAAAAGGAATCTTTTTTATAGGAAGCGTTTACTAAACGACAAAAGGGAATGTTTTTTTTCGTACGTATGCGGCGACAACGACTTCTCCGTCCTCATGACCGTTATTTGAGTTTCGGCTTCCTCTACAAGCCATACCTTTTTTTTAAAAGAAAAATAAATACCATGTTTTACTCTTCTTTTATTTTGGTATTGAAAATGGTTTTCAAAATGTTTTTTGGGCTGTATTGATATCTTGTGATTGAAATGTGGAAATGTTATGTTTCATTTATTCATGTTTTATGTGATACGATTATGTTATGGATTCTTGGGCATTATTATGAAGACGGGTGGTTCCGTGATAAACTAAGGGAGGGTGAGCCCGATATAGCTCTCCAATGCATTGGGTAACACGAAGGAGTGAAACGTTAAGGTTTCTCCGAAGCGATTTAGGGAATATACTGTGATGGGTATTCCAAATGTAACCAAGAGGGTTACTCCCTACGTAAGAATGTTGTGAATGCCTCAAGTTACCTTTATGTATTATGATTTCTATAATTTATTCATGATTTTATGAGGTATGTTAAAGTGCCTATGTTTTATGGGTAAAGTATGATTTCATTATTATGTATATATGTACCCATGTTTTCTTTTCCATATTTTTATATCCCATACTGAGCTTTTTATGCTCATCCCAAGTTTTTTTTGAAATGTTTTTCACAGGTCAAGGGAAAGGTACATGATATGATGATAGTGTCAAGGAAGTTTCAAGAAATAATCCATGTTTTATTATAAATGTGTTTCCATTGATGGGAATGAAGAATACTATCTTTATGTAACCACTTTGTTTATATGTGGAATGTAATGCAAGTTTTATGATCTAATTCTCTAGAACTCTAAACCCGAAAAGATCCTCAATGTGTAATCTTGTAATAACTAAAGATTAAGTATGGTTTAAGGCTGGGGCCTTATAGTTGGTATCAGAGGTCGGTTTAGATAATTTTAGGAGTTAGAATTCTATTAAATGATTATCCAAAAATATTTTTTTAAATCATATAGCTTTTGAAGATTACCATGTTGCTTCATCAAAGACATGTTTGTTCAGAATGGTTTTCCGCAGAGGAAATAGGGAAGCAGTGCTAGGAAGGCATACAGAAGGAAATAACCTTCCGAATCAGCATCCAGAAATGGTCGGAATTGGAACTGAACAGTTTGTTGCAGTAATGGTGCAGTTGACTCAAGCGATAAATGGTGGTGGTATCCATGCATGAGATCAGCCAGATCAACCGCAGATGAACATGTCAGTGGTGGAACATTTCATGAGGCAACATCCCCCATCATTCAGAGGATCATCTGACCATGTGCTAGCTGAAGGGTGGATTAAAGCACTGGAGAAGATTTTTGATGTCATGGGGTGTTCAGACAATCAAAAGGTTAGTCTTGTTATTTACCGTTTGGAGGGTGAAGCAGATCAGTGGTGGTCTATGGTTAAAAATATCAGGGACGCCGATGAGATTGATTCTCTTGACTAGGATGAATTCAAAGGTATGTTTCTTGAGAATCATTTTCCTAAGGTTGTTCCACTTAGGATGGAAAATCAATTCTTAGAATTGTGGCAAGAAGAAGACTCAGTGGCTGCCTATGAAGAAAGGTTCACTCGTTTGGTAAGGTATGCTCCAAATTTTATCCGAGACCTTGATAGAAAAATCAATCGTTTTTACTCAGGATTAAAGCCAAAATATCGAAGGGCATTAGCTTCTCGTGAGTTTAAAAGTTATGAAAAGCTTGTTCGATATGCTGAGAAGTTGGAAATGGAGTTTGCCGATGACCAAGTGTTCTATAACAACCAGCAGAAGAAGAGACCGAGGTGGCAGGAGAAAGGTAAGAATTCTTCAAAAAAGTCTGATGGTAAGAAAACTAAGTTTCCGATTTGTGATAAATGTGGCAAAAGGCATGCTGGGGAATGTCTTCTAAATTCTGGAAAGTGCTACCGATGTGGTAAGATGGGACATAAGGCTCGTGATTGCACTGAAAAGGATCAAGGTGATGTTAAGAACAAATTTGATTTACAGTTAGTGAAATGTTATAAGTGCAATGAGATGGGTCACTATGCAAACGAGTGTCCGGCAAAGAGCTTGAGTGATGGGAAGCAGTTAGACTACAAGCAGAAAGGGGTGGTGGAATCCTTTGCAACTACTTCAGCAGATGTCGGGTCATCAAATGAAGTTGTATCAGGTACTTTGTTTGTTTTTTCAGATTATGCCAATGTGTTGTTTGATTCGGGGTCTCAACATTCTTTCATCTCTGAAACCATTTCTAGTAAAATGGGAATACCATCTCAAGAAATGACTCCTGAACTTTTGGTAAAAACACATGGGGGGAATGTTGAGGCAAAAAGAATTTATAAGAATCTTACTATCCTTATCTGTGGAAAGAACCTACTTGCAAACCTTATTGTTCTACCTCTAGTATAGTTTGATGTTTTCATGGGTATGGATTGGCTCTCTATTTACCATGCTAAGATTGACTGTAGAGCTAAAGAAGTTTCTTTTCAGAAAGACTTTCAGTTTGTTTATAGGAATGAAACCTTACTTTTTATAACATATCAAGAGGCCGTGAAACTTGTAAAAGATGGAAATGAATGTTACCTTGCACACATCGGTGAAAATAAAGGAACTATTCCGATTAATGATGTGCCAGTGGTAAATGAGTATCCTGATGTTTTTCCTGATGAGTTACCTGGAATAATACCAGATCGGGAAGTTGAGTTTACTGTTGACTTAGTTCCTGATTCTAAGGCAATTTCAAAGCCCCCTTATCGAATGGCACAAATTGAACTTTTAGATTTGAAGGAGGAATTACGAGATTTATTAGAGAAAGGTTTCATTAGACCTAGAACATCACCATGGGGTGTTCCTGTTTTATTTTTTAAAAAGAAAGATGGTTCTATGAGACTTTTCATTGATTATAGAGCCTTGAATAACATCACTGTTAAGAACAAATATCCTTTGCCTCATATCGATGATTTGTTTGATCAGCTCCAGGGAGCCCAGTTTTTTTCGAAGATTGACCAGAGATCGGGGTACCATCAGCTGAAGGTAAAGGAGGCAGATATTCCGAAGACCGTGTTCCGTACGAGATATGGCCATTATAAATTTGTAGTAATGCCTTTTGGGCTAACCAATGCACCTGCTGTATTCATGGACTTAATGAATAGAATTTTCCATGAGTTCTTGGATAAGTTTGTGGTGGTTTTCATTGATGATATTTTGGTGTTTTCTAAAAGTAAAGAGGAGCATGAAAGACATTTAAGGGTTATCTTGCAAACCATAAAAGAAAAGAAACTGTATGGGAAATTCAGAAAGCGTGAGATTTGGTTGCAAAAAATTTCTTTCCTTGGTCACATTGTTTCTAAAGATGGAATAACTATTGATCCTGCAAAAACAGAAGTTGTGGAAGAATGGCCAAGACCCACAAATGTAACCGAGATTCGTAGCTTCCTTGGTTTGGCGGTCTATTACCGAAGGTTTGATAGAAATTTTTCACAGTTATCTAGTCCAATGACTAAGCTAACTCGGAATGGTGTTAAGTTTATCTGGACAAAAGAATGTGATGATTGTTTTTAGGAATTGAAAAGAAGATTGGTGAATGATCCAGTTTTGGCACAACCTTCTAGGAATGGTGAGTTTGTTATATACAGTGATGCTTCATTGAAAGGACTTGGTTGCGTCCTAATGCAGAATGATCGGGTAATTGCTTATGCTTCACGACAGTTGAAAACTAATGAGGTAAATTACCCTACACATGATTTGGAATTAGCTGCTGTTGTTTTTGCTTTAAAAATTTGGAGGCATCATTTGTATGGAGTAAAGTGTGAAATATATACCGATCACAAAATTTTAAAGTATATATTCACCGAGAAAGAGTTAAACATGAGACAAAGGAGATGGCTATAATTAATCAAGGATTATGATTGTACAATTCATTACCATCCGGGAAAAGCAAATAAATTGGATGATGCTTTGAGTCGAAAAAGTAATGCTTCATTAACAATGTTGCGTTTGGAACATGATCCTTTGGTTAAGGATTTGATGAACTTTGTCATAGAAGTTGTTGGTGCAGGAATTCCTTCTGTTTTGTTTCAGGTATCAGTGAGATCTTCTCTAACAGATAGAATCAAGCAAGCACAGAAGCAAGACAGTGAGTTGCAGAAAAAAGTAGAGCTGGTTCAAAAAGGTAAGTTGCCTGAATTCAACATTGATAATGATTGTGTTTTGAGATTTGGGAAGAGATTGTGTGTGCCTTGTGATTCACAGTTGAAGAGAGAGTTGTTCTGTGAAGCTCATAATTCTCCGTTTTCAGTTCATCCGGGCAGTACTAAGATGTATAGAGATCTGCGGGAGTATTACTGATGGGATGGAATGAAAAGAGACATTGCTGATTTTACTATGAAGTGTTTGACATGTCAACAGGTTAAAGCAGAGCGGCAGTTACCAAAAGGGATGCTTCATCCTTTACCAGTGCTAGAGTGGAAATTGGAGAATATATCCATGGACTTTGTTGTGGGATTACCGAAGACATCTCAAGGTAATAATGCAATCTGGGTTATTGTTGATCGCTTGACCAAATCTTCTCATTTCCTTTCTATACGAGATACTTTTTCCCTAGATCAACATTCCCACTTGTATATTAAAGAGATAGTTAGGTTACATGGAGTTTCTCTCTCCATTGTATCGGATTGTGATCCCAGGATTACTTCTAACTTTTGGAAAGGCCTTCAGAAGTCGTTGGGTACTGAATTAAATTTTAGTACAGCTTTTCATCCTCAATCAGATGGGCAGTCAGAACGAATAATCCAGACATTGGAGGATATGCTACGAGCTTGTTCTATGGATTATCAGGGAAGTTGTGACCAACAACTTTCTTTGGTTGAATTTTCATATAATAACAGTTTTCATTCCAGTATACAGATGGAACCATTTCAGGCATTATATGGGAAGCGGTGTCGAACTCCAGCTTTCTGGGATGAAGTGGGTGAAAGGAAGTTTATGGGACCAGAATTGGTAGAAGAGATGGCAGAAAAAGTTCAACTGATTCAGAAACACATGAGAACAGCTCAGAGCAGGCAGAAGAGTTATGCGGATAACCGGAGGAAGGATCTATCTTTCGAGGTAGGTGATCGTGTTTTTCTCAAGGTTTCTCCTTGAAAAAGTGTGATGAGATTTGGTAAGAAAGGAAAGTTGAGTCCATGGTTCGTTGGACCATACGAAATTATGGAGAGAGTTGGATCAGTTGCATACCGAGTGGCTTTACCTCCGAGTTTATTTCAGGTACACAATGTTTTTCACGTTTCGATGTTGAGAAAGTATATGCTAGATCCATCTCATGTTTTGAGTCCAGAGGTAGTTCAGCTGGAAGAGAACCTATCTTATGAGGAACAACCGGTCCCGATTCTTAACCACATGGAGCAAGTGTTACGGAATAAGGTGATTCACCAGGTAAAGGTTTTGTGTAAAAACCACATGATTGAATAGGCAACATGGGAATCTGAAAATGCAATGAGGGATAAGTACCCCCATTTATTCGATAAGTAAATAAATTGCGGGGACGCAAATTTCTAAAGGGGGGAAGGATGTAACATCCCAAGTAAGTAATGAATAATAGAAATTTTTATCTATGTCTATTAATGATTAAGATAGTGTTTTAGAGGCTTAAAATGAGAATAAATCCAATCTTAAGCATGGAATACACTAATATTCTTAAAAGATTGTTTTACTGCCTTACGATGGAAAACCCTTTCTAAATCTATCTTTTGACAATTTTATAAACTATTTTTGTCAAAATAAACTTATTCTTTATGATTGGGACATCAAAATTTACTTTGTGTGAATTTTTGGTATTTTTCTGACAATGTTCATTTTTTAATGAATAGTGAAAATACTGCATTTTACATCAAAACTGCTTTTTAATCTAATTTATTTATATGATTAGATTATCTTTTGAATTGGTATTATTGTTTAATATGAATATATTTTTACCATTTAATCCAATGGTGGTCATTGGAATCAATTTCACTTTGAAATTGGACTCAAACTAGTGTCAATATTTTGATACTTATTGTTTCATAAAAACACGCTATTTGCTCTGACAACGGGAATTAATTATTAAATTAATTAATGTGAATTATATGTTTTGAATTTTGTAAAATACACATCATTTTTGAATTCGTAATATCAAATATAGATTAGGGTGAATTTTTGATAATTTTCTGAAAAACTTCAATTTTTGATGAATAGTGAAACCACTAAGTGGTACTTATAAAGACTGATTTTCCGTTTAAATGAAATTTTGCCATCATTGTGTTTTGAATTTCAAAAATCCGACATACATGGTTGTCATTAAGAAGTAAAATGTGGTTCAATGAGATTATAATAATTTTTTTGGTGAATAGTAACTTATTAAGTTCTTAATCGCGATTAGTGGAAATTAGTGTAGTTTGAGGTAAAAATAATGCTTTAATAAAATAAGATGAGCTTGACACATGTCCTACCCACATTGGTTGTGTCATGGCCGACCAAGAAAAGCCATGGGTCAACTTGGGGACCCCATGGATCCACTTTGGTTGGGAAATGACATAAATTACTTTTTATTTAATGTAAAAGTAAAAATGACACAAACATAATATGTTTTACGAAAACAATTTTTACATGGGGTTATAAAGATCAGATTTTTGATTATAAATTGTCATTGGAAATATAAAAGGAGTTCCTACATCTTAGTATTTTTTTTATAATTTTTAGACATTAAATAAATTAAATTATTTATGAAATAATAATGATGCAGCGATGACATCATTATTTGACGATTTAAATAAAATGGAAAGATAATGTAAAATCTATGAACTACACATGTCCAAAACCAATTGGATGAGTGTATTTCGAACCCTTATCACCATATCCACGAATTATATCAATGTGGGTCCTTTTTAAACCGAAACACATTTTCAAATAAAGTAATATTTCTTTACTTTCCAAAAGTGCCCCTCCTCTCCTCTTATAAAAGGCCCCCAACTATACCTCATTTCACACACTCTTCAAGCCTTTAGATCATCCAACCCCGGCCCATTTACTCTCTCCACATACCTCTCCTCATCCTAGAGGATTCCCTTTGGGAAGAATCCTTTCAAAGGAAGCCTTTAGTCTCAAATCAAAAGGAGTTACACTTTTAAAGGTAATTCATTCTCTCATGTTCATTTGTTTTATTTTGCTCCTCCAAACCCCATAAACTCTTTTTATTTACTTCTTTTGTAACAACAACAGTATCTTCAATATACTATGATGTTGTTATAAGATTTATTTGAGCTACACTCTCACACAACTACATCAAATGGTTAAAGAACATACGGTTTCCGTGGATTGCGAAATTCTGCCTTCCGAAACAATGATTGTTCAATACTCATTTAACACCTTCAAAGGTGGCCATTATGATGTCACTATTTTTATATAAGATATATAATATGTTTATGCTTTCCTTAAGCTTCTGTTTTTTTTCATTTTGGGCCTACCTTTATGGTTTCCATTATGGGTAAACACGATATCTTCACTTTAGGAAGTGCGGACTACCGCCCCCTGAAAGTGATTTGATTCGTTAACACCATATGTGGGATGTGTAAAGGATAAAGTTAATGATATTATATATGTTATTATACTGGAATTATAATATATTCTTATATCATTATGATTCCATTCCAAAAAATACGAAATAGAAATGGAAGTAGCGTTCATGCGTACGTACGGCTTACCGTCTCTATGAACGGTGCATTTCATTTCTTACCTCTGAATGTGATGTAATATTATAAATACATGTATATTCTGAATAAATATGATATATATGTTATCCAAATCATTAATATCATTCTTGATATAACGAACCTTTGACCAAATTAACAACATGTAAGTGTAAGAAATCTATTTTTGACTTAAGAACCAAATACCGACAAAATGAACATTATTAACTTAAATGATTACATGATGTTCATAACATGGTATAAAAGGAATAATGAACTTGAAAAATGTTCATAATCAAGTAGGGATTAACTCAAGTTTATTATTCAGGATATTAAAGAACGGTCGGGTCAAGTCGGATACGAGGTATGGGACTTCGTCTCAATCTCCTTTCATTGAGGAATATTTTATTTTATACACAACTTTCTTTTATACGGTGTATAAACCCCATTGACTTTTACGTTTATTCAAAAGGAATATTTTTTATACGAAGCGTTTACTAAACGACAAAAGGGAATTTTTTTGTCGTACGTATGCGGCGACAACGACTTCTCCACCGTTGTGACCGTTATTTGAGTTCCGTCTTCCTCTACAAGCCATGCCTTCTTTTTAGAAGAAAAATAAATACCATGTTTTACTTTTCTTTTATTTTGGTATTGAAAATGGTTTTCACAATGTTTTTTGTGTTGTATTGATCTCTTGTGATTGAAATGTGGAAATGTTATGTTTCCTTTATGCATGTTTTATGTGATACGATTATGTTATGGATTCGTGGGCATTATTATAAAGACAGGTGGTTCCGTGATAAACTAAGGGTGGGTGAGCCCGATATAGCTCTCCAATGCATTGGGTAACGCGAAGGAGTGAAACGTTAAGGTTTCTCCGAAGAGATTTACGGAATATACTGTGATGGGTATTCCAAAAGTAACCAAGAGGGTTACTCCCTACGTAAGAATGTTATGAATGCCTCAAGTTACCTTTATGTCTTATGATTTCTATGATTTATTCATGATTTTATGAGGTATGTTAAAGTGCCTATGTTTTATGGGTAAAGTATGAGTTCATTCTTATGTATATATGTACCCATGTTTCCTTTCCATATTTTTATATCCCATACTGATATTTTTATGCTAATCCCAAGTTTTTTTTGAAATGTTTTTCACATGTCAAGGGAACGGTACATGATATGATGATAGAGTCAAGGAAGTGTCAATAAATAATCCATGTTTTATTTTAAATGTGTTTCCATTGATGGGAATGAAGAATACTATCTTTATGTAACCACTTTGTTTATATGTGGAATGTAATGCAAGTTTTATGATCTTATTTTCTAAAACTCTAAACCCGAAAAGATCCTCAATGTGTAATCTTTTAATAACTCAAGATTAAGTAAGGTTTAAGGCTGGGGCCTTATAGTAGCGATATAAATTAGTGGTTGGAGCCTGTGTATACTAGTACCTAATCAAGCTTATAGTAAACACAAAGTATACCTTGAACCACCTCGTGTGCTGGGGGGTCACGAACACCCATAGCTTGAAGCTACCTATGGTCTCTACCACAAGCTCCCTGAGCCTGGCATGGTCCACCCGGTAGTGGTGGTGGAAGGACCTCAAAATTACATCCTAGACCTCCCGGTCCTATCGCTCTGCCTGTACCTCCTCCCTAAGGACCACTGTGTCCTCACATGGGGGACCCCTAGTCATGGTGCTACCTCTGCTGCTGTGTTGCGCCCCCAGCCTGACACGGCTGCTCAGTACACCTGGTCAAGTAGTCCTATGCTAGGTGGACCCATCTATCACAGGCATAGAACTGGTTGTCTCCTGCGTGCCCAGTGCTCCATGGCGCAACTGCGGTGTACGACCCTACCCTTGTTTCTACTCACGGAAGGGCCTCCTCAACTGAGGCTGTAATCTCTGCCGCCTTCCTATCACTGAGGACTCTCCTCTGAAGCAGCCACTGGTAGGATCTATCAGTTGGCATCCCTCACCCAATAATCTCTCCTTCACGAGCACTATCTCTAGTACCTCGTCATATGTAAGGATGCACAGGGGCACTACACAATCATGAAGCTCCCTATGAAGACCCTGCCCAATATTCCACGCCTGAAAGTAACGGTCAATGATCATATCCTCCGAGTAGCATGTCAGATCGGTAAATCAGGCCGAGTATTACACCACAGTTATCCCCCCTACTTCAGCTCCAGAAGCTTCTGAATCCAAATGGAGCGTAAGAAATAGGGGGAGTACTCCTCCTGGAAGAGCTGCTAAAAGCTATCCCACGTGAGAGATGACTCATCATGGGTCTGCGAAACCAACCCCCACCAACGCCTAGTCATCCCAAGGAAAAGGTTGGCAGTAAGGGCTATTATCTAGTACATTGTTGTCTGTACCAACCTGAAAAGTTGGTCCACAGACTCTAGCCACTCTTCCACTGCCTGGGGATCGTGGTCTCCGCAGAACTTATGCAGTCATTGACACTGAATGTCTCAGAGCGGACTTAGCCTATGCTCAACCTCAGCCCATGATGCATGTACTAAATTCCGCTCTCAAGGTGGAGGGGGAACTACTGAAGAACTGGGCAGAAGGGGATCACATGAGGGTCCCTGAACTGATGCCTCGTCGCTCGCCAGGTCTTCGTCACGAACTAGAGAGGGTAATCTAGCTGGCTGCTGTCGTGGGGGAATACTGAAAATTATCAACGATTACCACGATCATATGAGCATATATATATATATATATATATATATATATACTTCTGTAATAACAAAGGGGTGATGACTCAAAAAGGATAGTAAAATACTCAATTCTACTAGATGCATGTTCCAAAGTTCCCTAAAACAAGTGTATCAACGTTTCAAGTCGACAAGCGGGTTATCAGGGTCCTGGTGAATGGATATGTCGGCCGCCCATACCATCACTGGACTCCCTGGTCTGAGAGCTTCTCTCAAGAAATGTCCACACTATTTCCCTAAATCCCAACCAATTCCTTTTTAGGGACGTCCGAACAATGCCCCAAAGAATGAACCACCTCGGATATGGCTTTATCATGACCTGACCCTACCGGTCTCAAGCCGCAACTACCCCAAACCCACCTCCATAGGCCAGGGCCTAGCGACAAGCGCCGAAGGCGTAACAATCTCGGGGATGCCTTTGCCTAAGTAACTGTACACACACACTTAGCCCACTCAATGTAGAAGTGCATAGTAAAAAAAAGGAAACCAAATGATAAACTACTATATCTCAACCACATTCATGAAATAACCTCTAAATAGGAAAAAGTAAAGTGCTGAAATGTTCTGATAGATACTGAACATAAAAAGTGGAAAAACACGTGCCCAACCTAAAAGGTGCCACAACCCAGTAATTGGTAAATGAAAGTAAATAGCTGGTGAGCCTCTCACCAGAAAGACCTATTATGACCACCGAATGTAGCCCGAGATCCTATGTCCTCTACACTCCTCTGTAGTCTTGATCGACATGTTCTTCGTCTGCAAGGGCACACCATGTGCAGTCAAAGACCAAGCATGGGTGAGTATAAAGATACTCAGTAAGATACCTCAAAAGGTCTAGGGAGAAACAAAGGAGGTAATAAATAGTAAACGATAGATAGAATAAATTAAGTGTAAAATAGAGAGAGTGAATCTCAACCCAACAAAATAAAGGAAGTAGAACCATCCCAACCAGGAGGTGCTAGACATGGAAAGCATGTGGCATACCCCTTGTGTCCTTACCCCTGCTAGAAGGAGAGTAACTGGACCCAAGGAGTGGTAAAAAAAATCATGGTGAATAAATATATATGCTCAACAAGAAACCTGAATGAGTGCGTAAGTGGATCTCCATCTCCAAGCTCAGCCCAGGACAAGTCATCAACATTTCTAAGTGTATCCATCACTGATGCCCAATAGTCCCACACGTCAAAGATTTCTCATTGCTAAACTGTACCACCAAAAGTCCCACTCTGGTAATCACATAGAAGGGCCACTGACTAGCCTCATCGAAAGTGAAATAGTCTAAAAGATTTCATTTGGTAACCCACAGCCTAGCCCAACTGGATTGTAAACCCCCAAAGTTTGTCGGGTGACCCATTGCCCAGCCCTGTAGGAGGGTAAACCCTAAAATGTTTTCGGGTAACCCACTACCCAACCGAACTGAAGGGTGAACCCTAAAGTCAATGGGTAACCCACTGTCCAGCCATGCAGGAGGATAAACCATAAGGTCAACTAGAAACCCACTGCCCAACCCCACTAGAGGGTAAACTCGAAAATAGTCTGATAACTCCGCGCTGGCGGCACCATCATTGGGTGTCGCTAACATCATGATCATATGTTATGTTGGAGTGCGTCAAAGAAACCTCCGACCAATGTCCTTCCATGTTTCCACATTTAATGAGATCTCAAAAGAGGCTCTGCATGCCCAAACTGATTACATCGTTGCAATCCCCATGGGAAAACACACGAGACAGACTACTTACTCGTTGGAAACTAAAATCCGACGAAAAAGCTATTCAACACTATTGTATGCCCATACGACGTCTCGTGGGGCCCACATCTCTGCCTCAAAAGAGGTCATGTGAACTGCTCTATCGCGATGCTCTCAGAAAAATACACCAAAATGACTACTCATTCGCCCTGAATGGACATATGATGAAAAAGTCGCAAAACGCTGCTCACAACTTAAAGGAAGGCCCTTGGGGCCCACACCTCAACTCCGGATTCAACACCTAAAACTACCATGGACCACTTCGTCTCGACACCAGGGTCACAATGCCACTGAAGGTGCCTTAAACTCAATCCAGATGTGTCTGCACTATCTGAAATAAAATCCTGGTGAAATACTAAACGAGCGTGTTGGGCCACAGAGCCCTCTCTCGGGAATTAAAAATCGTAAATACCATCTTAACATCTCAATCACAGGCCGAGGTTTGCACTGCCATAGAAGAAATGAAAAACGGACACCTGTAGAGGAATTTACCGGTGTCTGAAGACAAGGGGTGAGCCCCTTTGGGCTGGACTGGCCCGGTCCAGCCGGTCCACCCGGCCGGGGCTGGCTCGCGGCTCACCCGTGCGGCCTGACCGCAGACCCCAGGTCCACCCTACACCGACCAGCCCTCGTGGAAATTCATTTTCTCACACGGATACCCACCTTCAGCGGGTATCGGTTTCCCTCACTGGGTTGTGCGCCGCGACCCCCAGTCCACCCTCGCCAACGACATCCGCCCGCTGTCGCCTAAAGCCCACTACGCCGCGCAAAGTAGCTACCACCTAGAGCCTGTCATGCCACATCAATCCACCACCACTAAGGAGCCCTCCGCCACGCTAACTTCTAGAAAACCGCTGTCATCGCTGGGATCCCGCCAGAAACCAAGGGAAATTGCCGGAATACTTCCCAGAGCCACCCCGGACGCCCCGAGACTCACAAATTTGATCCGAAAGGATTGTTGGGAAGCTAAAATCCATCCCTACTATAACAACCCAAGCTTCCACAGTATGCTTCTCTTTGAATAATACAGTAGCGTGTGTTGTACCCAACTTCGAGTTCTAACACACACCACAACCAATCAAACTATCCGTTATGAATAGTAATACCCACTTTTTGAAATTTTATATATTTTATCATTCAAAATGGACTTCATTTTTGGATTCAGAATATCAAAATTAGCCTAGGTTTAATTTTTTGTATTTTTCTGAAAACTTTCAATTTTTGATGAATAGTTAAAAACACTAAGTTATTGGATAAAACCGTATCTTTAATTAAATAATTATTTATTTAATTTAAATTATTTTAGGTCAAAATATATATGTAAAACATATATAAGTTCAATGTAATTCATTGGATTCAGTTTATAATAATTTTAGACATATAAAAAATTTATTGAACTTTTCACCGTCTTTTACCCATCTCCTAGGAGAATTTGTAAGTTCACATAATACTTAATTTTACGGCTTCTGGGAGTGTAATTTCGAAAATATAAGAGACATGGTTAATATCAAGGAGTAAAATGTGGTTCAATAAGATAAAAATAATTTTTTTGTATAGTCACTTTTTACTTTTATTTACCACAGTACAAATTAAATACGATAATTAAGGGTAAAAATGAAATTATTATTACCCTAACAGATGTATTGATTCTATTGGATAAGTATAATTCGACCAAAAAACCTTAGGAATAAAATATGAACCACTTTGGTCCACTTGGATTACATTCAGACATTTATTATTATTTAATTCAAAGAAGAGTAAAAAGAGTTAAAATCAAAGTTTAATAACTATAACATTTTTAATATATAGTTATAAATAAGATAAATTTTATTATAAATGTTCATTAGAAAGATAAAACTATTTTCTACATAATGGTATTTTATTTATAATTTTTAGACATGAAATAATTTAATTTATTTATGACACAATGGTAATGCAGTAATTACCTAACTAATGAAATATTAAAATAATAGATATTATTAATATCCAAATAAATATAATTTGAGACTTTTTTTGAATTCCAATAATTTTCTATGTTAATATGTCATATTATTATGGGTTATATTAATTTTATTCGATGTAATAGCCAGATGGTTCAGGAGGCAGGCAGAAACCTGCTCCCATTAAAATTAATAAATAAAAAAGTAAACAATACATTGCATCTCAAGAAAAATAGGCTTTACAAAGCCTTGAGTACAGAACCCCATTCCTATCATTACTACTCAGATCTTCACAATAGAACGGCAAGACAAACGACCAGCTGGAACTGACCTCCACAATGTCCCTTTTATATAGAGCATCCGCGACTTGGTTGGCTTCACGATATGCATGAGAGACATCAAGGTGTAAGCTGTCGGCAAGCCTAAGACAGGAGATCCAAGCGGGCATCATCCTCCAAGGAACATTTTGAGACCAATCCTTCAAAATCTGCATAGCAAGAGATGAATCTGACTCCAACCATACTCTATTTCAACCATAACGAACTGCATACCTGATTGCTTTGATAATCGCCCATAGTTCAGCTTCAATAGCATGAGAATATCCAATGTAATGGGAAAAACATCCTTTCACAAAGCCCCGATGAGTTCTGAAAACTCCACCACATCCAGTAGGACCCAGCGCACCGTCTTCCGCACCTTCTAAGTAATAATGCTGTTATGAATTTATCAAAAACAAAATACCCAATAGTGTCAAAATTTACATAAAATATTTTTTAGAACAAATATTATATTATTAATTGATATTATGTTGCTAAAAATATAAGTATCATCCAAATGACTTATATAATTATAGTTTTATAATTAATGGACCACTTGGTGGTCTCTTGGAAGTATATAGAAAGTTTATTAACTATATAATATAAAAATACAAAGAGACATGTTAAATGTCAAACTATTTAACTAAGAGTTAAATCTAAATAATAAGGTCACTATAGTGACCCAAAACTGTCTAAAATCTATTGGTTGTGTGGTTTTAGAACCATCCAAACCTTATAAATTTAATAATCCACTTTGTATCCATTAGAAACCGAAAATTAATTTATTATAAATTAATACATTAAGTTTTTCCTAAAGTGCCCCTCCTCCCCCTTATAAAAGGACACCATTTCTAACCAATTCCTCACACCTCTAAACCCTTTTGGATCATCCATCCTCTATACAATTAATCTTCTTACATACCTCTCCTCCTCATAGAAGCCTTACCTTATGCATGAAAGCACTTCAAGAGTCCTTTTTGGTTCAAACCAAAGGGAGTTACCCAAATTAATGGTAACGATTTCTCTTAGCTTCTTTTCTTTTATTTTACTTCTCCAACCCCTAAACTCTTCTTATTATTTTATTTTGTAACAAAAACAGTATCTTTAATATACTAGGATATTTTTTTGAGATTTATTCAAACTAAACATACACACACCTCCATCTAATGGGTGAAGAACGTAATGTTTCTGTGGTTGGAAACCAAACGCCTCAGGAAACAATGATTATTCAATTATCTCCTACTGCCTCTCATGGTGGATATTATGATGACACTATAATTAAATATGATATTTCTGATATTTATTTTATATATAATATTATTTAATTCCATTTTATATCATACCATTATTCATTTCATGTTGTATATATATACGGTAATTTTATTTGAGGAATTTGCGGACTACCGCCCCCTCAAAGTGATATGAATCGTTCATACCATACATGGAACGTATAAAGGATGGTATTAATGAACATAAGAAACACATATAAGATATTATATTATATTTAAATAATAATATACCTATGTATCGTTTGGTTTTGATTCTTTTTAAAATGAAAATTGAAATGGAAGTAGCGTTCAGGCATACGTACAGACTACTGTCTCCACTAACGCGATGAGATTCATTCCCCATCGTATACATTCAAGTATAATTCTCATTTTATGATTAAAAATAATATCTAAGGACTTGATATAGTTCTGTATATGAATAAGATACAACCTATCAATAACAAACACAACTTATGTAATAAAACATATAAAATAAGATGAGTAAGTTAACACTCGAAACAGCGATATTACTAAGATATTATTACCAAAGCAATTATAAAAGATCATATATGAATTAATATTAATGTTTTTGATTCTTGTATAATTTAAGAACAATTATTTAACTATTATACAAGAGGTTAACCTACACTCTATCAAGGAAATGTACAAGGTAAGTGGTTTCTTATCTCACTTTTAATTTCGTGAGATTTCCATTGTTCACTACTTATTTGTTGCATGTGGTGTGCATACTACCCATGTTTTTATTAATTGTGTAATATACATTAATTAATTTATATTTACCTCATAATTTTATGATCCTTATCTCATTGCTGTTTTTTTCTTAAGTTACCAAATCAATAAGGGAATTTTAAATTTCAATTTCCAGTCATTCGGCTTTACTCATACTTCATTGATTATTTTACTCCAAGATTATGTGTGGAATCACTATTTATTTGATTATGTCATAATTTACACTCCACTTTCTGTGGATATACATTTGATACACATAATCACTACATTGATAAATTCTAAAGTCATGGATATGAACTTGATAAGAGTAATATTAACTCAATCTTCATTTATTGAGTTAAACATCTAATTCATTGGTGTTGTTTTTACAAGAATATGTTTCAATGTCCATTGATTGTTTTGAAATGAATATAAAATCTTATTAACTGTATTTATATTTGTCCCACATATTTATGTCTTTGATTTATCCTTAACCTAAAGATATGGACTTTAGGAGAGATTTCATCTCAATTTACATTCCATTGAGACTCCTTTGTTGTTATGCACCAAATCACTTTTATATGGTGTATATAATGTACTTTGACATATTATATCATGAATCCCTTTATTCTCATGATATTATAATGCTTTGATTACCCCAATTATATTTATTCAAGTGTATCTCTTTTGGTTAGAAACTCTAACTAAATTATCATTTTTAAAATGTTTTAAAGATTTATTATTCTAAATTATTTTCATTAATGTCCATGTTTTAAAAATGGTTTTAAGGATTTATTTGTATAGACATTACAATTTTCAAATAAAAATTCATTTTAAATGTTTTAAAGTGGTATGGGAAACTTTGATTCAAAAATCTATTTTAATGGCTTCTTGAAAAATAGTGTAACTTTTAAATGTTTTCTAGAAAAGGGGGGATATTTCTCTCAATAGTTTGACGATTATTTTAATCTATGTTAATATCCTTCATTATTCTCGATTGAGGTTAATCTTATACAATATGAACTTCCATATTGTATCGAATGAGTTATGTTTGACTGTGGATGTGTTATTTTTATACCATTCATGGTTTGTGGTTAAAGTATTGACATTTCGTATGCTAGTTTTAATAGAAATGTTTATGTTGAATTTAAAACATTTCATATGTGGAATGCATCGGACTTAGTAAGTGATGGGTGGAGCCCGCTATAGCTCCTCGATGCATCAGTAGGTCTCATGAAACAAACTAATGTCTTGGCATGAGGCCTTGACAAAATATTATTTTTAGTCTTGGCATGAGGCCTTGGCTACGTGGTTATGATAGTCTGGCATTATGTATTCCAACATTATGAAAGTGGTTGTTTATATTTCATGTGGTTATTCGACTAGTAGAATATCCATGTGAATAAGTAAATAGAATTATTTTATTTTTTCTTTGGCATATTATGCTGAAGTTCAAGTTTAAAAGGCTTTTTTTAGTTTTACATTGCCTTAAATGATTATGCTTATTTATGAAAGTTTCCGCTATATTGTTACCCTTACTGAGCATCTGAGCTCACCCCTTCTAATGTTTTATTTTTTCCGGAATGTAAAGAAGTAATTTTTGAATGACCTACAGGAATAGAATGAGGGGATATAAAGATAAGATGTTTTTTTAGTTTATTTACTTTATAATGTAATATAAGACTTTTGAATATATTTACTGTTTTCAAGTCTACTAAACTAATCAGTCTTTCGAGACATGATCTTTTTTGATCATTCCAATTTTATATAATAATGCACCGACTCTGGGTAACTAGGGTCGGGGCGTTACAATTGGTATTAGAGAAAGTTTACTACAAACCTTGGAAGATTTATTTAGATAAACTCTGATTAGAGCACATAGCCCTAAGATAGACTTTGAGGATTAGTATAGAATAACTTCCTAGAATATTGGTATTGTATAGATTTTGTGAGTTTTCCAAGAAATACATCCCTGTCTGGATAAGATAAGGTATAGGTGGCTTCGGCACAGATGTACCTAGGGGTAAAACCCGAAAACACCGATTTGAGCTAGACTAAAATGGGAACTAGTACACGACAACAGGCCTTGCTGCACTCTTGGTTACGACACTCCTGAGGGATATTCTAAGGATAATTTACATTTTCTATACAAACCAATTTGACGTATTTTAATATAAGATGAGAATAAATGACCTTGGTTAATCCTAAGGTGTTTCAAATTGAGAATATGGTTTCATGATACTCTCTAAATGATTTTATTATTATTGTTACTCAAACAATGCTTTCTGGTTTTAGTCAATGGCTTGAGTCCAAGGAAGTCATAGAAACATCAAGAATGATGTAAAAGGTGGGAACAGTGATGGAAATAAGCAACAAAATGAAATATTCATAGGCATAAAAGATATCGTGTTCATACAAAATCAGTTTTCCAAAAATATGATCAACAAAATATATATTAACCAACTATCGGACTGAACAAATAAGAGAAGGGTGATGAATGATAAGAGATCCAGCATTGGAGACCATGGAGAAAAGAATCCTAAATTTCTATCATGTAGGAAATGTGGAAGGAGACACCCAGGAAAGTGTCTCAATAAAACAAAGAAATGATTTACATTAGGACTAGAAGAACATAATGTGAAGAATTGCAGTGGAAAAAATAAGAGTACTATGGAAGAAAACAAAATCGTCCCAAAATCCTTTTATAGTCATTTTCTGTAAATGTAGGGGACTTGGCCATTACCCGAGTGAATTCCCTATTCTATAGGATATTTTCTTGGTCAAATAAGAAGCTATGTAGAAATAAATGGTTGGAGAAATGTTTAAATGTATTAGTGCTCTTGTTGATGGGATTACTTTGGAATAATGTTCTCTTGTATTTGTAACCAAATAGTTTTCCATGTGAGAATGATATTTGAGGAAGACTTATCTTTTCACTTGAGGATATAGTTATAAATAACCATTTGGTTTTATATGATCATTAGATTTGAGTTAATTACAAGTTATTATATTTTGAGATGAAAATTCAAGGTATGAGATAACATTCTAGTTAAAATTCTGTTATGGTTATTTTGAGGAGTTTATCTCATTTTGGTAATAATATAAAATATAGTTTTTGAAAAAGGATAACACGCAGACTGTGTGACAACCCGTCGCATCAGAAAAAGCTGTGGGAATCGAAGCCACAACCAAAATGTGATTGTGGTTTATCTCCTACCACTGGACTACATGAAGTCCCTGGTTAGTGTGACTAATTATTTTTAGTTAAATGATTTTATCGATTAATAATAAGTTGATTTGGGTTCTTATGTATTATCAAATTAATACCCATAGTATAGGAAAATGATTTAGTGATTAGGTGATAAATGTTATTTTGGAAGATGTTCTCTTTGTTGGGAACACCATATGCCAATGGAAACTATAATACTATGGGATTTCATTTGAGGAGTAATGGTGGATTTTTATCTACATTTTTATTGTAGATTTATAGTGATTTGGGTTATTTATGGAAATGATTAACCTATAATAGAGAATATATGATTAGGTTAATTACTTTTAAGTATGTGACATTAAGATTAGTTGATGTAATTTAGAGATAAAATTTAACGTGGAAGAATACATAACAAAATTCTTCTATGTTTTGGATTCGATATTAGTTTGGATTATATTGAAGGATTTTAAGGACATTTGTTTATTGAATGGTATTTATTTGACTTTGGGTTATTGTTGGTTTAATTCTGGAAACTAAGATTAGTGTTTATTTCTCTAAAGGAATATCCTTTTTGGGGATCATAAGATCTTGTACTAACCATTTTGGTTTTGATTATTCTCTAAAGACAAGGTAAATATATAGTTTATCTTTCGTGGATCATGTGATTCTATAGAAGTTTATTCTAGCTCTTCCAGTGTGACCAAGTCTTCTTGAATACTCATCATTTAAAAAAATGAGTTAGTGGTAGAAATTTAATAATGGATGAGACTCTACTTAAAAAGTAAGTATATCTCTTTATTTTATTATTCAGTCTCATAAATAAATTCCTCATATTTATGAATTGTAACTTAAAAAAAATGTTGTCCGTATTCTTTTCTTAATGGGAAACTAATGATCGTTTGTCCTATCACAAGTTTATGGCTTTCGTGTTGTTAACCTTCTCCTGATCATGTTTTCTATCCCTCTCCATCAAAACTTGACACTTAGTTTATCTTCCATATCCATGTTTTCCTACTTGGAATCCTAGTATGAGTTATCTTGGGTGACCTTTGTACTTCTCTTTCTTTCTTTAAATGTGATAGTTTTATTGATACTTTTTTCAAATGTGGGAATTTCCATTATATTCACAAGACCAATTTTAAAAATTTCTAGGATTAAATTATTTAAAGGAGTGGATAATGTGACACCCCAATCTTCCATGGTACACTTTTCTTTGAATAATACAGTAGCGTGTGTTGTACGCAACTTCGAGTTCTAACACACACCACAACCAATCAAACTAGCCGTTATGAATAGTAATACCCACTTTTTTAAATTTTATAAAGTTTATCATTAAAAAAGAACTTCATTTTTGGATTAGTAATATCGAATTATCCTAAGGTGAATTTTGTATATTTTTCTGAAAACATTCAATTTTTTATGAATAGTGAAAAACACTAAGTTATTGGTTAAAACTTACTTTTTTTTAAATAATCATTTAACTTATTTAAATTCATTGTAGGTCAAAATAGATATGTAATAACTATATAAGTTCAATTTAATTCATTGGATTCAATTTATAATAATTTTAGACATATAAAAATATTATTGAACTTTTCACCGTCTTTTACCCATCTCCTATGAGAATTTGTAGATTCACATAAAACATAATTTTTCCACTTCTGGAAGTGGAATTATGAAAATTTGAGAAACACGGTTAATATGAAGGAGTAAAATGTGGTTGAATAAGATTAAAATAAATTTTTGTGAATAGTAACGTTTTACTTTTATTTACCACGGTAAAATATAAATAGGGTAATTAAGGGTAAAAATGAAATTATTATTACCCTAACACAAGTCCTAATTCTATTGTCTAAGTATAATTCGACCAAAAACAACCTTAGGAATAAAATATGAACCTCTTTGGTCCACTTGGATTAGATAAGGACATTTATTATTATTTAATTCAAAGAAGAGTTAAAAGAGTTAAAATCAATGTTTAATTACTAAAACATTTTTAATATAGGGTTATACATAAGATAAATTAGATTATAAATATTCAATAA
Source organism: Viscum album (assembly GCA_963277665.1). Taxonomy (NCBI): domain Eukaryota; kingdom Viridiplantae; phylum Streptophyta; class Magnoliopsida; order Santalales; family Viscaceae; genus Viscum; species Viscum album. The sequence goes on along the minus strand of OY728130.1, from coordinate 1,927,012,972 downwards.
AAATCTAAAAAAATTTCCTATATAATGGTATTTTATTTATAATTTTTATACATTAAATAATTTTATTTATTTATGACACAATGGTGATGCAGTAATTACCTATCTAATGAAATATTAAAATAATTGATATTATAAATATCCAAATAAATGTAATTTGAGACCTTTTATGAATTCCAATTATTTTCTAGGTTAATATGACATATTTTTATGTGTTATATGACTTTAATTTGTAGTAATAATTCTGTTATGAATTTATCAAAAAAAATCCCAATAGTGTCAAAAATGACATAAAAGAGTTTTTAAAAGAAATATTATATTATTAATTGATATTATATTCATAAAAATCTAAGGATCGGAAAAATGACTTATATAATGATATGTGTATAATTAATGGACCACTTGTGGGTCTCTTTGAAGTATATAGAATGTTTATTAACTCTATAATATAAAAATATAAAGAGACATGGTAAATGTCAAACTATTTAACTAAGAGTTAAATCTAAAAGATAAGGCTACTATTGTGACCCAAACCTGTTTAAAATATATTGGTTGGGTGGATTTCGACCCATCCCAACCTTATACTATGAATAATCCATATTTTAGCCATTATAAACCGAAAATAAATTTATTATAAATTAATACATTAAATTTTTCCTAAAGAGCCCCCCCTCCCCCTTATAAAAGGACACCACTTCTAACCAATAACTCACACCTTTCAATCATTTTGGCTCATCCAAACTCTAACCAATTAATCTCCCTATATCCCTCTCCTCCTCTGAGAAGCCTTAGCCTAGGCAGAAGGCACTTCAAGAGTCTTTTTTGGTTCAAACCAAAGGGAGTTACCCAAATTAAAGGTAACGATTTCTCTTAGCTTCTTTTCTTATATTTTATATCTCCAACCCCTAAACTCTTCTTATTCTTTTATTTTGTAACAAAACCAGTATCCTAAATATACTGTCATATTTTTATGAAACATATTCGACTACACTTACACACACCTCTATCTAATGGGTGAAGAACATAATGTTTCATTAGATGGAAACCAAACACCTCATGAAACGATGATTGTTCAATTATCTCCTACCACCTCTCATTATGGCCATTATGATGACACTATAATTAAATATGATATTTATTTTATATATAATCTTCTTTAATTCTATTTCATAGCATACCATTATTCGTTTCAGGTTGTATATATATATGATAATTTCATTTGAGGAAGTGCGGACTACCGCCCCCGCAAAGTGATATGACTCGTTCGTACCATACATGGAACATGTAAAGGATGGTATTAATGAAATTAATTAACACATATAAGATAATATATTATACTGAAATAATAATATACCTATGTATCATTTTGTTTTTATTCTTATTAAAATGAAAAATGAAATGGAAGTAGCGTTCATGCGTACGTACGGACTACTGTCTCCACGAACGCAATGAGATTCATTCCCCATCGTATAAATTCAAGTATAATACTCATTTTATGATTAAAAATAATGTTTAAAGACTTGATATCATTCTGGATATAAATAATATACAACCTTTCCAAAAAAAACATGGATTATTTAACAAAACATTTAAAATAAAATGAGTAAGTTAACACCCGAAACGACGATAATACTAAGATATTTTTAACAAAGCAATGTTAAATAATCATATATGATATCATATTGACGTATTTGATTATTGTATAATTTAATAAAAATGATTTAACTATTATACAAGATCTTAAACTACACTCTATCAAGGAAATTTACAAGGTAAAGGGTTTCTTATCTCACTTTTAATTCCGTGAGATTTCCATTGTACACCACTTATTTATTGCATGTGGTGTTTGTACTGCCCATGTTTGTATTCATTGTGTAATATAATTTAATTAATTTATATTTAAATCATCATTGTATGATCCTTCTTTCATTGGTTTATGTTTCTTAAGATACCAAATCAATAAGGGAATTTGAAATTTCAATTTCCACTCATTCGTCTTTACTCATACTTCATTGATTATTTTAATCTATGATTTTGTGTGGAACCACTATTTTTTTTCTTATGTCACAATTTCCACTCCCCTTTTTGTGGATATAATTTTTATACACATCACTCCATTAATAATGTCTCAAGTCATCTATATGAACTTGATAAGAGTAATTTTAACTCAATCTCCATTTATTGAGTTAAACATCCAATTCATTCGTGTTGTTTTTACAAGAATATGTGTGAATGTCCTTTGATTGTTTTACACTGAATATCCAATATTATTGAGTGTATTTATATTTTTCACACATTTTTATGTCATTGATTTATCCTTAACCTAATGATACGGCCTTTATGAGAGATTTCATCTCAATTTACATTCCATTGAGACTCCTTTGTTTATATACACCAAATCACTTTTATATGGTGTATATAATGTACTTTGACATAGTATATCATGAAACCATTTATTCTAAAGATATTATAATTTTTTATTACCTCAATTATTTGTATTCAAGTGTCTCTATTTTGGTTAGAAACTCTAACTAAAATATAATTTTTAAAATGTTTTAATGATTTATTATTCTAAATCTTTCTCATTAATGTCCATGTTTTAAAAATTGTTTTGAGGATTTATTTATATGGACATTACAGTTTTCAAATAAAAATTCCTTTTAAAATTCTCAATGTGTTATGGGACACTTTTATTCAAAAATCTATTTTAAATGGATTCTTGACAAATAGTGTAACTTTTAAATGTTTTTATGAAAAGGGGGGATATTCCTCTCAATAGTTTGATGATTATTTTAATCTATGTCAATATCCTTCATTATTGTGGATTGAGGTTAATCTAATACAATAAAATCTTTCATATTGTATCGAATGAGTTATGTTTGACTTTGGAAGTTCTATTTTTATACCATTCATGGTTTTTGGTTAAGGTATTGACATTTCGTATGATAATTTTAATACGAATTTTTATGTTATGTTTCAATCTTTTCATATGAGGAATGCATTGGACTTAGTAAGTGATGTGTGGATCCTGCTGTAGCTCCTCAATGCATCAGTAGGTCTCATGAGACAAACTAGTGTCTTGGCACGAGGCCTTGACAAAATCTTATTTGTAGTCTCGGCACGAGGCCTTTGCTACGTGGTTATGATAGTCTGAAATTATGCATTCCATCATTATGAATGTGTTTATTGATATTGCATGGGGTTATTCAACTATTAGAATATCCATGTGAATATGTAAATGGCATTATTTCATTTTATCTTTTCCATATTATGCTTATGTTCAAGTTTAAAAGTCGTTTGTTTTATTTATACGTTTCCTTAAATGTTTGGGCTTATTTATGAAAGTTTCCACTATATTGTTATCCTTTCTAAGCATCTGAGCTCACCCCTTTCAATGTTTTATTATTCCCAGGATGTGAAGAATTAATTTATGAATGACCTACAGGAATAGTATGAGGGGATATGAAGACAAGATGTTGTTGTAGTTTTTTTACTTTATGATGTTATATAAGACTTATAGATATATCTAGTGTTTCCAAGACTACTAAACTAATCGGTCTTTCGAGACATGATCTTTTGTGATCATGCCAATGTTATATAATAATGCACCAACACTAGGTAACTAGGGTCGAGGCATTACACCTATGAAAAAATTTCCCTCTCTTAAGAATTGGACTGTAATTTGATGCAAGAAATTTAATTCATGGATGATGCAGAAATCAAAAATGAAAAATGTAACCTCCTACCTCATTGGGCATTGCCCGTAGCTTCACGCACGATCGGTCGGAGTGTCACGATTCCTTGGAGAGGTAGAGAAGAGAAGAGGATATTGTTGAGAGGGATTCACCAGGGAGTAATGGAGGGGGATAATAATGGTGGGGGTGGATGTGTTTAAATAGAAAAACACTTAAACCCCTCACCTGTAGGCCCCACATCAAGACTTTCATAGGGGTTGGGGTTAAGTCACCTCTTGGGTAAAATCTACATTCTAAACGCAATAGTGGTCTCAGAATTTTAATCAGAGCCTTCGTTAAGAAGTTATAAAGTTCACGCTGGAGGTCATTAAATTACAAAAATGCCCCTGGTGGTGTTTTCTATAGAAGGGTCGCACCCACAAAATTTTCACCCCTCCTAGGGTAAATGGCACATTCCGGACTCAATGGTGCCCTCGGTTTTCCCATCTGAGCAACCATTTAGGACATATTCTGTTTATTTGGCATGTATAGTGTGAATGAACTTAAAATTTCATTTCGTCCACACTGGGGCTAGGAATCACACACCGTCTGAATTCCCTGATCTGGAATAACATCAAAAAAATTACACAGTCTTACCGGCTCAAACCTCGGGTTGTTAAAATTATATACATATCTGGAAAGTGATGAACTAAATTAGAATTTAATATATACGGTTTCTCATAACAAATTTTCTCTTTTTTGGGTTATATTCACTATCACATTAGTTTTTTGTGGATATACTTCATAAGTCATTAATATTTCCTCCCAATATTATTTTCCTTTTCGAAATAAAGATATAATTCATTCTACTATTTTTTAATTATTTCTTATCCAAATAAAAATATCTTTCATGGAGACTTTATTTTTCAAAACATCATGTTGACTCTGCTCGTGATATTTACTTTCCACTCAATAATGTTGAATTATTAGGCCAAAATACTATTTATCTTATTTATTTTGGAACCCCAATGTTATTTATTATGTGTTCATTTCTAAACCCTTATTAATACATTTTATTTCCACTACTTATTTTTATCACTATAATTTTTATATGTTCTCTTTCCATATTTCATGCATTATAATGAGCATTTTATAATATTATGTTTGGGACTGAAATTACGCATCATGTTAATTCATTGGGTAATGTGATATTTCTCCTAAGATTATATATATTATGTGTTTGCATGATGCTATCATTTTTTCAATTATGATGATATTATTTATACACATATGATATACATGAACATGTTAATTGATTTGTTCACAGTTGTATATGATTTTTTAAAAATATGCTATGATTTTATATTATGAGTGATATAAAAAATTCCATTACCATTCAAAATTATTCCCTTATGATACTGATCAAAAACTATTATTAAGATATGATTATGATTATTATTCACACTTGTGTACTATTTATTAATCTCTATTATTCCTTCTATGTTATCCCTCTTCTTACTGGGATTTAGATCACCCATTTCGCTAATGTATATACTCTGGGGATTACATATACTATCAAAACATGATATATTTTAGGAGAATAAAGAGGAATAACTTAAATAATTTTTATGATTTATTAAGTAAATGTGATGTATGAACCTAATTTTCATATGATACTAAAACCTTTGATATTGTAATGTATTATTATTATTTTATTTATCTAATAAATTAGGTATTAATGATTTCTCAAAATTTTAGATTTTTAAACTTCATATCAAATCATGGATTATATAGAATATAAATTTTGACTAGAAAATATTATTGAAAATCCCAGGGTTATATTTGAGCTTTAAGGAAAACATCAAGATGTTCTAATAAAGTATAAGATCATTTGGTTAATGGGAAATAAAATCCATTTTTATATATTATTTGTGGGTTTTGTTTTGACATATTTGTAACTTGGGATTAGTAACCTGAAAATGGTGGAGTGGGTGTTAACTTGATCATCAGATTCTGCATGATAAAGAGGCCTTGTTGAACAATTGAGCTGACACTCCTAGGGGTTATACATTGGTTAATCAAAAAATATATACAAACAATTAAAATGGATAAATATATAGATTAGTTATTACATTTAAATATAAAAAATTGATCAAATTACATGATCTTAGAAGCATCGATTAAGAAAAAATGAAATCATAAGAATCCCATAAGATATGACTTTAGAAATAATTTTCGAATCCGAAAAAAATATTTATTCATGCATTGATAATCTAAATTTTTTAGACATTTTATATTTTTTTAAATATTTGGAACTAAGAGAAAAAACCAATAACCGGATTGAGGGACAATTCAATGATTATAGGAATAAACTTCCCCAAGAAATTAGAGGTGGTGTTAAAAACATGATAGGGATTATTGTCTATCTGTATTGGGCTATGACAAATAACTTGAACTATGTGGAACATATTCCTTCTAAAAAGTATGAGAAACTAGAAATTAAGTATATTATGTGGTATCAACCAAAAACATTAATAATTTTTCATAATCCCCTTGTCATGTAACAAAGGTTAATCTCAACTGAAAATATATTTGATATGCTCTATTGTTCTCTGAATGAGATCGTTACTTTAGAAGATTTTCATTTAGATAGATAATATGATCAATAGTTGGTTTTTAAAAGGAATATGAATCCAAAATATAAAATGAAATAAATGTAGTTTGATGAATTTAAAATGATACTTCATATTTATTTTTTAGCAAGATCTTTTCAAACAAACATGGAGATATAATTATTAGACCATAATCGAGACAGGGTGAATATGTCCGAAATATATGAGTCAATTTTCACAGGTATTTAAAGATATGTCTTCGATTTTCTATCAAAAAAAATAAAAAAATATATTATTTACTGATGTAAAAACACAAATTTGAATAAAACTAACTATTTGAGACATTATGAGTTATAAATAATTTGTTTTATGTGCTATAAATATATAGATGGAGTTTTTAGAATGGTCCCAAGGACAGTGATATTAGAATAGATGAGTTTAATTTCATGATAGGGGATCAGATGATAATGGAGGAATGAAGATCCAACCACCCTCATCTAAAAATTGTTACAATAAGAATCATGTGAATTTCCAAAAATAGATAGGTAAATATTTAATGTGAGGGAGATAATTCCACCAACATCATGAATGTGAACGATACGTCATGAATCTAGCCATCATGGTAAAGGAATGGAATGATCCTATTAATGCACTAATCATGGTTTAATTCCTAAACTATAGGGAGAAAGGGTATTATGTATGTCAACGCACTAAACCATGGTTCATTTAGTGTAATCAATGTTAGAAACCACCACACATGAAGGATCAATAGAAATAATAATCCTTTGTTACTTCTAATGAATAAAAATATAATCATGTCGTATAAGGTACAATTATCATTCAATCATGAATGGATTTTTTTTATTATTTATCTATGAATACCTTTATATCCTCTATTTTTTCTAGAACTATTTAATAATAACCCCAATACATTAATGTATATATCATTATGAAAACGCATCATGGTGTGATTAATGAAACCCATGTGTTAGACTCTTCTTCTAGAAAAATATGTATGATTATTCTTCTATTCAATCTAATTATCATCCCTTTAGTGGAATTTGATGTTATATTTGAAATATATTGGATATGTTTATATTGAGAAGAAATAAATACTTTAACAAAACAAATATCATTATATATTTGTAACTATCAAATTCTACATTAAAATTTAAGAATCATCATAAATCTCTTAGGGATAATCCCTTAATGGTGTGGGGGTTGATACCATGTGAATAATCATACCTATAACACCCTTGTTTTAAAAAAAAATATTTTCAAAAAATTTAACTGCATTGATAACATGTGTTACACATATCCCAATGTTTTAATGAACCATGATATACTATTTATATTATTACTTAAAAATGATAATTATAATCATGATGTTAAAAATTGAGGTACGAATAGGAATGAGCATATTTTTACAAATAATTATAAATATTTCATATAATGAGGATATATTTATAAATTAGTACTTAATTTTTAGTGAATTATATTATATGTCATGAAAATACTTATTTTTATAAACATGAATTTTATAGTTTTTTGTGAACAAGTGTTCAAATAAATTTTTTAATATTTTATAAAATTAAACATAAAAATTAACTTAATTTTTGAAATCAACATGTAATAATTACCTTTGGGTGAATTTATGATATTTTTTCTGAAAATATTAATTTTTTATGAATAGTCAAAAAAATACTTATTTTTATTATAAAATGCATTTTAATTTAAAGAATTTACAAGTATGATTTTATTATAATATTTTTTAAAAGTATTATTAGTTTATATATATATATATATTAAAAAAATTTAGGTCACTGTAATTAGTTTCAAATTAAGTCTCGATATAATGAATTTATATATGCAAGAAAATTTTGTATTTGAAAGACCAAGTTTTCGTCCCATATATGGGGTTGATTTTTTATTAAATTATAAAACATATGAGAATTTAATTTCCAAAAATCTGTATTAAATAGTTTTAATAATCATTTGTAAAATTATATGATAAGTCAGACAATATTTGTTTCATAATAAATAGTAAAAATAGTAAAAATTAGTTTCTCCAGTTAAGGATAAAATGGGCTTACTCAGGGTTAATTTAAAATGATAATGATTCGAATGACCAAGAAACAATTCTAATTATACTCGGAATTAAATATTGAAACCCTATACCACAAAATGATCTTGAATATTCCATTTTAGATCCTTTTTTATGAGAAAAACGTGGGTATGATTTTATCTTTCCAAAACATCCAATTGTGTTTTGTTCCCCACATAGAAATGGGAACCCCCTTTACTGTAACATCTCAGGTAAATAAAGAATAAAAAATCTTCATATTTATTAACATTTAAGAATTAAATATTAATTTTACTTTAAATGGGTTGCTATGTTCGATAGCGTACTCGATACACAACAAAGAGTTTCTTGGAAATCTTACGTTGCACACTAGTAATAAAATAATATTATTTTAAATGGTAATTTACACGTAGTCGTTGTATTGGAGGGAATGAATATAAATAACTAAAATATGTATTTATATGTTTGTTAAATTGTTTTACATTTATCTAATAATGGATAAGTGATTAAAATACAAAAAGAATTCAATTTTAGGGATAGATACTCTAATTTTCACTAAAGGTCCACTTATCGCCTTTTATGACAAACCGTAATTAAATATAGTTTGGTCACTCTTATACATTATTTTGGACCAAATAAAATTCTTCTTTAGATTCAGGAAGTCAAAATTTACTTTGTGTAAATTTTTGGTATTTTTCCGATAAAGTTCATTTTTTTAATGAATAGTGAAAAATGTTGTATTTTAATTCAAACCCTTTTTTTAATCTAATTTATTTATATTATTAGACTATATTTTGAATTGGTTTCAAAGTAAAATTAGAATATATTTTTACCATTTAATCCAATTGTGGTCATTGGAATTAATTTCACTTTGAAATTGGACTTAAACGGCTGTTAATCTTTTGATATTTATTGTTTCATAAAAACACGCTATTTGTCTTAACAGCGGGAATTAATTATTAAATTAATTAATGTAACTTATATGTTTTGAATTTTTTGAAATAGAAATCATTTTTAAATTTTGAATATCAAATATATCTTAGGGTGAAGTTTTGGTATTTTTCTGAAAAACTTCAATTTTTGATGAATAGTGAAACCACTAAGTGGTACAAAAAAACTGTTTTTTTATTTAAATTAAATTTTACCACCTTTGTGTTTTTAATTTCAAAAATTTTACATACATGGTTGTCATTTAGAAGTAAAATTTGGTTTAATGGGATTAAAATAATTTTTGGTGAATAGTAACTTTTATGTTTTTAATCGTGATTAGAGGTAATTAGAATAATTTAAGGTAAAAATAATGTTTTAATAATATGAAATGACCTTGAAACTTGTCATACACTTATTGGATGTATCATGGCCGACCAAGAAAATCCATGGGTCAACTTGAGGACCCCATGGAGACACATTGGTAGAAAAATGACATTCATAACTTTTTATTTAATGTTAAAATAAAAATTTCATAAACATGAGTAGTTTTACTAAAACAATTTTTAAATGGGTTTATAGACGTCAAAATTTTGACTATAAATATTCATTAGAAATATAAAAATATTTCTTACATCATGATATTTTTTAATAATTTTTATAAATTATATAAATTAAATTATTTATGACACCATGATGATGCAGCGATTACCTCATTATTTAACGATTTAAATAAAATGAAAATATAATGTAAAATCTAAGACCTAAACTTGTCAAAAACCTATTGGATGGGTGGAATTTGAACTCTTATCGCCTTATCCTCAAAATATATAATTTCGGGGCCTTTAAAATCCGAAAACCATTTTATAATAAAGTACCCTTTTATAACATTCCAAGAGTGCCCCTCCTCTCCTCTTATAAAAGGCCCCCACCTCTACCACCTTACCCACACCTCTCAAGCCTTTGGCTCAGCCAACCCCTGCCCATTTTTTCTATAAACATCCCTCTCTTACTCCTTTAAGCCTCACTTTGGGTAGAATTCTTCCCAAGGAATCCACTGATCTCAAATAAAAAAGAGTTACTCATTTTAAAGGTAGTGTCTTCTCTTGTGTTCTTATGTTTTATTTTGTTTCTCCAACCCCCTAAACTCTTTTTGTTACTTTATTTTGTAACAAAACCAGTATCTTTAATATACTAGGATGTGTTATGATAAGTATTAGAGCTACACTTACACACACCTTCATCTAAGGGTTAAAGAGAATACTGTTTCCGTGGATGGTGAATTTCTGCCTCACGAAACGATGATTGTTCAATATTATTCTTACACCTTCAAAGGTGGCCATTAATATGACACTATATTTATATATGATATAAAATATGTGTATGTTTTCCTTAATCTTCTATACTATTAATTTATTACATACCTTCATAGCTTCCATTATGGGTATACGCGTTATCTTAATTTTAGGAAGTACGGACTGTCGCCCCCTCAAAGTGATTTGATTTATTAATGCCATATGTGGGATGTATAAAGGATGGATTTAATGATATTATATATGAAATTATACTGTAATTATAATATACTTTAATGTCATTATGATTACATTCCATAAAATATGAAATATAAATGAAAGTAGTGTTCATGCCTACATACGACATACAATCTCCATGAACGGTGCATTTCATTTCTTACCTCTAAATGTTATGTAATATTATAAAAGCATGTATATACTGGATATTTATGATATATATTATATCTACATAATGAATATAACTCTGGATATAATGAATACATGAACAAATTGTAATTATAAAGAGTTTATTTTTGACTCAAGTACTAATGATCGTTAAAATGACCATTATTAACTTATATAATTACATAGTGTTCATGACATGGTAATTAGTGATATAAAAGGAATAATGAACTTGAAAAAGGTTCTTATGCATGTAGAAATTAACTCAAGTTTATTATTCATGAGATTAAAGAGGAATCAAGTCACGTCAGACACTAGGTAAGGGAACTTCTTAACCCAATTTCTATTCTTTGGGTTAATCTTCTACTTTCAAATTATGTCATGATATTATTATGTCCTATCTTGAATATATACATTCTTTATGTGTACTTATAGTGAATACACATAATAGATCTATTTTATTTAAAAATGATCATTGTAAGGGACTTCGTCTCAATCTCCATTCATTGAGGCATATTTTATTTTATACACATCTTTCTTTTATATGGTGTATAAACCCCTTTGAATTTTACTCTTATTCAAAAGAAATATTTTTTTATACGGAGCGTTTTAATAAATTAAAAAAGCAATGTTTTTTTGTCGTATGTATGCCGAGACAACGACTTCTTTGCCGCTGTGACAATTATTTGAGTTCCGGCTTCCTCTACAAGCCATAAATTGATTTTTTTTTGAAATAAAAAAATAAATACCATGTATTAATTTTTTATATTTTTGTATTGAAAATAGTTTTCATAATGTTTTTATTATATCAATGTGTTGTATTAATATCTTGTGATTGAAATGTGGAAATGTTATGTTTCTTTTATGCATGTTTTACATGATACGATTATGTTATGGTTCTTGGGAATTGTTATGAAGATGGGTGGTTCTGTGATAAACTAAGGGTGGGTGAGCCCGATAGAGCTAACCAATGCATTGGGTAATGCAAATCAGTTAAACGTTATGGTCTCTCTGAAGAGATTTAGAGAATATACTTTGATGTGTATTCTAAATATAACCATGAGGGTTACTCCCTATGTAATAATGTTCTGAATGCCTCAAGTTACCTTTATGTCTTATGATTTCTATGATTTATTCATGATTTGATGAGGTATGTTAAAGTGATTATGTTTTATGAGTAAAGTATGATTTCATACATGGGATAATGTTTTCATTTCGTACTTTTATATCTCTTACTGAGATTTTTATACTCATGCCATGTTTTTGAAATGTTTTTCATGGGTCAAGGGAAAGGAACATGATGTGATGATAGGGTCAAGGAAGTGTCATGAAAGAATCCATGTTTTTTTAAAATATGTTTCTGTTGATGAGAAAAAATGAATACTATCTTTTATGTAACGACTTTGTTTAAATGTGGAATATAATACATGTTTTATGAACTAATTATCTAAAAATATAAACCTGAAAATATCCTCAATGTGTAATCTTGTAATAACTCAAGATTGAGTAATGTTTCAGGTTTGAGCCTTATAGTTGGTATCAGAGGTCGGTTTAGATATCTTTAGGAGTTAGAATTCAATTAAATGATTATCCAAAAATATTTTTTTTGGTCAGATTGAAATGATATAGCATTTGAATATTACCATGTTGATTCATCTAAGACATTTTTGTTCAGAATGGTTTTCCGTAGAGCAAACATGGAACCAGTGCTATGAAGGCATACAGAAGGAAATAACCTTCCGAATCAGCATCCTGAGATGGTCGGAATTGGAACTGAATAGTTTGTTGTAGTAATGGCGTAGTTTACTCAAGAAATAAATGGTGGTGGTATCCATGCACGAGATCAGCCAGATCAACTGCAGAGGAACAAGTCAGTGGTGGAATATTTCATGATGCAACATCCCCCATCATTCAGAGGATCATCTGACCCTGTGCTAGCTGAAGAGTGGATTAATGCACTGGAGAAGATTTTCGATTACATGGGGTGTTTAGAAAATCATAAGTTTAGTCATTCTATTTACCGTGTAGAGGGTGAAGCAGATCAGTGGTGGTCGATGGTTAAAAATATCAGGGATGATGATGATATTGATGCTCTCTACTGGGAGGAATTCAAAGTTATGGTTATTGAGAAGTATTTTCCTAAGGCTGTTTTACTTAGGATGGAAAAACAATTCCTGGAATTGAGGAAAGAGGAAGACTCAGTGGATATCTATGAAGAAAGGTTCACTCGATTGGCAAGGTATGCTCCAAATTTTATCTGATACCTTGATAGTAAAATCAATCATTTTTACTCAGTATTAAAGCCAAAATATCAAAGGGATTTAGCTTCTCGTGAGTTAAAAAGTTATGAAAATCTTCTTCGATGTGCTGAGAATGTGGAAATGGAGTTTGTCGATGATCAAGTGTTCTATAACAACCAGCAGAAGAAGAGACTAAGGTGGCAGGGGAAAGGAAAGAATTCTTCAAAAAGTTCTGACAGTAATAAAACTATATTTCCAGTTTGTGATAAATGTGGTAAAAGGCATGCTGGGGAATGTCTTCTAAATTTTGGAATGTGCAACCGATGTGGTAAGATGGGACATAAGGCTCGTGATTGCACTGAAAAAGATCAAGGTGATGGTAAGTCCAAATTTTATTTACAGTTAGTGAAATGTTTTATGTGCAATGAGATGGGTCACTATAAAAACAAGTGTCTGACAAAGAGCTTGAGTGATGGGAAGTAGTTAGACTACAAGCAGAAAGGGGTGGTGAAATCCTTTGCCACTACTTAAGCAGATGTTGGGCCCTCAAATGAAGTTGTATCAGGTACTTTGTTTGTTTTTTCAGATTATGCCAGTTTGTTGTTTGATTTGGGGTCTACACATGCTTTCATCTCTGAAAACTATTCTAGTAAAATGGGAATACTATCTCAAGAAATGACTTCAAAACATGTGGTAATAACACTTGGGGAAAATGTTGAGGCAAAAAGAATTTATAAGAATCTTCCTATCCTTATCTGTGGAAAGAACCTTATTGAAAACCTTATTGTTTTACCTCTAGTAGAGTTTGATGTTATCCTGGGTATGGATTGGATCTCTATTACCATGCTAAGATTGAATGTAGAGCTAAAGTGGTTTCTTTCCAGAAAAACTTTCAGTTTGTGTACAAGAATGAACCCTTACTATTGATAACATATCAAGAGGCCAATAAACTTCTAAAATATGGAAATGAATGTTACCTTTTGCATATCATTGAAAAAAAGGGAACTGTTTAGATTAATGATGTGCCAGTGGTAAATGAGTATCCTGATGTTTTTCCTGATGAGTTTTCTGGAATAATATCAGATCGGGAAGTTGAATTTATTGTTGACTTAGTTCCTGATGCTAACCCAATTTCAAAACCCTCTTATCGAATGGCTCAAAATAAACTTTTAGAGTTGAAGGAGCAATTGCACGATTTATTAGAGAAAGGTTTCATTCGACCTAGCACATCACCATGGGAAGCTCCTGTTTTATTTGTTAAAAAAATATGGTTTAATGAGACATTGCATTTATTATAGAGCCTTGAATAACATCACTGTTAAGAACAAATATCCTTTGCCGCATATCGATGATTTGTTTGATCAGCTCCAGGGAGCTCATTTTTTTTCAAAGATTGACCTGAGATCAGGGTACCATCATTTGAAGGTAAATGAAGCAGATATTCCAAAGACTGTGTTTTGTACAAGATATGGTCAATATGAATTTGTAGTAATGCCTTTTGGGCTAACCAGTGCACCTGTTGTATTCATAGAACTTATTAATAGAATTTTCCATGAGTTCTTGGAAAAGTTTTTGGTTGTTTTCATTGATGTTATTTTGGTGTATTATAAAAGTAAAGAGGGGGATGAAATACATTTAAGGGTTATTTTTCAAAATTTAAAAGGAAATAAATTGTATTGAATATTCAGAAAGTGTGAGTTTGGGTTGAAAAAAATTTCTTTCCTTGGTTATATTGTTTCTAAATATGAAATAACTATTGAACCTGCAAAAACAAAAGTTGTTGAAGAATGGCCAAGACCCACAAATGTAACCTAGATCTGTATTTTTCTTGGTTTGGAAAGTTACTACAGAAGGTTTGTTGAAAATGTTTCACGGTTATCTAGTCCAATGACTAAGCTAACTCAGAAGGGTGTTAAGTTTATCTGGACAAAATAATGTAATGATTGTTTTCAGGAGTTGAAAAAAAGATTGGTGAATGCTCTAGTTTTGGCACTTCCTTCCAAGAATGGTGAGATTGTTATATACAGTGATGCTTCGTTGAAGGGACTTGGTTGTGTCCTTTTGAAGAATGATCAGGTAATTGTATATGCTTCACGTCAGTTGAAAACTCATGAAGTAAATTACCCTACACATGATTTGGAATTATCTGCTGTTGTTTTCACTTTAAAAATTTAGAGACATCATTTGTATGGAGTAAAGTGTGAAATATATACCGATCACAAATGTTTAAAGTATATAATTAAATAGAAATAATTGAACATGAGAAAGAGGATATGGCTAGAATTAATCAAGGATTATGATTGTACAATTCATTCACATACGGGAAAATAAAATAAAGTGGATGATGCTTTGAGTCGAAAAAGTAATGCTTCATTAACAATTTTGTGTTTGGAACATGATCCTTTGGTTAAAGATTTGATTAACTTTGGAATAAAAGTTTTTGGTGCAGGATTTCATTCTATTTTGTTTCAGGTATCAGTGAAATCTTCTCTATCAGATAGAATCAAGCAATCATAGAAGCAAGACAGTGTGTTGTAGAAAAAGGTAGAGCTGGTTCAGAAGGGTAAGTTGCATGAATTCAACATTGATAATGATTGTGTTTTGAGATTTGGGAAGAGATTGTGTGTGCCTTGTGATTCACAATTGAAGAGAGAGTTGTTATGTGAAGATCATAGTTGTCCGTTTTCAGTTCATCCTGGTAGCACTAACATGTATAGAGATCTTTAAGAGTATTACTGGTGGGATGTAATGAAAAGAGATATTGCTGATTTTATTGTGAAGTGTTTGACTAGTCAGTAGGTTAAATTAGAGTGGAAGTTACCGAAAGGGATGCTTCATCCTTTACTAGTGCTAGAGTGGAAATGTGAAAATATATCCATGGAATATGTTGTGGGATTATCGAAGAAATCTCGAGGTAATAATGCAATCTGGGTTATTGTTAATCGCTTTACTAAATCTGCTCATTTCATTCCTATTCGAGATACTTTCTCTCTATATAAACTTTCTCGATTGTATCTTAATGTGATAGTCAGGTTGCATAGAGTCCCCCTATCCATTGTATCTGATCGTGATCCCAGGTTTACTTCTAACTTTTGTAAAGGCCTGCAGAAGTCGTTGGGTACTGAATTAAATTTTAGTACAGCTTCTCATCCTCAATCAGATGGGCAGTCAGAATGAACAATTCAGACTTTGGAGGATATGCTACATGCTTGTTCGATGGATTATCAAGGAATTTGGGACCAACATCTTTCTTTGGTTGAGTTTTCTTATAATAAAAGTTTTCATTCTAGTATATAGATGGAACCATTTGAGGCATTATCTGGGAAGTGGTGTCGAACTCCAGCTTTTTGGGATGAAGTAGGTTAAAAGAAGTTGATGGGACTAGAATTTGTAGAAGAGTTGGCAGAAAAAGTTCAGCTCATACAGAAACACATGATAACAGATCAGATTAGGCATAAGAGTTATGCGAACAACAATAGGAAGGATCTCTCTTTTGAGGTAGGTGATCATGTTTTCCACAAAGTCTCACCATCGAAAAGTGTGATGTGATTTGGTAAGAAATGAAAGATGAGTCCAAGGTTTATTGGACCATATGAAATTATAAGGAGAGTTAGATCAGTTGCATACCGAGTGGAATTACCTCTGAGTTTATCTCAATTACATAATGTTTTTTATGATTCAATGTTAAGGAAGTACATGCCAGATCCATCTCATGTTTTGAGCCGAGAGGTAGTTTAGTTGGAAGAGAATCTCACTTATGAAGAACAACCAGTCCAGATTCTTGACCATAGAGAGAATGTGTTGTGAAATAAGGTAATTCACCAGTTAACGGTTTTTTGGAAAAACCATATGGTTGAAGAGGATACGTGGGAATCTGAAAATTCTATGAGGGATAAATACCCCTACTTTTTTGATAAGTGAATAAAATTACGAGGACGCAATTCCCAAAAGGGGGTAGGGATTTAACATTCCAGGTAAATAAAGAATAAAACATTTTCATATTTATTAATATTTACGAATTAAATATTAATTTTACTTTAAAGGGGTTGCTATGTTCGATAGTGTACCCGATACGCAACAAAGAGTTTCTTTGAAATCTTACGTTGCACACTAGTAACAAACTAATATTATTTTAAATGGTAGTTAACATGTAGTCGTTGTATTGACGAGAATGAATAGAAATAACTAAAATATTTTTTTATATGTTTGTTAAATTTTTTTACATTTATCCAATAAAGGATAAAGGATTAAAATACGAAAAGAATTCAATTTTAGGCATAGATACTCTAATTTTCACTAAAGGTCCACTTATCACCTTTTGATGGGGAACCATCATTAAATATAGTTTCTTCACTCTTATACATTCTTTTGGACCAAATAAAATTCTCTTTTAGAATCGGGACATCAAAATTTACTTTCTGTAAATTTTTGTTATTTTTCTGATAAAGTTCATTTTGTTAATGAATAGTGAAAAATGTTGTATTTTAATTCAAAACCTATTTTAAATCTAATTTATTTATATAATTAGATTATCGTTTGAATTTTTTTTTAAAGTTAAATTAGAATATATTTTTACCATTTAATCCAATAGTGGTTATTGGAATTAATTTCACTTTGAAATTGGACTTAAACTAGTGTCAATCTTTTGATATATATTGTTTCATAAAAACATGCTATTTCTCCTGAAAGTGGGAATTAATTATTAAATTAATTAATGTAACTAATATGTTTTGAATTTTTTTAAAATATAAATCATTTTGGAATTCGGAATATCAAATATAGCTTAGGGTGGGGTTTTGGTATTTTTCTGAAAATCATCAATTTTTGGTGAATAGTGAATCCACTAAGTGGTACTTAAAAAAACTGTTTTTTAAATGAAATTTCACCACCTCTGTGTTTTGAATTTAAAAAATCCGACATACATGGTTGTAATTAAGAAGTAAAATGTGGTTCAATGAGATTAAAATAATTTTTGGTGAATAGTACCTTTTACGTTTTTAATCGTGATTTGAGGTAATTAGTATAATTTAAGGTAAAAATAATGTTTTAATAATATGAAATGTCCTTGACACATGTCCTACCCTTATTTTATATGTCATGGAAGACTAAGACAATCCATGGTTCAACTTGGGGACCCCATTGAGCCTCTTTGGTAGTAAAATGGCATTAATAACTTTTCATTTAATGTTAAAATAAAAATGTCACAAACATGTGTTGTCTTACTAAAAAAACTTTAAATGGGGTTATACAAGTAATAATTTTGACTATAAATATTCATTAGAAATATAAAAAGATTTACTAAATCATTATATATATTTTTTATAATTTTTATACATTAAATAAATTAAATTATTTATGACACCATGATGATGCAGCAATTACCTCATTATTTAACGATTTAAATAAAATGAAAAGATAATGTAAAATATAAGAACTAAACTTGTCAAAAACCTATTGGATATGACTATTTTTAACTATTATCACCTCATCCTAGAAATATATAATTTTGGGAACTTTAAAATCCAAAAATCATTTTATAATAAAGTAACCTTTTATAACTTTCCAAGAATGCCCCTCCTCTCCTCTTATAAAAGGCCCCCACCTCTACCACCTTACCAACACCTATCAAGCCTTTGGCTCTACCAAACCCTACCCATTTTTTCCCTCCATATCCCTCTATTACTCTGATAAGCCTTAATTTGGGCAGAAGTCTTCTCAAGGAAGCCTTTGATCTCAAATCAAAAAGAGTTACCTGTTTTAAAGGTAGTGTCTTCTCTTGTGTTCTTATGTTTTATTTTGCTTCTCCAACCCCCTAAACTCTTATTATTATTTTCTTTTGTAACAACACCAGTATCTTAAATATACTAATATTTTCCTATGATAATGATTAGAGGTACACTTACACACACATTCATCTAATTGTTAAAGAACATACTGTTTCCGTGAATGGCAAATTTCTGCCTCATGAAATGATGATTTTTCAATATTCTTCTAACACCTTCAAAGGTGGACATTAATATGACTCTATATTTATATATTATATATAATATGTTTAATTTTTCCTTAATCTTATTTATTTTTAATTCATGTCATACCTTTACGGCTTCAATTATGGGTATACGCGATATCTTCATTTTAGGAAGTCCGGACTACCGCCCCCTCAAAGTGATTTGATTCGTTAATGCCATATATGGGACGTATAAAGTATGTATTTAATTATATTATATATGAAATTATACTGGAATTATAATATACCTTTATTTCATTATGATTCCATTCCATAAAATACGAAATAGAAATGAAAGTAGCGTTCATGCGTACGTACGGCTTACCGTCTCCATGAACGGTGCATTTCATTTCTTACCTCTAAATGTTATGTAATATTATAAATGCATGTATATACTGGATATATATGATATATATGATATCTAAATAATAAATATAGCTCTGTATATAATGGATACATGAACAACTTGTAATTATAAAGAGTATTTTTGACTCAAGTACCAATGATCGTTAAAACGACCGTTATCAACTTAAATAATTACATAGTGTTCATGAACTGGTAATAAGTGATATGAAAGGAATAATGAAATCGAAAAAGGTTCTTAAGAAAGTATAAATTAACTCAAGTTTATTATTCAGGAGATTAAAGAGCAATCGAGTCACGTCGGACATTAGTTAAGGGAACTTCTTAACCCAATTTCCATTCTTTGGGTTAATCTCTTACTTTCAAATTATGTCATGATATTATTATGTCCTATCTTGAATTTGTACTTTCATTATGTGTAATTATAGTGAATACACATAATAGATCTATTTTATTTAAAAATGATCTTTGTAAGGGACTTTGTCTCAATCTCCATTCATTGAGGAATATTTTATTTTATACAAAACATTCTTTTATACAATGTATAAACCCCTTTGACTTTTACGCTTATTCAAAATGAATGTTTTTTATATGGAGTGTTTTACTAAATGAAAAAAGGAATTTTTTTGACTTATGTATGTGGCGACAATGACTTCTCCGCCATCGTGACTATTATTTCAGTTTCGGCTTCCTCTACAAGCCATAACCTAACTTTTTTATAAAATGAAAAAATAAATACCGTGTATTACTTTTCTTTTATTTTGGTATTGAAAATGGTTTTCATAATGTTTTTATTTTATCAATGTGTTGTATTGATATCTTGTGATTGAAATGTGTAAATTTTATGTTTCCTTTATGCATTTTTTACATGATATGATTATGTTATGGTTCTTGGGCATTGTTATGAAGACGGGTGGTTCCGTGATAAACAAAGGGAGGGTGAGCCTGATATAGCTTTCCAATGCATTGGGTAACGTGAAGGAGATAAACATTAAGGTTTCTCCAAAGAGATTTAGGGAATATACTGTGAGGGGTATTCCAAATGTAACTATGAGGGTTACTCCCTACTTAAGAATGTTATGAATGCCTCAAGTTGCTTTTATGTATTATGATTTCTATAATTTATTCATGATTTGATGAGGTATGTAAAAGAAATTTTGTCTTATGAGTAAAGTATGATTTCATACCTGGACTAATGTTTTCATTTCGTACTTTTATAT
This sequence comes from Viscum album, assembly GCA_963277665.1. Classification (NCBI taxonomy): domain Eukaryota; kingdom Viridiplantae; phylum Streptophyta; class Magnoliopsida; order Santalales; family Viscaceae; genus Viscum; species Viscum album. The sequence continues at coordinate 1,926,992,155 of OY728130.1, read as the reverse complement.
CCCTTACTGAGCTTTTTATGCTCATCCCATGTTTTTGAAATGTTTTTCACAGGTCAAGGGAAAGGTACATGATGTGATGATAGGGTCAAGGAAGTGTCATGAAATAATCCATGTTTTGTTTTAAATATGTTTCCGTTGATGGGAAAAAAATAATATCTTTTATGCAACCACTTTGTTTAAATGTGAAATGTAATTCATGTTTTATGATCTAATTCTCTAAAACTCTAAACCTGAAAAGATCCTCAATGTGTAATCTTGTAATAACTCAAGATTAAGTAATGTTTAAGGCTAGGGCCTTATATTTACAATCCTCTTCATACTTATAAAACATATTACTTTAGATAATAGATACCAAAAATATTTCCTTATATCCCTTATCACATTATATACTCCATGTTTTGATCATGAATCCAACCTTGGAATCCTTTTTATGAAAACCTACGGAGGCTATCTAAAGAAAGAGTGTTGTTCTCTCCTGGTAGTTTATATTTTATTTCTTCATTAACCTTCTTAAAATATTCATAAATTATTATTACATGATAGTATCTATATCTAAAATATAATGAGATGTTATTTTTTAATGTAATAAACTATATTAACCTCCACTTTCATCAAATTGGAAGTGAAACTATCGATTCTGTATACAATAGACTACTGTCTCACAGATCATCATAATTTTTTTTCATAAGAAAATATCAAGGATAAATATAATGATGCATTTAAATTATATATATTTGTATATGTGATATTTTTTAAAATAATATACTTATGTATCTATAATATCGAATAAACCATAATAGTTTTCTTTCCTTGTATATTTTATAACATCTCTCATATTTACGAAAGACTATATCAATGTAATAAGATGTGATTATTTTTTTTACATATGATATATATTTATGGTAATAATGATAAATTTAATTATCCTGTTTGATATGTATGAAATCATAATTATTCTATAATGATGACATATTATTTAACATTATTTTATTTCATTATTCAAAAAATGAAATCATATCTTACGCCTACAGACAACCAACCATCTCCATGAATGGTATAATTAATTTTTTTCCATATATAACATTAATGGATTAATAAGAATGGATATATGATGAATATAAATAATAATTATATCAGTTATAAAATTTTAATGATTATAGAACCATTATCAATGTAAAAGGATTGAAAATACCAAACCAAAACATACATTTAGAACAAAGAAATTATTACTGAAACATGATTTTAACAGGGAGATGTTTATAAAAAAGTAATAAAAAGTCTTAATTAAATAATATATAGTATGATATATATATAGGTATATTGGTTTAATATATCTATATAAAACTTATACTTTTTATATAGGATGTTCGAACGTGTAAGAAGTTATTTGATAATTTTGGTTAGAGATTTTGGTCTCAATTTGACTTTTTTGGGATATATGTTATGTTATTCACATATCTTATATTATGAGATTTATATAAGACCCATTTGACATGAAATATCATGAATTTATTTATTATCCAGATATTTTTTATTTTTTTACTTTTATTCTTTCAAGGGTCTTACAATTCAAATGTTACCAAAGTAGTAAGCTATTTATGATACAATCTCATTTTATATCGAGATAATTTATATTTATAAATATAATGATGAACTCTTATGATCTATATATAAAGAGTAACACGAAGTTTATTATCCTATAGATATTTTATGTATATACTTTTCTTCCTTTAATTTTTCACACTTTATGTACTCAAGAGTCCATGAGGTTGTTTTTAAGTAAAACCCACATTATTTCTCTCTTCAGTCGGAAATCATTTTTCAACAATGTCCTTATTTTACAAAAATATAATAAATAAATTTTTAATATTCTTCAAATATTGGTTAAATTAATTTTACTTGGGTTTTTTCATTTTACAAAAAAAAATTAATAAAATCTTCTTGTCATTTTCTATATGAGTTACTTTTGGAATTTTACTGAAAATGTGAAAGGAATATATTTTTTAACATGTATGAGAGGAATAGTAATTCTCACTATCATGAACACTAAATGATTTAATTCTTCATTTACAGTTTTATAATTTTGTGTTTTAAATAAAATTATTTCCTTGATATTTTTGAAATTCTTTTTTTTAAACTTGTTTTTCAAAGATACAAGGATATTTTCTTAATGAACTGTTTTAAGTGACCTTTTAAAATCATTTTCTATATAAGATGAAATCGTTATATGTTTCATAATATTCACCAGGTATTTGATCCAATGATAATTTATATATTATTTTTCTGATATATTTTATGTTATGATAAAATTATTTTTATGAAAACATTAATTTTTCCATGGTTTAAGGTATGACTAAATGATGAAATGTTTATGAATACACTTTCGTTTTTATAGGTTATAATGTCGTAAAATGTTTATGAAAACCATTACTTCATGGGTAATGATATGATTTAATGTTTTATGATATTGTGGAATACATATATATAGTTTTAATTAAGTGATACTGGTTACATTATAACCAAGGACAATAATGACATTATAACCAATGATGGTGGTAATGTCACAACCAAGAATAGGTGGTACTTATATATCCCTAAAACTAATTGGTAAATATATGATATATGATGGGATAAAAGTCAAAGGGATTGGGAGTGAACCCTGTTAGGTAGGTGAATTCTTTTCACTATGATGGTCTTGGGAATGAACCTTTACTACTCTGATGGTCTAGGGAGTGAACTAATTCCTCTATGATATAAGAATCAAATAGTATATTACTATAAAGGAAATGTTTTTCTTTGAATATGTATTTGAAACAAATCTATGTTTTATTGTAGTATTATGTTTACCAAGATCATATTATTTTATTCCATTATTATTCATGTCTTATAAATAGAAAATATTTATTCCATGACCCATGATTATGATCTATGATATTTGGGGTATTGTTTTCAAATGTTATTTTTTGGTTCTCATACACATATACTGTAACAACCCTACTTTTATTATAAACATACACCTAATTTATTACATAAAGTTTTGTCATGATAAAACATGGAAGATAGAGACGTCTCGGGTCTTTGGGTCTTAGGAACATTACATAACAACTTAAAACATGAAACACAACATATTTATTGAAAACATCATTTACATGACCACTACATTCCCTCATACTTAGCATTGTATTGGATGTCCTAAATACATGAATAAGAATAGGGTGATCAATAAAACCCAGTAAGGGAATAAACATGGAATAACATGAGGAATACAATACATGTTAGACAATGTGCATATCAATGGAGAACAAGAGAAACATGAACATAAAGGCATGACAAAGCATGATAATCATAACCTGGAAATGTGGCTACAACAATTAACATGGAATTAGTATGTGCCAAGGCTCATTGGACAAAGAGCATTAGTAAACCCTCATTGCACCCGATGCATTAGTAAAACCTAGTTGCACATGAATTAGCATGTGTTAACACTCATTGCACATGACATATCATGATACTATATTATACCCAATGCATTGGAGCGCTATTAGGGCGCATCCTTCTTGATCATTTCATTTCTTGCATAAGTGTGCCACATGGATCATATAACATGGAATCAATCAACATTATAAGTTATTCCAAAATTAAATAATGAGGAATAAATACATGAAATTACCATTCAAAATGAATATGTTCATAAAGGTTATTACCCTTGATAGTGACATGGGAATGGTTTTCACTACACAATGATCTTGGCTTAGAAAAATGAGGTGCAATTTCGGCAGCAAGATAGTGTGATATAAGGATTCATTAAAGTGGTTGATGTGAGATAAAAGTATGTCTCATCATATGTACGTGAAATGGACAGTAAGAGGGTCATATAGATACAAGTCCCAACAAACATAATGTAATTTATATTCATAATAAAAAAGAATTACTTGGATGTAAAAGAGGAGAGAGAAATCTCTCATGGAATTTCATCATGGTAATAGTGTACATGGGAGGCATTAATGAGAGAGAAATGGGTCTCCCATCTTCCAAACAAAAAAATGGAAACATGGGGGAGGTGAGAAATTATACCCCAACATTTTCAATTGAAAACAAAAAGGGAATAAAAGAATAATGGACAAAAATGAGAAATGAAGATATCCCTTACTTGAAAGTGAGATCCCAAAAGTTTGGGAGAGGCTTGAGAGAGGATTCATGGGATCTTGGGGCACCTTGGGAGGATTACAAAGAGAGTAGGGCATGTTTTAGTTGAACTCCAAAGGATTTTCCTGAAGAGGAAGTGGGAGATTGGGTGGGTTTATATAGGAAAGGAGAAGGAATTCTTTATTATTTTGGTTTGGGACACCTCACATTAAACTAATAAAAACCACAAAACAGCCCATGGTTTTTACCCATGGTTTTTTCCAAGGGGAGTGGAAAAAAAAAATTTCTGAGGCCAATGTGCTATCTTCTTAAAATAATAGTGTTTCTTACGTATAGATGAGTCGCACTCTCAAGGAAAACAATTTAAAATGACAAAATGTTTTCTATGTCATGGAGGGTCTACTAAAGATTTGTAAAAAAACAAATCTAAAATTACATTATTTTAATTCTATAACATATATTTTCTGAACATAATTTTTATAGTATTTTATTACATAACTATTGGGTTATTATGATGTAACAAAACACATTATATATTCAAACAGTATTTAATGTTTACCCAAAAATTTGACAGTCTCGGAAAATTATGAAAAATTTACCGTTGGATAATTGGGCATCATATTTCCAAAAATAATATTCATTTTATATAAATAATTTTATAAATATTTCAATTTTTAATTTTAAAATAATAATCGACATTTACCAAAAATTCATGGGTTTCGACAAAAACAACATTCAATCCTTAATAAGAATTAAAATTATATTCATAAAATTATACGATCAATTATATTTAATATGAATTAATTTAATAATAATAATTTTTTATTAAAATATTTTTTAATTAAAAAATCCATTAATTCATTTAAATAGATTTCTTAGTATAATATTAACTATAAATACTATTTGTTCTTAAAAAACTATTTATAAAGTAACAATAACAAAAATAATTAACATTATTTATACAAAAATAATCTACATAGTCATAGTGCTAGGGTCTTATTAAATAAAACCTTATAACACCAACATAAGACTGAAGGGTATGGTGTGTGATGGTGACAGACTATTGGGGTGGATTAGATAACATCGCTCGAGCAGTAATCTCTATTAACTTCCACTTCTCCTATAGTCGGTTCCGCTCAAGCATAAAGTGTTCACGCTCTTCTTGGGATTGGTCAAAGAGATAATCCCAATGATGACACTTCCGTTCTGAGATCCGAAAAATGGTCTTTGTATGGGTCAAGTCTACTAGATGACTCCATTGCTTCCTTTTTCTAAGAAAATTGGAATTTTTAAAGCCCTATATTTATAATAATCATGTGATCACTATTCAATGGCTATATTAGAAATGGTCACAATTCATAAAAGTATTTTAAAATCTAGAAACATAAAACCAATGAAGATCATATTTTATATAACCATAATAAAACATTTAATTAAATAAAGATGAATTTCCATAAATGAAAGTTCGGGTCGTTACAATCTTCCCCCTTTAAGAAATTTCACCCTCAAAATTTTCTTTTTCCCACTCTAAAAAAATTTGGGTAACTCTACATCAACACTTCCTCCGATTCCCACATCGCTTCTTCAAACATGTGGATTTTTCAGAACACCATGATGAGGGGAATTGTCTTATTTCATAGAACTTTTTCTATCTTCATAGGTTTCTCTTTATAAGAAAGATCATCCTTTGGTTGAACTACCTCTGAAGAGACTACATGTGAAGGGTCTGGTATTTACTTCCTTAAGAGGGATACATGAAAGAAATCATGTACTTTTACCCTGGTAGGTGGAAGTTCTAGACGATAGGCCACAACCCCAACATGATCAAGAATCTTGTAGGGGTCGATGTACCTAGGACTTAACTTCCCTTTCTTTACATATCACATGAATTTCTTATTTAGAGATATTCATAGAAATACCATATCTTCAACATTAAACTAAAGGTCTCATCGATGGTTATCTGCATAACTCTTCTATCAATTTTGGGCTACCTTGATATGCAGTTGAATGGTTTTCATCTTCTCCACCATTTCTTCGACCATTTCTCATCCTAGCAGCTTACGCTCACCGACTTCATCCCAACACGTCAGTGTTATGAACCTCTTCCCATATAGGGCTTCATAATGTGCCATTCGGATTCTTGAGTGGAAACTGTGATTGTAGGATAATTAAAATAGAGGAATATGTTGATACCAACCTCCTTTAAATTCCATTGAATATGATCTTAACATATCTTCGAGTGTCTGAATAGTTCACTCAGATTGTCCATAAGTTTTGGGATGATTGACCATACTAAATTTCAATTCAATATCTAGATCATGTTCATGACTCTTCCAAAACATAGTGGTGAAGCTTGGATCTCGATCTAATACAATAAATTGTGGTATTCCATGTTGCCTTACCACTTACTTGAGGTATATCTGTGCCAATTTATCCAATTAGAAATCCTCCCGAATTACAATGAAGGGTGCAGACATTGTAAGATGATCCACAACAACCCAGATTGCATTTTTTCCTTTGGATGTCTTCAGAGGTTCGGTGAAAAAGTATGCGGTGATGTTATCCCATTTCTATGCTAGTTTGAGCAATGTTTGCCTCATCCCCTTATACTTCTGCCTCTCTACCTTCACTTTCGGACACACCAGGCACTTTGATGTATACTCATCGATCTCCTTCTTCGTATTATCTTACCAATACTTCTCTCTGAGATCTCGATACATCTTTCTGTTTCCTGGGTGAATAGACAAATTTGAACTGCATGCATCATCCAAGAGTTCCTTCTTCATCTTTGGACTTGATGGAACATATATTATTTTCCCAACTCTCTTAATTTCTTCTTCATTAACATTGATCTTCAAGGATTTCTCTTTTCTGATAGCTTCCACTTTCTTCTGAATTCTTACATCATCCTTTTGAGCATCCTTTAACCTTTCCAAAAGAGACTGTTGAGCAATCATTTGTGAAAGGATTGATTATGTTCTCTTATTTATGATTCCCATGTCTATCTTCGTCAAATATAAGAAAATTGCATCCTTCTCAATTATCATCAGTGATTGAATTGTTGGGTCTTTTCTACATAGAGCATCTCCCACCTTGTTCGCTTTCCCAAGGTGGTAATAAATTGTACATTCATAGTATTTGATCAACTCTAACCATATTCATTGGCGCATTTTCAACTCTTTCTGTGTGAATATATACTTTATGCTTTTATGGTCTGTATATATTTCACACTTCTCCCCAATATATATAATACTGCCAAATTTTAAAAGCAAAGATCACCACAGCCAACTCCAAATCATTTGTTTGATAATTATTCTCATGAATCTTAAATTTACTTAAATCATAGGCAATGAATTTTCATTTTTCATCAACAGACATCCTAGGACCTTTTTCAAAGCATCAATAAATACCAAAAAAGTACCCCACATATGGGTAAAGTGAGAATGGGTGCATTGATAACCTCCTTTTTAACTCCTTCAAGTTTTCTTCGCATTCATCACTCCAAGAAAACATTACTCTCTTCCAAGTTAGCATGGAATGAAGGTTGGACAATCATGAGAAATTTCTCACCAATTATTGATAATATCTAGCTAACCCCCAAAAGCTATGGAAATCCATTACCAATGCTGGGCTCAACCATCCCTCTATTACAGCTGTTTTGTAGCAATCCAGAGATATCCCATTACTTGTGATGATATGGCCCAAGAATGAGACATCCTTCAACAAAAAATCACACATGTTGTACTTTTCATTGATATTATCCTTTCACATTGTCTCTAGTACAATTCATAGATGCTACTAATGATCCTCCTTGGTTTTAGACTATATTAGAATATCATCTATAAAGACTACCAAAAATTTATTGAGGTTATCTCTAAAGACTCTATTCAACAAGTCCACGAAGATTGTTGTAGAATTAGTGAGTCCTAAAAGCATTACTATGAATTCATAGTGCCCGTATCTTGTACAAAAAACAGTCTAGGGAAAATCTTCTCACTTCACCCTTACTTGATAATATACAGACCGAAAATATACCTTGGAAAAGTATTATGCTCCATGAAACTAATCAAACAAGTCATCAATTCGTGGGATATGATACTTTTTCATTATCATTATTTTGTTAAGCTCACAATAATCGATGAAAAGGAGCATTGACCCATCCTTCTTCATGAAGAAGAGGACTGGTTTACCCCATGGTGTTGCACTTGGTCATATAAACCCTTTATCTAGATTCTCATGTAGTTGTTTTTTTATCTCCTCCAAATATACGAAAACCATTCTATTCAGAGTCTTGTATATTAGAAACACTCTAGGTATAAGATCAATTGAGAATTCAAAATCACTTCTAGGAGGAAGACTACAAAATTCCTTGTGAAACACATCGGCGAATTCCCTCACAATAGGAATGTCTTCAAGGATGGTTTCATTCTTATACTCAATCATTTGATCTAGATAAGCGTGCTAATTGGGGATTAATATCCAAACTTGAGATGAACGGGCTAAAGAAGATTCATCTTCCAACTAGCACTTTTACAAAATCGGGGGGTCAATTCTCCACATGGATAGTGATTTCCCTCTCACAGTAATTAATGTTGGATCTATATAGGGAAAACCAATCCATGACAAGAATTTTATCAAAATCCACCAGATAGAGTTTGATAAGGTTTAATGGGAAGTTCAATCCACCAATTATGATAGGGAAGGAGTTATATCCATGGGATGAAATGATTTCCCCATTTGTCATACTCACCGACATCATTACTTCTATGATTTGTGGTGGTGCTGGGATTGTTCTACTAAACTTTTGGGATATAAAAGAATGCGTAGAACCTAAAGAAAAAATTATGTTTTCTATTATTGAATGAATGACTAGCATACCTATCACCACTTCATTATTGGGGTTCAATTCGTCATTATTGATGGAAAAAGTTATCCCTTTCTTTCATGGAGGTTGTTGGTTGCCTCTGAAAACCCTTGGCTTAGGGAACTAATTTTTAAGATTCTTTGGTTCATTGTAGTTGTAGAAATGAACAACCCATTGAGGTTAGAACGGAGCATTCCTCTCCTATATTGAAGACAAGGGTTTTTCTAATAAGGAGTTAACAGCTAGGTACCATTCTCTTCCACACCAAAAGCATTTCCTCATCCCCTTTAGGCAATTTCCAAGGTTCTTCTTTCAGCACCTATGGTAAGTGGGGTGCTAGATCTTCTTAGAACTGTTGGATTTATCCATCAGACCGGCAGTATTGATTTCTACCTTATGCTTATCATCCCCATTATACCTCTGAGATTATCCAATCTCCATTTCATCCTTGAGGACCCATCGGACAATTTCCTCATAGCTGTCGAAGTCACGGATCACCAGCATGTTCTGTGTGATAGGTTTAATCCCACCAAAGAAGTGGTCAACCGTGAATTCAGGGGTAATGACAAAGACGGAGGCATATCACGCAAGCCTTATGATGTTTAACTCGTATTATCTAATAGATTATTCATCTTTTTTAATTTGTTAAATGAAGTCCCTTTCTATTTTAATTCGGAGGGTGCATAGAAAATATTTATCAAAAAACATCTTTCGGACATCCTTCCATTTCAATGCATTAATCTCCTCCTTAGGATTTCTATTTTTTCTCAACATCCACCATTGATCAGATTCACCCTCCATTTGATAAGAATCCAAGAGAACCTTCTTTTATTCATAACATTGAAGTATAGAAAATATATTTTCAATGGAGTTGATCCATTGTTTGGAAATTGAGGGATCAAACGATCCATTAAACGTAGGAGTCTTTTGTCTCATGAATATCTTGATAGCAACTTGTTCTTTTTTGGAGGGTGAACATTACTCTTGACCCATGTTTCTATTCAAATCATGAGTTAACTGATAGAGTATCATGACAAAGTTTGTGATTCCTGCTCCCATCAGATTGGGCATCTCATTTGAGAAGTCATCACATTGGTCTTCACAACAGTTGTTTGCCTGAGTCCTCCTAATATTGGACAATGGCTGGAATAAATTAAAAGTTAAGGGTAACAAATAAAGGGTAATCCAAGGACAAAAATGATGACTTATAAATAACTTTTATTTCCTTTACTTATGAATCTATAGGCTTCATTCTATGTTATCTATGATCTACTTTCTAACAAATATTCATAGGGGAATTTTTTTAAGTCCATTAATAATGGTTTATACTAAGCTTGTGAATTTACCAAAGAATATCCCTTGGGAGTGTCATAACAAAGAGTGCAGTAAGGCCCATTGTCATTCACCAGTTCCCATTCAAGTCTATCTCAAAGTGGTGTTTTGTGTTTTACCCCTAGGATACATTTGTGCCAGAGCCGCCTCTACCTACTCCTATCCAGACGGGTATGTATTTTCATGATAAAACACATAATTATTACTCACCAGAACATAGGGATGTTTTTATTTTACATTGAATTGTCTCTAAGGATTCACTAGGGTTTTCTAATCCTAATCCCCAAAAATAACTATACCTATCTTTTGATACAAACTATAACAACCCTGGTTTTATTACAAACATAAACATGATTTATTACATAAACTCTTCACTTGATGAAACATGGATGATCGAGAGTTATAATATCCTTGGGGCTTAGGAACATTAAAAACAACTTCAAACATGAAACACAACATCTTTATTGAAAACAACCATTACATGACCACTACATTCCCTCATACATAGCATTGCATGGGATAACATAAGAACATGCATAAGAAAAGGGTGAACTATAAATCCCTGTAAGGGAATAAACATAGAATAACATGAAGAATAAAATACTTTTTATACAATAGTAATTTCAATGGAGGAAATGAGAAACATGAACATAATGACCTGATAAATCATGATAATCATAAAATGGAAATTTGGCAACAACACATAACATGGAATTAGCATGAGCCAAGTCTCATTGCACATGGAGCCTGAGTAAACCCTCATTGCACATGAAGCACGAGTAAACCATCATTGCACTTGAATTATCATGAGTCAACACTCATTGAAAATGACTTATCATTAAAATATAATTTACCCAATGGATTGGAGCACTATCAGGGAACACCCTTCTTAAACATTTAATTTCATGCATAAGTGTTCCACATGGATCATATTACATGGAATCAATCAACATCAATAGTTATTACACGACTAAGTAATTTTTAATAAATACATGAAAGTAAAATTTAATATGTATATGTTCATAAAGTTGAATAACCTTGATAGATACATTGGAATGCTATTCACTACAGAATGATCTTGGCTTGAAAAAATGCGGTACAATTTCGGCAGCATAACGGCATGACATAAAGATTCATGAAAATGGTTGTTGTTATAAAAAATGGTTTCTCATAATATGTAAATAAAATGGACAGTAATTTGGTCAGATAGATACATGTTCCAACAAATTTAATGGAATTTATATTCATAATACAAAAGAATAAATTGGATGTAAAAGAGGAGTGAGAAATCCCTAATGGAATTTTGGCATGGTAATGGGTGTACATGGGTGGAATTAATGAGAGAGAAAGGGGACTCCAATAATCCAGAAATAATGAGGTACGTATGGGGGAGGTTTGAATAAATACCGCAAAATTTGTAATTGAAAACAAAAGGGCATAACAACTTAATGAAAATTGGAAAAAAAATGAGAAAGGAAGAAATCCCTTACATGGAAGTGTGACACCAAAAGCATGGGAGAGGCTTGAGAGAGGCTTCTTAGGATCTTGGGGAACCTTGGGAGGATTTCAGAGAGAGGAGGGAAGGGTTTGGTAAAACTCCAAAGGCTTTGAGTGAAGAGGAAGTGGGAGCAAGGGTGGGTGTATATAATAATGGAGAGAGAATTCTGTATTATTTAGGTTTGGGACACCTCACATTAAACTTATCAAAATCAAAAATGAGACCAAGGTTTTTCCCATTGTTTTTTCCAAAGGGGAGTGGAAAATAATATTTTATGAGTCCAATTTCGTAAATTCTTAAAAAATAGTGTTGATTATGTAGAGATGAGTCGCACTCTCAAGGAAAACAATTTATAAAGACAAAATGGTTTATATGTCTTGGAGGGTCTACTAAAGCTTTGTAAAATAAATAAAACAAATATAAAATCACATTATTTTAATTATAAAACATATAATGGTTGAACATAATGTTTATAGCATTTTATTACAACACTACTAGGTCATTATGATGTCATAAAACAAATTATATATTTAAACGGTATTAATTTTTTACCCAAAAATTTGACTATCTCAGAAAATTATAAAAAATTAAAATTTAGATATTTTCGAAATTATGATTCCAAAAATAATATTCATATTATCTAAATAATTTTATAAATATGTGAATTTTTACTTTTAAAATATATACCGACATTTACCGAAAATTCATGGGTTTTGACGAAAATAGCTTTCAAACATTAATAAAAATTACAATTGTATTCCTAAAATTATTTGATCATTTGTATTTAATAAAAAGAAATTTCATAATTATAATATTTTATTAAAATATTATTTAATTCAATAATCCAATAGTTCATCATAGTAGATTACTTAGTCGAATGTAAACTAAAAATACTCTTTATTCTTTAAAAACAATTTACAAAGTAAGAATAATAAAATGAATGCACATTATTTATACAAATACAATATACATAGTCATAGTACTGGTATCTTGTTACGTAACCCCTTGTAAAACCCACATAGGACCGAAGGGTATGGTGTGAGATGGTGACAGAATCTTGGGGTGGCTCGGAGAACATCTCGTAGTCAGTTCTGATCATGCTTAACGTGTTCAAGTTTGTATTGGACTTGGTTAAGAGTGAAACCAAACGATGCCACCTCCTTTTTGAGCTCCAAAAATTGGGCTTCGTATGGGAAAAGTCTATTAGATGAGGCCATTGCTTCTTTTTTTTGAGTAAATTGGATTTGTTAAAGCCCTCAATTTGTACTAATCATGTGATAAATGTTCAACGACTATGTTAGAAATGATCAAAAATCATAATGGGATTTTAAAATCTAGAAACATAAAACCAATGAAGATCACATTTTATATAACCATAACAAGACATTTAATTAGATCAATAAGAATTTTCATTAATGAAAGATTGGGTCATTACATATACTAATATTATTTTAATAACCCCCTTTATTACCCTTACTGGTCATCTGATCTCACCCTTTATTATGTTTCTTTTCTGTTGGTTATAAATAAAATTTTTATGTATGATAGGTGTAATAAGGGTTCCAGTTTTGAATAACTTTATGGGGGATGTTGTAGTTTACCTATGAAAAAGTATTTTATGTATCCATGTTTCTAAAGGCATCATACCTATAGTATTCTAGAATAGATCATCATGTTATGTAAGTAATATTCACTTGTTATGATGTAATATTTATATATGATAATTCTTGATCATTATAGATGGATTCAGATTATGGTTTTGTTAACCTTTAGAAAATATAATGGGGAAACATTAGTGAGAATCCTAAGGATATGATTAATTATTAGAAAATATCCTCAAAATTTTTTAAATTATGGAGATATTGGTTTTTTTAAAATTGAAACCCTCTCTGGATACTAAAAGTGGATGTGAATCTAGTATAGTTATACCTTGAGGTATTAACCCAGAAATGGATGCATTTGGATTTGACTCAATCGTTACTTTGTGAATGATAATGGGCCTCACTTCCCACCTATTTTGACCTCTCATGGGATATGTTTTTTAAATTCAAAAGTTATTTATGAACCATGATGAATAATTTTAATAATAAGATGAATGAATTTAGATAAACCATAATTTTCATAAATTTAAAATATGGTTCCCTGATTTATCCATCATAGAAATGATTTTTTAGATTATGTGGTTCCCTACTATGATTATTGTTGACCACACAATTTTTATCTAATTTAGTTGACAGATAGACCCCAATGGAATAATATTAATAATGAATGTAAAGAAAATTCCTTCTATTTATCCTTAGGTTGGAGTTTTAATATATAATCTCATGTTTATGATTACAAAAATATCTTAAGTGATGAATTTAGATGAACATCAAAATTATTAAACAAGGGAATACAATTCTATTGATTCCTACATGTGGTAAAAAATATATATTTTAGTAGTTTAGATAATCCACTAGTTTATGAGAAATGGATATATACCATTAAGATTTAATTTTCCATTCTCCTATGTTTGGATCATGAAAATTTTATTTTTGTAATGTATCCATTGGAAGGAGAGTCAGATCAAAGGTGGAATCATATCAAAAATATGAGGAAATATGATGAAATTAACTCCACGGTGTGTGATGAGTACAATATATTATTTTTGAATAATTAATTTTTTTACATTTTATTATAAAAATATAAAATGAATTTATTGAGCTAAAACAGAAGGATAATGAATCAGTTGGGACTAATGAGGTAAATTTTACAATACTTCTGAAGTATGCTTCTTGTATAATCATACAACATGAAATTAATATTGATCAATTAATTAGTGGATTAAAAAGATTTATCTTTATGGGATTTTACATAAGGGAAATAATTATTAATAAATAAATCATTCGATACTTTATCCTGGTCGAAATGGTAATTGGATTTTCCTATAAATAATATTGTTTCGATAAGAAAATAAATATGGAATTGAATGGAATCTCTATAAAATATGGACAGAAGATGGTGACACATAATTTATGAACATTTTGTGGAAGTGAACATAGAATAAATTGTATTAAGGGGACTAGAAAATATTTTATATGAGGAAATCAAGGACATCAGGATATTGAATTCTTATGTAATGGAAAAAAGTCAACTAATGATGCAAATATAAAGGAAACTCTATATAATGCACCACCAACACACTAATGTTTCTAGATAATGGAGTTAAATAATTATTGAAACAACATCCAAAATAGTAATTTTAATGATGATGATCTATTTAATATTCCTCTTAAGATAAGAGATAATGGGAAATATCACTTGTTCATTATTTCAAATTAGTGTTTGAAAACGGAATGGTAAATGATGCACTCACCATCCACTCTGGAATTCCCAATGTTATATTTGAATCTAGATTAACATACTATTTTATATCTATCAAAATTTATAAGGCAATACTAATACAACTAGAGTGAATAGATGTAAAATTAGTAGTGAAATTACCTAATAATACTATGATTTCCTCTTAATTCTATCATTCAACA
Organism: Viscum album; assembly: GCA_963277665.1. Taxonomy (NCBI): domain Eukaryota; kingdom Viridiplantae; phylum Streptophyta; class Magnoliopsida; order Santalales; family Viscaceae; genus Viscum; species Viscum album. The sequence continues at coordinate 1,926,976,791 of OY728130.1, read as the reverse complement.
TTAGTTAATGTTTATGGAAATATACTACTTAAAAATATTTTTATTCTCCCTTTGTTTGAATTTGATGTTATCTCATGAATGAATTTAATTTTTCTATATAAATACCATATAATTTGTTGATAATGGGAATTCACATTTGATATTCCAATCTAACCAAAGATTATTTATCAGTGGGAGGACAAAAATAAACTTCGTATGGAAATAAAATTCCTTGTATATGTTTTTATTACTATTCATAAAGTTATTTTTATCTCATATAGTTGGGGAGAAACTCATCTATTAGAATAACTTGTTTTGATAATCCCAAATCATGTTTTGATAATCCCAAATATTTTTTTCATTTAAGTGAGAACCATGTTTTCGTTCTATGAAAATTACGTTTCTTTAATGTTTCAAGTTTCTATAGAGTAATATTCATATACTCTCAATCTCACTTCTTGATTGGTTAAGCTTACAGTGAAATATTTATCTATGTACAAAGGTCAACGGTACAAAGGTCACCGATACAAAGGTCACCGATACAAATTTCACTGATACAAATGTCACCGATACAAATGTCACCGATACAAAGGTCACCAGTACAAAGGTCACAGATAAAAAGGTCACCGCTAGGAAGGTCACCGATACAAAGTTCACTGATACAAGGTTACTGATACATGGTCACAGTAACAAGGTCACCAATTCAAGCCAACAGTTGAAGGTCACAGCTAAAGGTCACTGAAGGAAGGTGACAGTTGTATGTTACTGATGTGCACCTGATGTTGAAGCCTACCGATGTGAAGGCTACAATTACCAGTCTACCAATACCCTTAATTTGTAAAATTCTTGATATTTTACTAATGATCATATTTTATAACTTTAATTCTTCTGAAATAATTAATATTTTTTTAGACATATTTGGTGACCATATCCTGACAGTAATTGGTACGACAAAGATTGAACATGATGTACGTACTCCTATTGTTGGACCTCAAATATGAAAGAAAAATAACAAATAATATGAATATATATATGGGGGCACAGATAAAAAAATATGAAGTGAATTTCACAAGTCTAATGCATAAGGAAGAAACTACTGGAAACAAGGAAGAACCTTTTTCGAGCACCTTCACTACGAGCCCCTAAAACTACAAGAAGATCATTTCAAAAAAAATAACTTGAGGTTGGCTTCTGTGTTTCTTAAACTTTCAATAAACTCAAGAAGCAGAGCACTCAACTTCTAAAAGCTAGTATTTGGAGGTACGACTTCTTTTTTGAAGACAACTTCTGGAGATAGACTCAAGCTTCAAATTATTCAAGGATTCAAGAGCTGAAATGCAAACATATAGAGCCTTCTAAACACTATCGCATCATAATTTCTCTATTATGTTTTTTTCTTTGTTTTACATTTCTGTGAAGTGTGTTTTCATGATTCACACACTGTCTATTATACTAGAACTGGAGGATATTGAATTTCCTTACATTAAAACTCACTTACATTTTGTTCCCATGTAAAACTATTGAAGAGACCGTGTGTAGCCTCTGTTTTTTTCTTTCTCGTGAAGAATAGTGGTAGAGGGTGTGAACCCGGGACAGTTTGTGAAAACTATTTTAAACCCCGATACAGGTTGTTTATAAAGTTTATTTATTCAAACTTCTTGGTGGCAGGTGATCACCAAGTGGACAGGACTACGTCGCGGCTTGAGACTGAACCTCTTGTTTATATTGTTGTGCTATTCCTCATATACTCTGTTTTATTTTTTCCACTGTTTATATTTTTCAAAGACAGAAAACTATTTTTTACATTCACTCTGATAGTTAGTTTTGGTTAGTTTATATATATTCTTAATTCAGTAAACATGTTTCAAAAGATGAATTATTGATTGCATTGATTCAACTGAAAACTAATCAACCTTAGAGAAACATATTGAGTAATTAAACATTTATATCTCTATAGCCTTAATTGATAGGGCTATTTTGAATTGGTGGATTTTATCATATTTTTTTAACATGAATTTTAATTGGAACTCAATTCACCCCCCCCCCATGAGTATCTACTTCTACCAATATTTGGTATCAAAGTAAGGTTTAGTTTGTTTTTCTACTAACTAAACTGTTGTGAAACCTGTCAAATTCTTTTCAACTATTATTTTAGTTGTATCTTAATGATCTTAAAATATCTGTCATATCTAAATTTTCAGTTCTTTAAATTCTAAGTAACAATATATATAGAGTTGAGGGTGCTGCTACTAACATGCCACCTTTATTTAATGGTAATAACTATGCTCGATGGAATTTAAAAATGAAATTGTATCTAGAGAGCATGTGACCTAAAATCTGGGACACGATTGAAGAAAAATATGTACTACCTGCTACATCTATGGATACATGGTCTCTGTTGACTAAATCCACATATAATAATAACTGTAAATCAATAATTTCCTTGAACTATTCTAAAAGTTATGATTAATTAAGTAGAATATCTGCATGTAAAACTGTATATGAAATTTGGGATACTTTATATATTTATCAAGAGGTAATAACTAATGTTTATGAAATGATATTAAATACATACACTATTAAATATGATAATTTTAAAATGAAATCTGATTACCCTATCTCTAAAATTTAACTCAGGTTCAATGAAATAGTGAACACCATGAGTCTGATTGGAAGACCAGTGGACCGAAAGGACCAAATCATGAGACTGCTTCGATCCCTACCTGATAGATGGAGGGGAACATCTGTTTCTATTCAATAATCTTGTGACATAAGCAAGCTACCATGAAAGAAACTAATTGGAAAGCTTATGATGTATGATGAAGAGCTTAAGGTGAATTAAGAAGTCGATGAAGAACCAAGGAAGAAGTTAGTAGCATTCAAGACTACTACCTCAAATTGGAAAGACAATGAAAAAGTTCATGTTCCTATAGATACTTCCACAAGTTAAGACTCATACTATAGAAGTGATGATGAGATGGCTCATCTTGCAAGAAGGTTCAAAAAGTTATACCGAAAGTATAAATTATTTATGAAGTCAAACTACAAGGGAAACTATGATAGTAGAGGACAATGGAATAAAGACAGAAAATGTAATGACAACCCAAATTAAATAATCTGTTATGAGTGCAAATAAAAAGGGTATGTGAAGGAAGACTGTCCCAATCTAAAATTTAAGAATAAATATGAAGATAATGGAAAGGGTTATAAAAATTATATGAAAGATACTTGGAGTGCTTCAGAAGATAGCTCAAGTGGATCTAATTCTTCTATTAGCGAACTGAACAATCATGCCAACTTATGTTTCATGACAGAAACATCTGAGGTAACACTTAATTCTCTTATACATAATGCCTATCATTTTGGGAATAAGAGTGAATCACATAATGATAAAGATATGACTAATGATGAATTATTTGAATACTATGAAATGCTTGAGGTTACCTTTAATGTGATCAAGGAAAAATATAAATCATTAAAGAGACAACATGCTTTAAATGAAAATTATAAGTCAAATCTCAATATTGATAAAGAGAAATTATCCCAACTATTAAAAGAAAACACTGAACTTAAATTATAAAATGATCAATTAAAGAGAGATCATGAGAAGCTTACTGCAGGTAGAGAAACCTTGAATCAGTTTATAGGAAAATAGATTACCCCATAATATACATCTGGTCTAGGATGTCAACCAAGACAGAGAAGGATCATTAAAACTAAATTTATTCCAAAAGATGGAAAATTAAAATCTAGTTCATGTTCGGGACCATTTCTTGAAAAACACTTCTTTGATGGAGTAAACAAAGTGTTTATGTCTCAAAATATATCTACTGATTTTATAAAATCTATGAGACAAGTATGGATTCCCAAAGTTGTACATGCTAACCTCTCTGGACTCAAGAAAATCAGGGTACCAATGTTACACTGCACTTAATTTGTTTTGTAGGAAAATTGTCTAAAGAGTTCTTGTAAGGCCATGTGGAACTTAGATAGTGGATGTTCAAGACATATGATATTAGATTATTCTTTCTTCAAGATCCTAATAAAATTTGATGGAGGACATGTATCTTTTGGTGATAATTCTAAAGGGAGGATCACTGGATTAGGCTAGATTGGTAACCCTAATGCTATATTAATTTCAAAATTACTTTTTGTTGACGGGTTAAAATACAATCTGTTGAGTATCTCTTAGTTACGTGATGATGGTTTTAATGTCATGTTTGAAAATGATTCATGTAATATTTTTAATTATAAAAATGATTTAATATTCACTACTCTTATAAATTAGAATGTATATGTCATTGATTGAGATTCTTTAGCTAATAAAATTTTTTCTTATTTAAATGATTTTCATAAGGAATCAGGGTTGTGGCATAGAAGACTAGGACACTAAAATGTGCACTCACTTAGGAAACTGACATGGAAAGGATTAGTTAGAGACTTACCTAAATTGGAATTTCCTCTTAACAATGTGTGTAAACTTTTTCAAAAGAGAAAGAAACACAAAGTTTATTTCAAACCAAATAAATATGTCTCTACTTCTCAACCTCTTGAGTTGGTTCACATAGACTTGTTTGGACCATCAAGTGTTTCATGTTTAAATGGGAAGCACTATGTTTATGTTATTGTAGATGATTTTTCTAGTTACACTTGGGAATACTTTTTGGCTCACAAAATTGAAGCCTTTTCATATTTTATCAAATACTCCAAGTCTTTAGAAAATCTTAGTGGACTTAGAATTATGATCTTGAAAAGTAGTCATGGTAATGGGTTTGAAAATCAAGAGTTTGAATCTTATTTATTACACAATGTATATAGTCACAACGTCTCTGATCCTAGAACAGATCAACAAAATAGAGTCGTAGAAATATGAAATAGGACACTTCAAGATATTTCTCAAACTATGCTTAGTGAGTATAAACTAACTTTTTATTTTTGTGCTGAAAGTGTAAATACAGCTTGTTATAGCATCAATAGAGTCTTGATTAGACCTGTTATTAAGAAGACCCCTTATGAAATTTTGAACAATAGGAATCATAAGTATAACTACTTTAGATTTTTTGGCTGAAAAGTCTTTATTCTTAAAACTAAGGACTTTCTTGGCAAGTTTGCCTCCAAAAGTGATGAAGGAATTTTCCTAGGTTAATCGATATCGAGTAAAGTTTATAGAGTATTCAATAAGAAAACTAAATGTGTGGAAGAGTCTATTCATGTCAAATTTCATGATACTGATCCACATAAATCCAAAACCTATCTTGAATATCTTAAGGAAGATAAATCAATTCTGGACTTTAATGATAATGATAGTGAATCCTCGGTAAAAGTAACAAGTTTTGTGAAGTTTTCATAATCTACACCTATTGATTCTGAACCTATAAAAAACCATGAGGACTCTAGTTCATATCCTTCTAGAGATATTACAACTCTCAATAATCATCTTTTAGATGATGTAGTAGATGATTTAAATAGAGGGAAAAAATAGAGCTTCTCTGAGAGACCAGGTTGAACATCAAGATTTTCTTTCACAGCTTGAACCCAAAAATATTAATGATTCTAACAATGATGAATTTTGGGTGATAGATATCCAAGAAGAATTAAATAAATTTGAAAGAAAAAAATTATAGGAACTAGTTGAAAGACCTAAGGAAAATTTGACAATATGCACTAAATGAGTTTTTAGGAACAAATTTTATGAGTCTGGAAATATAGTTAGAAACAAATCTAGTTTGGTTTCACAATGATATAATCAAGAGAAAGGAATAGACTATGAAGATACTTTTTAACTTGTAGCTAGTTTAGATGCCATTAGGATACTACTTTCTTATGCTACTCATCTGAATTTTAAACATTATCAAATAGATTTTAAAAGTGCTTTTCTAAATGGGTATATATTTGAGGATGTGTATGATGAAAAACCCCATGGTTTTACAAATCCCCATTTTCCAAATTGTGTTTTTAAAAATTCAAAAGCTTTATACAGTTTAGAGAAAGCTCCCAGAGCTTGGTATGATAGGCTCAGCTCTTTTTTATTTAAAAATGTTTTACTAAATGAATAGTTGATCCTACACTCTTCAATAAAATAATTTATAAAGATGTTTTGATAGTACAAATTTATGTAGATTATATAATTTTTGGATCTTCTAAAAATACTTTCTTCAATGATTTTTTAAAAATAATGAAAAAGGAATTAGAAATGAGTTTAATGGGAGAACATAAATTTTTCCTTGGATTTCAGATCTTTCAAAATAAAGATTTTATTGCTTTAAATCAAATTAAATATGTTAAGGATCTTTTAAAACGTTTTAGTTTGGATGTTAGTATAGGTAGTGATATGCCTATGATTACCACTTGTAATTTGGATGTAGATGATGTTGGAGAACCAGTGGGTCAAACCAACTACAGAGGTATGATTAGGAGTCTGCACTATCTTACTACTCACAAACCTGATATTATGTTCAGTGTATGCATATATGTTCGCTTTCAAGATAATCCCAAAGAATCTCATTTATGTTTTGTTAAAATTATTTTCAAATACCTGAAATATACTCCAAACATATGACTATTTTATCCAAGAAGAAAATCTTTTGATCTGATATGTTATTCTGATGCTGACATTTCTGCTTTTAACTTAGATAGAAAAAGAACCTTAAGAACATGTCATCTTTCAGGCAAGTCACCAGTATCATGCTGTAGTATGAAAAAAAATATTGCTGCATTATCTAGTGCTAAAGCTGAATATATAGTTGCTGGTACTTGTTGTTTTCATATTCTGTGGATGAAACACACTTTTACTAGACTATGGATATCAATTCAAACATGTATCTATAAACTGTGACAACACAAGTGCAGTTAACATTTCTAAATATCCAGTATCTCATTCTAGGACAAAGCATAATGATGTAAGACATCACATCTTGAGAGATCATTATCAAATAGGTGATATCACTCTTGAATTCATTGGAACTGATCATCAATTGGCTGATATATTCACAAATCCATTGAATTCGTAGAGGTTAAACTACATCAAACATGAATTAGGGATGATTAATTTCAGTATAGTGAACCTCACCGTTGAACCTGATCGGTAGACCATACTGATAGGACCTCACAGTTAGACCTTAACAATATGGTGTCACTGTTAGACCTTATCGATAGGACCTCACCGTTAGACCTTACTAATAGGACCTCACCGTTAGACCTTACGGATATAACCTCACTGTTAGACCATACCGATATGACCTCACCTTTAGAACTTACTGATAGGACCTCCCTATTAGACCTCACTGATAGGACCTCACCATTAGACCTTACCAATAAGACCTCACTATTAAACCTTACTGATAGGACCTCACTATTAGACCTTACTGATAGGACCTCACTGTTAGACCTTATTGTTACCTCTATAACAATAGACGACTTGAATATGGGACTATATGTTTTTTTGCTCTTAGCCAAAATCTGAAATGTTTTCTACATACTACTTATTCATTTTATCTATTTTATTTTTCGATCCCTAAATGATAAAATTAAAGCACACAACAATTCTCAATCCAAATAAAACCATCTCCCAAACCATTTTCTTCCCAATCTCAAAACCTAAACCTCTATTGAAACCTCGAAACTCTCTAGATCGATGGAAAGAGTCAAAAGGCCGTCAGTTGTGGATGGAGACATGCATGATCATAAGAGACCTAGATTCAAGTCAAGTAGCAGAATCCATACAGTGGAAAAGGCATTAAACCCGCATTTATCCAAGAGGGAAATAGTATTTGAGAAGGATTTATGTTCAAAGTAGTTGTTGTCGAGCCGAGCGTTAGTAATTAAGGCACTGGAAACATAGGGCTGGGATAAATGTTTTCCAAACAATAATAAACCCTATAAACGAAAGTTAGTAAAAGAATTTTATGAGTACCTCATTTTCGATGAGTCTGAGGATGAGCACCGAATTATTTCCAAAGTAAATGGAGTAAGTGTGAGCTTCTCCTCTTCTAAATGGGTTGAATGCTTGAGGGATCCACATGATGGGATTTTTTATTTTTACTCAAAATTTGTGCCTCCCACTAGTGAGTTCTTCTGCTATGAGGAAGCATTAGCTAAATTGAAATGGAATGGAATTCCTATGAAATTGATTTCTACTTAAATGGTTGGAGAAGATAAGATTCTTTCCAAGTTTATTCAACATGTGTTATGTCCCAAGAGAGGGGAATTTTAAACTTTAATGTATAATGATCTCTTTCTCTTGTAACTATTAACGAATGAATAGAAGATCATCTTATATTGGTTGTTGATGATTCAACTAGAAGATATGACCAATCCTAGTTCCAAATACAATGCCTTATTCCAGGCTAAGCTGTTATCCCTTATGTTGAATGTGAAAGGAGTTGCTGGAGATAAGTATGAAACTATTGTTGTGAAAGATATTCATTACATCACCAAAGTGATATGCAAGATGATGAAGATTAACTATAATCCATTACTGGGTAGATGGGTGAATGACGAGGCTATGTTTTATGAAGATCTTAATCATGCGACTCATCTAACTAGTGAAAATTTCTCTAGTGAAAGTACCAAATCAAGTTGACTTCTATTACAAATGAGTTTACACTAATCATCACATGGATATCCACATCAATTTCATGTTGTAGAACTTAAATATTCCACCTGTCACTTAGGAATTTAATGATCATGTGAGCAAGCTTCGAGAGATGACTCCTTCTTTTGAAAACTTCATGGAGAATAAGTATGAATTTATTTTTGCTATGGAGAGAGGTGGCATCATCATTATGGGCTTTAGGAATCTTTTCTTGCCTTTCCTCCCTGTGGAATGCACTCCCATCATTGTTCCTCCTACATTGCATGCTTCTTCATCTGCCTCAGGTTCCACCAGTACTGCTCCATTGATGACTCTTACCCAGGTCATTAGATTTTTGACCCCAATGATTCCATAGAGATCTACTACCTATAGGTATACTGATTCCTTGGTTGTTTCTCTTTCTTCACTACTTACTGTCATCCCTAAACATATCCCTCCACCTTCAGAACCTGCCACCTCAGCTTTCATGTCCAAATCTCGAATGGACATATATGATGTGGATTAAGCGTTGACTATCTAGCCTGATAGGGATTGGAGTATCTCTTTTTCTATATTTTACTCTTGTTTTATTAATAAAATTCTTCTCTTTCCACTATTTTTGTTTTGCACGCTTTTTGTTAATCACAAAGGGGGAGAAGATATTCAAGGGGGAGAAAATAGGGAGAAATATGGAGAAAATATGGAGAAAATATTCAAAACTTGAATTCTCTCAGGGAAAGAAGTGTTTATATGTTTTCTTATATGTTCTAATATAAATGTAGTGTTCTAAATAATATTTTTGTGTTATTTCATCACTAACGACAATAAAAAATGTGTTTTACCTTGATTCAAAACTCTTAAATATAAAGAATCAATGTCATAATTTGTGATTATCAAAAGTGGGGGATTATTGGACTCACCTGTTTTCATAATCCCAAATAATATTTTGATAATCCCAAATCTTTTTTTCATTTAAGTGAGAACCATATTTTCATTCAATGCTAATTATGTTTCTTTAATGTTTCATGTTTCTATAGAGTAATATTCAAATACTCTCAATCTCACTACTTGATTGGTTAAGAATATAGTGCAAAATTTATCTATGTAAAAAGTTCACTGGTACAAAGGTCCCTGATATAATTTTCACTAATACAAAGGTCACCGATAAAAATATAACCACTACAAAGGTCACTGCTACAAAGGTCACCGGTATAAAGGTCACTGATGCAAAGGTGACCGATACAAAGGTCACTAATACAAAGGTCACTGATACAAGGTTACTGATACATGGTCACTGTTACAAGGTCACCGATGCAAGCCTACTATTGAAGGTCACTACTAAAGGTCAATGATGGAAGGTTACAGTTGTAGGTTGCTGATGTGCACCTACTTTTGAAGCCGGCCGATGTGAAGGCTACCGTTACCAGTCTACCGATAGACTTACTTTGTCAAATTTTTGATATTTTTCTAATGTCCATATTTGCTATATTTAAGGCTTTTGACTTAATTAATATTTATTATAGACATATCCGGAGACCATATCATTACATTATGAGGTATCAGAAATATTTCACATGTTGTACGTACTCCTATTGTCGAACCTTAAATACAAAAGAAAAAGAACGAAGAAAATGAAGATACATATTGAGGCACAGAAAAAAAAAACAAAAAATATGAATTGAAGTTCACAAGTTGAATGATTAAGGAAGAAACTACTAAATAACAAAGAATAACCTTTTTCGAGAACCTTCATGGTGAACCCCTGAAACTAAAAAAAGATCATTTTAGGAAAAACAACTTCAGGCTGCCTTATGTGTTTTATAAACATTCAATCAACTCAATAAAAAGAACACTGAATTTCTGAAATCCATTACCTAGAGTTGTGACACTCTATTTTGAATACAACTTGTAGATATAGAATCAAGCTTTAAATTATTCAAGGAGTCATGTGTTTAACTACAAACCCATAGATCCTTATAAAAACTATCGCATCATAATTGCTCTATTGTGTTTCTTTATTTCTTTTACATTTCTGCGAACTGTGTCCCTATGCTTCACACACTGTCTCTTGTTCTAGAAATGGAGGATATTGAATATCCTTACATCAAACCTCAATTAATTTTTTTTCCAATGTACAACTATGTAAGAAATCGTGTGTGGTATGTTTTGTTTGTCTTCCCCATGAAGAATAATGGTAAAGGGTGTGAACCCTCCAATGTTTGTGAAAAATGTTGTAAACCCCGATACAGTTTGTCTACCAAGTTTATTTATTCACAATTGTTAGTGGTAGGTGATCACCAAGTGGAGAGGACTAGGTCTCATCTTGAGACTGAACCTCTTGTTTATATTGTTGTGTAAATCCTCATACACTCTATTTTATTTTATCTGTTGTGTATATTTTTTGATAGATAGAACACTATTTTTACATTCACTCTGATAGTTAGTTTTGGATAGTGTGTATATATGCTTAATTCAGTAAAACTATTTTAAAAGTTGAATTAGTGATTATGTTGATTCAACTGATGACTAATCAACCTTAGAGAAACTTGTTGAGAAATTAAATATTTATATCTCTACTGACCTAATTTAATGGGCTATTTTTAATTGGGGAATTTTTATCATAATTTATAAATATAAATTTTAGTTAGAAATCAATTCACCCCCCTCTTGAGTATCCACCCCAACTAACATTTCATGTCAGAGGAAGGTTTAGTCTATTTTTCTACTTCCCGAACTATTGTGAAACATGCTAAATTATTTTCAACTGTGATTTTTGTTGTATCTTAATGATCTTAGAATTCTTTCATATCTAAATTTTCAGTTATTTAAATTCTATGTAACATGAAAAATAGAGTTGGGGGTGCTGCTACTAACATGCCACCTTTCTATAATGGTAATAACTATGCTTATTTGAAATTAAAAATGAAAATGTATCTAGAGAGCATGGGACCTAGAATCTAGGACACAATTAAAGAACAAACATGTACTGTATGCTACTGCTAGGGATACGTGGTCTCAGTTGACTAAAGTCGTAAATAATAATAAATGTAATGCAAAGAATGCCATGTACTGTTCTCTAGGTGATGATGAATTCAATAGAATATCTTATTGTAAAACTATATATAATGTTTGGGATACTTTTTTTGTCTCTCATAAGAGAACAACAAATGTTAATGAAATGAGATTAAATGCACACACTATTAAATATGATAATTTTAAAAGGAAATCTGATGAACTTATCACTAAAATGAATCACAGGTTCTATGAAATAGTGAACACCATAGGTCTACTTACAAGACCAGTGGATACCAAGGACCAAATCATGAGACTTCTTCGATGCATACCTAACAGATGGAGGGGAAGTTCTATTTCTATTCAAGAAGCTTATCACATATGAAATCTACTAGTAAAAGAACTAATTGGAAAGATTGTGATGTATGAAGAAGATCTTAAGGTGAATCAATAAGTAGATGAATAACCAAAGAAGAATTCATTAGCATTCAAGACTACTACCTCAAAGAGGAAAGACAAATAAAAAGTTCAAGTTATTGTAGATACATCCACATGTTCTGACTCATACTCTCATAGAGATTATGAGATGGCTCATCAGTCAAAAAATTTCAAAAACTTCTACTAAAATAAGAAATTTTTTATGAAGTCAAACTACAAGGGAATGTATGATAGTAATGGACAATGGAAGAAAGATAGAAAATGGAATGACAACTCAAATTAAATAATCTACTATGAGTGAAAACAAAAAAGGTCCTGTGAAGGAAGACTGCCAAAAGCTAAAATTTAAAAAGAAATATGAAGATAAGGGAAAGGTTATAAAAAGGATATGAAAGATACTTGGAGTGATTCGGAAGACATCTCCAGTGGATTTGATGCTTTTTTAGTGAACAGAACGATCATGCCAACTTATGATTCATGACAGAAAAATCTAAGGTAACACATAATTCTCATATACATAATGCCTATTATTCTGGGAATAAGAGCGAATCACATAATTATAAAGATATGACTAAGGATGAATTATTTTAATTTTGTGCAATACTTGAGGATACCTTTAATGAGATCAAGGAAAAATATAAATCATTAAAGAGACATCATGTATTAAAGGAAAATTATAAGTCAAATCTAGATATTGAAAAAGGCAAATTATCCCAACTATTAAAAGAAAACACTCTAATTAAATTATCAAATGATTAATTAAAGAGATATATTGATAATTTTACTGCCAGTAGAGAAAACATGACTCAGTTTCTAGGAAAATAGGTTGCCCCAAAATATACAACTAGTATAGGATATCAACCAGGACAGGGAAGGATCATTAAAACTAAATTGATTCCAAAATATGGACAATTAATAGCTAGTTCAAGTTATATACCATTTCGTGAAAAACAATTTTCTAATGGACCAAAAAAAGTGTTTATATCTCAATATATATGTACTGATTATAGGAAATCTGTGAGACAAGTATGGGTTCCCAAATTTTTACTTGCTAGCCTCTTTGGACCCAAGAAAATATGGGTACCAAAGTTACAATGCACTTAATCTGTTTTGCTAGAAAATTGTCTAAAGCATTCCTTTAAGACCTTGTGGTACTTGGACAATGGATGTTCAAGACATATGACAAGAGATTATTCTTTCTTGAAGATCCTAATCAATGTTGGTGGTGGACATGTAACATTTGGTGATAATATTAAAAGAAGGTCGTTGGCTTAGGATAGATTGATAACCTTAATGCTGTATTAATTTATAATGTAATTTTTTATTGAATAAAATAAAATCTGCTGAGTATCTCTCAGTTTTGTGATGATGGTTTTAATGTTGAGTTTGAAAATGATGAATGTAATGTTTTTAATTCTAAAAATGATTTAATATTTACTTCTCTTATAAATTAGAATGTTTATGTTGTTGATTTAGATTCTTTATGGAAGAAAAATAATTCTTGTTTAAATTATTTTCATAAAGAATCATAGTTGTGGCATAGAAGACTAGGACACTACAATGTGAACTGTCTTAGGAAACTGACTAGGAAAGGTTTAGTTAGAGACATACCTAAATTGGAATTTCCTCTTAAAAAAGTGTGTAATCCTTGTCAAAATGGAAAGAAACACAACATTTCTTTCAAACTAAAGAAATAAGTCTCTACTTCTCAACCGCTTGAGTTGGTTCACATGGACTTGTTTAGACTATCATGATTTTCAAGTTTAAATGGGAGGCAATGTTGTTATGTTCTTATACATGTTTATTCTAGGTACACTTTGGTAATCATTTTGGCTCCCAAATGTGAATCTTGTTCTTATTTTATCAAATACTCCAATTCAGTAGAAAATCATAGTAGACTTAGAATTAATACATTGAAAAGTGATCATGATCGTGAGTTTGAAAATCAAGAGTTTGAGTATTATTTCTCACACGATGGCTATAGTCACAATTTTTATGCTCCTAGAACACCTCAACAAAATGGAGTCATAGAAAGAGGAAATAGAACAGTTCAAGAGATTGATTGAAATATGCTTAGTGAGTATAATCTACCTATTTATTTTTGGGCTGAAGCTGTAAATTCAGCTTGTTATACCATCAATAGAGTCTTGATTAGACCTAATATTAAAAAGATCCCTTATGAAATTTGGAACAATAAGAATCTTGAGGTTAACTACTTCATATATTTTGGCTACAAAGTCGTTATTCTTTACACTAAGGACAATCTTGACAAGTTTACCTCCGAAAGTGATGAAGGAATTTTCATAGGTTACTCAATCTCAAGTAAATATTATAGAGTATTCAATAAGAAAATCAAATGTGTGAAAGAGTCTGTTCATGTAAAATTTGATGAGACTGATCCACATAAACACAAAAACTATCTTGAATATCTTGAGGAAGATATGTCAATTCTAGACCTTAATGATAATGACAGTGAATCCCCTATAAAAGTAACCAGTTCTGGTAATTTTTTATAATCTCCACCTGTTGAGTCTGATCCTATAAACAACCATGAGGATTCTAGTTAAAATCTGTCTAGAGGTATTAGAACACTCAAGAATCATCCTTTAGATACTGAAGTATGTGATTAAAATAGATGGACACAAACTAAAGCTTCTCTGAGAAACCAGGTTGAAAATAAATATTTTCATTCATAGATTGAACCCAAAAATATTAATGATTATATCAATGATGAATTTTCGGTGATGTCTATTTAAGAAGAGTTAAATAAATTTGAAATCAATAATGTCTGGGAACTAGTTGAAAGACCTAAGGACACTTTGACAATAGGCACTAAATGGGTTTTTAGGAACAATGTTGATGAGTCTAGAAATATAGTTAGAAACAAAGCTAGGTTAGTTGCACAAGGATATATTCAAGAGGAAGGAAAATACTATGAGATGACCTTTGCAAATGTAGCTAGGTTAGAGACCATTAAGACACTATTTTCTTATGCAGCTCATATGAATTTTATACATTATCAAATTGATGTTAAAAGTTCTTTTCTAAATGGGTATATAGTTAAGGAGGTGTTTGTTGAACAACCCCTTGGTTTTAAAAATCCCCAATTTCCAAATCATATTTTTAATCTTTAAAAATATTTATATTTCTTAAAGAAATCTCTAAGAGGTTTGTATGATAGGCTCAGCTGTTTTCTTATTTAAAAAATTTTTACTAAAGGAATAGTTGGTTCTACTATCTTCATTAATAGAATTTCCAAAGATGTTTTGATATTAAAAATTTATGTAGATGATATAATTTTTGGATATTCGAAAATTCGTTATGTACTGATTTTTCAAAAATAATGAAAAATGAATTTGAAATGAGTTTAATGGGAGAACATAATTTTTTTTGGATTTCATATCTTTAAAAATAAAAATGGTATTGTTTTATATCAATATAAATATGTAAAGGATTTTTTTAAAACGTTTTGGTTTGGATTGTAGTATAGGTAGTGATACAGCTATGATTACCACTTTTATGTTGGATATAGATGAAGTCGGAGAACCAGTGGATCAAACCAACTAAAGAGGTATGATTGGGAGTCTTCTCTAACTTACTACTAGCATACCTTACATTATGTTCAGTGTATGCATGTGTTCTCACATTCAAGCTAATCCCAAATAAACTCATTTAAACGATGTTAAAAGGATTTTGAAATATCTCAAATATACTCCCAACCTATGACTGCTTTATCCAAGAAGACAATCATTTGATCTGATAAGTCATTTTTATGCTGACTTTTCTGGTTTCAAATTAGATAGAAAAAGCACCTCTGGAAGATTTCCTCTTTTAAGAAAGTCACTGGTATCACAGTGTTGTAAGAAACGAAATTTTGTAGCATTATCTACTACCGAGGATGAATATATAGCTACTGGTAGTTTTTGTTCTCAAATTATGTGGATGAAACACACTTTACTAGACCAAGGATATCAATTCGAACATGTCTCGATAAACTGTTAGAACACAAGTGCTATTAACATTTCTATATATCCAGTATCTCATGCTAAGACAAAACATATTGATGTAGGACATCACATCTTGAGAGATCATTATGAACGAGGTGATATCACTCTTGAATTCATTGGCACTAAACATCATTTGGCTGATATATTCACAAAGCCTTTGAATTTGTAGAGGTTAAACTACATCCAACATGAATTAGGGACGATTAATTTCAGTATAGGGAACCTAACCATTCAACCTCACTGTTACACCTTACCGATAGGACCTCACCATTACACCTTACCGATAGGACCTCACCATTAGACCTTACCGATAGGACCTCACATTTAGACCTTACCGATAGGACCTCACTGTTAGACCTTACTAATAGAACCTCACCATTAGACCTTACTAATAATACCTCACCATTAGACCTTAGTGATATGACCTCACTATTAGAGATTACTGATATGACCTCACCATTAGACCTTACCGATAGGACCTCTCCATTAGACCTTACTAATACCTCCCTACCGATAGACGACTTGAATCTGGGTCTTTAGGTTTTTTTGTTCTCAGCTGGAATCTAAAACTTTTTCTACATATTACATATTCATTTTATCTCTTTTATTTTTCGATCCCTAAATGACAAAATTAAAACATAGATCACTTCTCAATCCACATCTAACCCTCTCCCAGACCGTTTTCTCCACAATCACAGAACCTAAACATCTACTGAATCCTTGAACCTCACCTGATCAATGGCAAGAGTCAAAAGGTCATTGGTTACTGATGAAGGAGACATGCCTGATCCTAAGAGACCTATATCTGAGTCAAGTAGCAGAATCCAGACAGTGGAAAAGGTTCGGAACTCGCATTTATCCATGATAGAAATAGTAGTTGGGAAGGAGTTATGTTCAAATTGGCTGATGTTGAGCCAATCCTTAGTACATAAGGCACTGGAAGCTTAGGGATAGGTTGAATGTCTTGCAAACAATAATGGACCGTATTACCCAAATTTAGTAAAGTAATTTTATGAGTACCTCAAGTTCGAGCAGTCTGAGGATTAACACCAAATGATTTCCAGAGTAAATGGAGTAAGTGTGAGCTTCTCCTCTATTGAATGGACTAAATTCGTGAGGGGTCCATATAAGGGATTTTTTATTTTTACTCAAAATTGGTGCCTCCCACTAGTGAGTTCTTCTTGTATGAAGAAGCATTAGCTGAACTGAAAGGTAATGTAATTCCTAGTAAATTCATTGTT
Source organism: Viscum album (assembly GCA_963277665.1). NCBI lineage: Eukaryota > Viridiplantae > Streptophyta > Magnoliopsida > Santalales > Viscaceae > Viscum > Viscum album. The sequence continues at coordinate 1,926,959,542 of OY728130.1, read as the reverse complement.
ACCGAAATGGTAGGAGAAGATAAGATGATTTTCATGTTTATTCGACATGTGTTAAGTGTAACACCCCAGGTAAATAAATAATATGACATTTCATATTTATCTATATTTGTGAATAAAATATTGAAATGACTTTAAAGGGGAAGCTATGCTCGATGGCGTACCCAACACGCAACAACGAGTTTCTTGGAAATCTTATGTTGCACTCTAATAATAAAATAATATTATTTTAAATGGTAGTTAACATGTAGCCGTTGTATTGGCGGGAATGGATAGAAATAACTAAAATATGATTATATATGTTTTTTAATGTTTTTTACATTTATCCAATAAAAGCTAAAGGCTTAAAATACGGAAAGAAATCAATTCTAGGCTTTTATACCCTAATTTTCACTAAAGGTTCACTTATCACCTTTTGATGGAGAACTGTCATTAAATATAGTTTTGATCACTCTTATACATTATTTTGGACCAAATAAAACTCTTCTTTAGAATTTGGACATCAAAATTTACTTTGTGTAAATTTTTGGTATCTTTTTGATAAAGTTCATTTTTTAATGAATAGTGTAAAATGTTGTATTTTAATTCAAAACCTCTTTTTAATCTAATTTATTTATATGATTAGATTATCTTTTGAATTGGTTTTAAAGTGAAATTAGAATATATTTTTATCATTTAATCCAATGGTGGTCATTGGAATTAATTTCACTTTGAAATTAGACTTAAACTGGTGTCAATCTTTTGATACTAATTGTTTTATAAAAACACGCTCTTTGCTCTGACAGCGGGAATTAATTATTAAATTAATTAATGTGACTTATATGTTTTGAATTTTTTAAAATAGACTTCATTTTTGAATTCGGAATATCAAAAATAGCTTAGGGTGAATTTTTGGTAATTTTCTGAAAAACTTCAATTTTTGATGAATAGTGAAACCACTAAGTGGTAATTATAAAAGCTGATTTTTCGTTTAAATGAAATTTTACCACTTATGTGTTTTGAATTTCAAAAATCCGACATACATGGTTGTCATTAAGAAGTAAAATGTGGTTCAATGGGATAAAAATAATTTTTTGGTGAATAGTAACTTATTATGTTTTTAATCGCGTTTAGTGGTAATTAGTGTAGTTTAAGGTAAAAATAATGCTTTAATAAAATGAAATGAACTTGACACATGTCCCAACCTCATTGGTTGTGTCATGGCCGACCATGACAAGCCATAGGTCAACTTGGGGACCCCATGGATCCACTTTTGTTGGGAAATGACATAAATTACTTTTTATTTAATGTTAAAGTGAAAATGACACAAACATAATATGTTTTACGAAAACAATTTTTAAGTGGGGTTATACAAGTCCAAATTTTGATTATAAATAGTCATTGGAAAGTTAAAAATATTTCCTTCATCATAGTAATTTTTTTATAATTTTGAGACATTAAATAAATTAAATTAATTATGAAATCATAATGATGCAGTGATGACATCATTATTTAACGATTAAAATAAAATGGAAAGATAATGTAAAATCTATGAACTACACATGTCCAAAACTTATTGGATGGGTTTATTTCGAACCTTTATAACCTTATCCACGAAGTATATTAATGTGGGACCTTTGTAAACCGAAACACATTTTCAAATAAAGTAATATTTCTTACTTTCCAAAAGTGCCCTTCCTCTCCTCTTATAAAAGGCCCCCACCTCTACCTCTTTTCCCACACTCCTCAAGCCTTTGGCTCGGCCAACCCCTGCCCATTTACTCTACCAACATCCCTATCCTCATCCTAGAGTATTCCCTTTGGGCAGAATCCTTTTAAAGGAAGCCTTTAGGCTTAAATCAAAAGGAGTTACACTTTTAAAGGTAATTCATTCTCTCATGTTCATTTGTTTTATTTTGCTTCTCCAACCCCCTAAACTCTTTTTATTTACTTCTTTTGTAACAAAACCAGTATACTAAATATACTAGGATGTTGTTATAAGATTTATTCGAGCTACACTCTCACACAACTACATCCAATGGTTAAAGAACATACGGTTTCCGTGGATGGTGAAATTCTGCCTCCCGAAACGATGATTGTTCAATACTCATTTAACACCTTCAAAGGTGGCCATTATGATGTCACTATTTTTAAATATGATATATAATATGTTTATGTTTTATTTATGCTTCTGTATTTTTCATTTTTGTCTTACCTTTATGGCTTCCATTATGGGTAAACGCGATATCTTGATTTAAGGAAGTGCGGACTACCGCCCCCTCAAAGTGATTTGATTCGTTAAATACCATATGTGGGACGTATAAAGGATGGAACTATGATATTATATATGATATTATACTGGAATTATAATATACCTTTATATCATTATTATTCAATTCTATAAAATACGAAATAGAAATGAAAGTAGCGTTCATGCGTACGTACGGCTTACCGTCTCCATGAACGGTGCATTTCATTTCTTACCTCTAAATGATTATGTAATGTTATAAATGCATGAATGTACTGGATATATATGACACATATTATATCTAAATCATGAATACAATTATGGATATAATAAACATTTGGCCACATGAACAACATGTAATTGTAAGTAGTCCACTTTCGACTTAAGAACCAAATATCGACAAAACAAACATTATTAACATAAATGATTAAATAATGTTTATAACATTGAAATAAGTGATCTAAAGGGAATAATAAACTATAAAAAGGTTCTTAATAAAGTGGAAATTAACTCAAGTTTATTATTCAGGACGTTAAAGAACGATCGAGTCAAGTCGGACCCGAGGTAAGGGATCCTACAACTCTCTTTCTTTTTAAGTACACTCTTTTATGTAATTTCTTTTAAGCTCATCTTTCTTATGATTGGGATGTTATTTTATATTACTCCTACTGTAATTTTTATGTTCATGTGATGAGAGACCCTATTCTCTCTCATCAATCCTTTTGGATGTTTTATGTGGCGCCGTTAGGCTGCCGAGTTTTCGTAAGGGATTTTTCATCTCACTTTTATCCCCGTGAGATTTATGCTACATTTGCCAAAATTTCCATTGAGTGGTGTATTTACTGCCCATTATTCTACTCTTTGTGTAATATACTTTCAATTATGAGTGTTTTTTTCAATGATTTATTGCCCTTCTTTCATGGGGTGTATGTTTTGAAAGATACCCAAGTCGGTAAGGGAACCTTTCACCCTCCACTTTTTAAAAGACTTCTTTTATTGGGTCTTTTAATTTACATATTGTTATGTTGGGATATGTTCTCATATATCCTTAATGATGTAAATTTTTTGTCCAAGTGATGAGATACTCTTTTTATCTCTCATCAACTCATTTTGATGTGACGCCGTAAGGCTGTCAAGGGAACTTCTTAACCCAATTTCGATTTCTTTGGGTTCAACATGTAGTTATTGAATATGTCATCCTTTGAATATGTGTGAATGACCTTTTATTGATTTACACTTAATATCCAATTATATTGGGTGTATTTATATTTTTCACACATAATTTTGATATTGATTTATCCTTAATTTAAGGATACCTTCTTTATAAGGGATTTCATCACATTTTACATCCTTGTTGAGACTTCATTGTTGTTATGCTCCAATTCACTCTTATAGGGTGTATATACTGTCTTTTGGAGTATTATATCATGAATCAATTTATTCTCATGATATTATAAAGTTTTGACTAAATGTTATTCCTCAATTATTGTATTCAAGTGTCTCTGATTTTGGTAAAACCCCTTTAACCAAAATATCATTTTAAATGTTTTAATTATTTGTTCTTATTAATATCCATGTTTTCAAAATGGTTTTAAGGATTTATTTATATGGATATTAATGGTTTAAAATTTTAAGCTTCAAGGTGGTATGGGACACTTTGATTCAAAAATCTCTTTATTAATTATTTTAAATGGTTTTGGAAATGGTTTCTTTTTGAATGGATTCAATATTTCAATATACTAAAATGTTATATTGTGATTGAAATATGGAAATGTTATGTTTCCTTTATGCATGTTTTATGTGACAAATTTATGTTATGTTTCTTGGGCATTGTTATGAAAACGGGTGGTTCCGTGATAAACTAAGGGTGGGTGAGCCCGTAATAGCTCTCCAATGCATTGGGTAACACGAAGGAGTAAAACGTTAAGGTTTCTCCGAAGAGATTTTAGGGAATATACTGTTATGGGTATTCCAAACGTAACCAAGAGGGTTACTCCCTACGTAATAATGTTATGAATGCCTCAAGTTACCTTTATGTCTTATGATTTCTATGTTTTATTCATGATTTGATGAGGTAGGTTAAAGTGCCTATGTTTTATGGGTAAATTATGATTTCATTCTTATGTATGTATGAACTCATGTTTCCTTTCCATATTTTTATATCCCTTACTGAGCTTTTTATGCTCATCCCAAGTTTTTGAAATGTTTTTCAGGTCAAGGGAAAGGTACATGATAAGATTATAGAGTCAAGGATGTGTTAAGAAAGAATCCATGTTTTATTTTCAATATGTTTCTGTTGATGGGAAGAATGAATACGGTCTTTTATGTAACCACTTTGTTTAAATGTGGAATGTAATGCAAGTTTCATGATCTAATTCCCTAAAACTCTAAACCTGAAAAGATTCTCAATGTGTAATCTTGTAATAACTCAAGATTAAGTATGGTTTAAGGCTGGGGCCTTATAGTTGGTATCAAAGGTTGGTTTAGATAACTTTAGAGGTTAGGGTATTCTCTAAGCACAAGTGACATTACCATAATGGTTAGGATTTCAGAAAGAGTCTTAGTTTTAGATATAGTGAATGAGTAAGTATATCTTATTGTCTATCTTACTCATTAGTACATGATGGTTTTGTTGATATAATCACACTGACATTTCTATTTTTAGTGAATGGATGGATCTAGCAGGCACCAAAGAGACAACAGGTTTGAAGGAAACTATGGTGGTTCTCTGGTTAAGATACTAGATAAAATGAAGGATTCAATGAGGAAACTCGTGGTTGTTCTAAACCAAATATCAAGGAGTCATGATCAACCACTTCAACCTTGGTGAGTTCTCTAATGCATCAGGTACGAGATGGCCAATTCGATGTGGAAATTCAGGTAATAATTATTAAGGTAACCATTAGGGTTTATATGATACTTAATTTTTAGGTAATTAAGGGTTACTCTATGATTTGATGTAAAATGAAAGGAATGAGATAAAATTGAGGTTAAAATATGTTATGATTATTCTTGAAGATTTTATCTCATTTTGGGGAATGTTTTAAGAATTATATAGTTTTGGAAAAAGGACAACACGCAGACCGTGTGACATCCCGTCGTGTCGAACAAAGCTGTGGGAATCGAACCCACAACCAATGTGCGACTGGTATTTATCGCCTACCACTGGACTACGTGAAGTCCCTGGTTAGTTTGACTGATTCATTCTAGTTATATGATTTTATGAATTAAGAGTATGTTGATTTTGGGTTATTTTTGAAAATGATTAACCTATCATGGAGGATATGTGATTAGGTTAATTACTTTTCAAAACAAGACATTAGGAGCAACTGATATTGTTTGGAGATAAATGTTACGATTTGTCTTGGAAGACTATGCGACTAAATCCTTAAAATATTTGGGTTTCAATCTTATATTGGTTTACTTTGAAGAATTTTATGGACAAATTGATTATAGAATGGTCCTCATTGAACTTTGGGTTTTGTTGGACAAATTTTGGAGATTAAGAATAGATTTTCTTTTTATAAAGGGTTATCCTTTTCTGGATTCTCTGATCTTGTACTAGCCTTTTTGGTTTTGGATTTGGTTAAAGTCTAAAGACATGGGAAGTATATAGTTCTATTTTATGGATTAGGTGATTCTCTAGAAGTTGATTATAATACTCTTAATGTGAACAAGTCTTCCTAAATACTCGTCTTTTGGAGAAAATATGAGTTTGTGTAAGGAATCTAATAAAGGTTGAAAGTCAATATGATAAGTGATTATGTTTCCTTATGAATAAATTCCTCAATAAAAAGTAACTTAAAACAAAAATGTTGTCTATTAAATTTTCCTACTGGGGAATCGAAGACCGTTTAACCCATCACAAGTTTGTGATTTTCTCGTGGTTAACTTTCTCCTAAACATGTTTTCTATCACTCTCCATCATAACATGACCCTTTGTTTTTTTCCTCCATGTCCATATTTTCATACTTGGAATCCTAGTATGGGTTAACTCGGGTGACCTTTGTACTTATCTTTCTTTATTTTAAAGTGATTGTTTTACCGACTTTTGTTCCGATGTGGGACTTTCAAGGATGTTTCCAAGCGCAATTTTAAAATTGCGAGGACGCAATTCCCAAAAGGGGGGAAGGATGTAAAACCCCAGGTAAATAAAGAATATGACATTTCATATTTATCTATATTTGTGAATAAAATATTTAAATGACTTTAAAGGGGAAGCTATGCTTGATGGCATACCCAACACGCAACAACGAGTTTCTTGGGAATCTTATGTTGCACTCTAATAATAAAATAATATTATTTTAAATGGTAGTTAACATGTAGCCGTTGTATTGGCGGGAATGGATAGAAATAACTAAAATATGATTATATATGTTTTTAATGTTTTTTACATTTATCCAATAAAAGCTAAAGGCTTAAAATACGGAAAGAAATCAATTCTAGGCTTTTATACCCTAATTTTCACTAAAGGTTCACTTATCACCTTTTGATGGCGAACTGTCATTAAATATAGTTTTGATCACTATTATACATTATTTTGGACCAAATAAAACTCTTCTTTAGAATTTGGACATCAAGATTTACTTTGTGTAAATTTTTGGTATCTTTTTGATAAAGTTCATTTTTTAATGAATAGTGTAAAATGTTGTATTTTAATTCAAAACCTCTTTTTAATCTAATTTATTTATATGATTAGATTATATTTTGAATTGGTTTTAAAGTGAAATTAGAATATATTTTTACCATTTAATCCAATGGTGGTCATTAGAATTAATTTCACTTTGAAATTAGACTTAAACTGGTGTCAATCTTGTGATTCTTATTGTTTTATAAAAACACGCTCTTTGCTCTGACAGCGGGAATTAATTATTAAATTAATTAATGTGACTTATATGTTTTGAATTTTTTAAAATAGACTTCATTTTTTAATTCGGAATATCAAAAATAGCTTAGGGTGAATTTTTGGTAATTTTCTGAAAAACTTCAATTTTTGATGAATAGTGAAACCACTAAGTGGTAATTATAAAAGCTGATTTTTCGTTTAAATGAAATTTTACCACTTATGTGTTTTGAATTTCAAAAATCCGACATACATGGTTGTCATTAGGAAGTAAAATGTGGTTCAATGGGATAAAAATAATTTTTTGGTGAAAAGTAACTTATTATGTTTTTAATCGCGTTTAGTGGTAATTAGTGTAGTTTAAGGTAAAAATAATGCTTTAATAAAATGAAATGAACTTGACACATGTCCCAACCTCATTGTTTGTGTCATGGCCGACCATGACAAGCCATGGGTCAACTTGGGGACCCCATGGATCCACATTTGTTGGGAAATGACATAAATTACTTTTTATTTAATGTTAAAGTGAAAATGACACAAACATAATATGTTTTACGAAAACAATTTTTAAGTGGGGTTATACAAGTCCACATTTTGATTATAAATAGTCATTGGAAGCTAAAAAGATTTCCTACATCATAGTAATTTGTTTATAATTTTTAGACATTAAATAAATTAAATTATTTATGAAATCATAATGATGCAGTGGTGACATCATTATTTAACGATTAAAATAAAATGGAAAGATAATGTAAAATCTATGAACTAAACATGTCCAAAACTTATTGGATGGGTGGATTTCGAACCTTTATAACCTTATCCACGAATTATATTAATGTGGGACCTTTTGAGACCGAAACACATTTTCAAATAAAGTAATATTTCTTACTTTCCAAAAGTGCCCCTCCTCTCCTCTTATAAAAGGCCCCCACCTCTACCTCTTTTCCCACACTCCTCAAGCCTTTGGCTCGGCCAAACCCTGCCCATTTACTCTCCCCACATCCCTCTCCTCATCCTAGAGTATTCCCTTTGGGCAGAATCCTTTCAAAGGAAGCCTTTAGGCTTAAATCAAAAGGAGTTACACTTTTAAAGGTAATTCATTCTCTCATGTTCATTTGTTTTATTTTTCTTCTCCAACCCCCTAAACTCTTTTTATTTACTTATTTTGTAAGAAAACCAGTATCCTCAATATACTAGGATGTTGTTATAAGATTTATACGAGCTACACTCTCACACAACTACATCAAATGGTTTAAGAACATACGGTTTCCGTGGATGGTGAAATTCTGCCTCCCGAAACGATGATTGTTCAATACTCATTTAACACCTTCAAAGGTGGCCATTATGATGTCACTATTTTTATATATGATATATAATATGTTAATTTTTTATTTATGCTTCTGTATTTTTCATTTTTTTCTTACCTTTATGGCTTCCATTATGGGTAAACGCGATATCTTCATTTAAGGAAGTGCGGACTACCGCCCCCTCAAAGTGATTTGATTCGTTAAATACCATATGTGGGACGTATAAAGGATGAAACTATGATATTATATATGATATTATACTGGAATTATAATATACCTTTATATAATTATTATTCAATTCTATAAAATACTAAATAGAAATGAAAGTAGCGTTCATGCGTACGTACGGCTTACCGTCTCCATGAACGGTGCATTTCATTTCTTACCTCTAAATGATTATGTAATGTTATAAATGCATTCATGTACTGGATATATATGAAATATATTATATCTAAATCATGAATACAATTCTGGATATAATAAACATTTGGCCACACGAACAACATGTAATTGTAAGAAGTCCACTTTCGACTTAAGAACCAAATATCGACAAAACAAACATTATTAACATAAATGATTAAATAATGTTTATAACATTGAAATAAGTGATCTAAAGGGAATAATGAACTATAAAACGGTTCTAAATAAAGTGGAAATTAACTCATGTTTATTATTCAGGACGTTAAAGAACGATCGAGTCAAGTCGGACCCGAGGTAAGGGATCCTACAACTCTCTTTCTTTTTAAGTACACTCTTTTATGTAATTTCTTTTAAGCTCATCTTTCTTATGATTGGGATGTTATTTTATATTACTCCTACTGTAATTTTTATGTTCATGTGATGAGAGACCCTATTCTCTCTCATCAATCCTTTTGGAAGTTTTATGTGGCGCCGTTAGGCTGCCGAGTTTTCGTAAGGGATTTTTCATCTCACTTTTATCCCCGTGAGATTTATGCTACATTTGCCACAATTTCCTTTGAGTGGTGTATGTACTTCCCATTATTCTACTCTTTGTGTAATATACTTTCGTTTATGAGTATTTACATCAATGATTTATTGCCCTTCTTTCATGGGGTGTATGTTTTGAAAGATACCCAAGTCGGTAAGGGAACCTTTCACCCTCCACTTTTTAAAAGACTTCTTTTATTGGGTCTTTTAATTTACATATTTTTATGTTGGGATATGTTCTCATATATCCTTAATGATGTAAATTTTGTGTCCAAGTGATGAGATACTCTTTTTATCTCTCATCAACTCATTTTGATGTGACGCCGTAAGGCTGTCAAGGGAACTTCTTAACCCAATTTCGATTTCTTTGGGTTCAACATGTAGTTATTGAATATGTCATCCTTTGAATATGTGTGAATGACCTTTTATTGCTTTACACTTAATATCCAATTATATTGGGTGTATTTATATTTTTCACACATAATTTTGATATTGATTTATCCTTAATTTAAGGATACCTTCTTTATAAGGGATTTCATCACATTTTACATCCTTGTTGAGACTTCATTGTTGTTATGCACAAATTCACTCTTATAGGGTGTATATACTGTCTTTTGGAGTATTATAACATGAATCCATTTATTCTCATGATATTATAAAGTTTTGACTAAATGTTATTCCTCAATTATTGTATTCAAGTGTCTCTGATTTTGGTAAAACCCCTTTAACCAAAATATCATTTTAAATGTTTTAATTATTTGTTCTTATTAATATCCATGTTTTCAAAATGGTTTTAAGGATTTATTTATATGGATATTAATGGTTTAAAATTTTAAGCTTTAAGGTGGTATGGGACACTTTGATTCAAAAATCTGTTTATTAATTATTTTAAATGGTTTTGGAAATGGTTTCTTTTTGAATGGATTCAATATTTCAATATACTAAAATGTTATATTGTGATTGAAATATGGAAATGTTATGTTTCCTTTATGCATGTTTTATGTGACACATTTATGTTATGGTTCTTGGGCATTGTTATGAAAACGGGTGGTTCCGTGATAAACTAAGGGCGGGTGAGCCCGTAATAGCTCTCCAATGCATTGGGTAACGCGGAGGAGTAAAACGTTAAGGTTTCTCCGAAGAGATTTTAGGGAATATACTGTGATGGGTATTCCAAACGTAACCAAGAGGGTTACTCCCTACGTAAGAATGTTATGAATGCCTCAAGTTACCTTTATGTCTTATGATTTCTATGTTTTATTCATGATTTGATGAGGTATGTTAAAGTGCCTATGTTTTATGGGTAAATTATGATTTAATTCTTATGCATATATGAACTCATGTTTCCTTTCCATATTTTTATATCCCTTACTGAGCTTTTTATGCTCATCCCAAGTTTTTGAAATGTTTTTCAGGTCAAGGGAAAGGTACATGATAAGATGATAGAGTCAAGGATGTGTTAAGAAAGAATCCATGTTTTATTTTAAATATGTTTCTGTTGATTGGAAGAATGAATACGGTCTTTTATGTAACCACTTTGTTTAAATGTGGAATGTAATGCAAGTTTCATGATCTAATTCTCTAAAACTCTAAACCTGAAAAGATCCTCAATGTTTAATCTTGTAATTACTCAAGATTAAGTAAGGTTTAAGGCCGGGGCCTTATATTAAGTCCCAGGAGAGGGGACTTTTCAACATTAAAGTATCAGGATGTCATTCTCTTTTATCTATTAAAACATGAACATAATTACAACTTATGTAGGAAATTGATTATTCAACTAGAAGATATGCCAAGCCTAGTTCCAAATCCAATTCCCCATTCCATGCTAAGCTGATATCCCTTATGTTGAAAGTGAAAGGAGTTGCTGGAGATAAGGAGGAAATTGTTTTTGTGAAAGACAACCATTGCATCACCAAAGTGATCTGAAAGGTGATGAAGATTAACTGGAATCTATGGCTGAGGAGATGGTTGAATAATGAGGATAAGTTATATGAAGATTTTAATCCGGTGACTCATCCTACTAGGCATAAGAATAAGAGAGACCCCGGTCTTAAGCCTGATGATGTAGAGCCTACTTATTCAGACGAAGAAGGAGAAGAAGTTGTTGTTGTTCAAGAAAAAGAGGGTTCTATTAAAGATGACAGGACTGACACTGACCTTCCCTCCAATCCTCATGTTAATACCGTATCCTTTTGTGAGCCTATCCCACTAAAGAGATTTCCTAGAAGAAAGGTTGTCATAATAGACAGTGATATGGAAACCAGTGAAGAATTAGTGTTTAAAATTCTCTTAAGAGAAGTTAGATATACCTCAGATGAGGATGTGGTCTCTGAATCAAGTCATGATGACATTGAGATAGCTACTGATGAAAATGAAGAGGAATGTCTGCGTCCTAGTCCTTTAGTAGGACATACCTAAAGGGTAGAAAGTAGAGATGAAGAAGTTGTTGATTCAGTCAAAGTTGGACTTGTTCTAGAAGTTGTTAAAGATTCGGTAGAGGAAGTGGTAGGGATCCTTCATATTGATGAAGTTGATCAAGGAGATCAGATAACGATAGATGTGGTTGTTCAAGAGAATTTCCCAAGTGAGGGGGAGGAATGTGTTTCTATAGGATCAGTTGTTGTTGCTCATGAGATAGAGGACACGACAGAAACTCCTGGATTTTTGGTTTTAGGCCTAGATTATAGAGACTCTGATGGTGACCAGCCAATCAGATGCCCTCTAATTCCTACTTTCTCATAAATAAAAATTGTGCAGGTAGTGGTTTTGTTACCTCAAGACTATGTAAATAAGGATGAATTGGATTCATTGAAATAAGAACTAAAGAGGTATATTGATGAGAAAAACACTGAGATAGCGAGAAAAATAGCTCACAATCAAGAACTCATAACATCTGGAATGGAAAGGATAGTCTATACCTCTCACTCAGCTATATTACATGAGGTCAAGGAATTTCAGAATCAGGTAAGAGATTTGGCAGAGTCTATGAAATCAATAAAATAGTCATTTTCTAGCTTAGATGCATATATGGCTTCAAGAGCTCTGGTGGATAGATACCTTAGATATGTTAAAAGTGTGGTTCATCAAATGTTTATAGTTTTTGAGGATTTTAAGAAGTCTATGGAAACACATGTGAATGGTCAAGATTATGATGTAAAAAAGGCTGATTAGTGGGCTGACCAAATCATTTAAGGAGACAGTGTCTTTTTCTATGGAACCCTTAGGTGCATCTTCATCCACATCAGCCTCTCCTCTAGTTGAAATTGATGATTTCAGGACCACTGTTAGAGAATAAGTGGAAAAGTTATCTAGTGTTAATACCTCAGACTCTTAGGTCATTTCCATCACCATGGAAATTCATAACCTTGTAAAAAATTATTTAAGGGAAGCTACTCATGATCAAAAGAATGTCAAGGATCAAGTTAAATTATATTAAAAACGGTTTTACAATAAGCATCATATAGATGGTCACTTCTAAGTTGTTGTTGGAGAACATGAGGATTACACCTATCACTCAGGTATTTAAAGATAAAGTGAGAAATCTTCAGGAGATGACTCCTTCTTTAGAAAAATTCATGGAGAATAAAGATGATTTTATTTCTTGCTATGGAGAGAGGTGGCAACATCATTATGGACTTCTGGAATCTTCTCTTTCCTTTCCTCCATGTGGACTGCACTCCCATCATTGTTCCTTCTACATTGCCTGCTTCTTCAGCTGCTGCAGGTTCTACTAGTACTACTCTATTGATGACTCCTTCTCAGGCCATCAAAAGATTGACCCCAATGATTCTTCAGAGATCTACTCACAACAGGTCTACTGATGCCTTCGTGGCTGCTCCTCCTACACTAATTACTGACAACCCTCGACCTATCTCTCCACCTTCAGACCATGTTCCCCCATCTTCCAAGTCCAAAACTCCAATGGACATCTCTGATGTGGATAGAGTGTGGATAGTCTTTCCTGATAGGGATTGGTGTATCTCCTTTTATATATTGTACTCCTATTTTATTAATAAAAAACCTCTCTTTTCACTATTTTTTTCTGCATGATTTTTGTTAATCACAAAGGGGGAAAATATATTCAAGGGAGAGAAAATATGGAGAAAATATGTAGAAAATATTCAATACTTGAATTCTCTTAGTGAAATAAGTGTTTATATGTGTTTGTATATGTTCTGACCTAAATGTATTGTTCTTTATAATATTTGTGTATACTCACATCACTCGTGACATTAGCATATGTGTCTTACCTTGACTCAAAACTCTTAAATATAAAGATTCAATGACATAATTTGTGATTATAAAAAAGGGGGAGATTTTTGTACTCACATGTTTTGATAATCCCAAATCTTGTTTTCATTTAATAGAGAACCATGTTTTTATTCTATGATAATTATGTTTCATTAATGTTTTCTGATTTTATAGAGTTATATTCATATACTCTCATACTCACTACATTATTGGTTAAGCTGACAGTGAAAAATTTATCTACGTACAAAGGTCACTGGTAAAATGGTCACTGATTCAAAGGTCACCGATACAATGGTCATCGATACAAAGGTCATTGATACAAAGTTCACTGATAATAGGGTACTGATACATGGTCACCATTACAAGGTCACCGATGCAAGCCTACTATTGAAGGTCACCGCTAAAGGTCACCGATGGAAGGTTATAGTTTTAGGTTTCCAAGGTACACTTGCTGTAGAAGCCAACTGATGTGAAGGGTACCATTACCAGTCTACTAATACCCTTAATTTTTCAAATTCTTGATATTTTTCTAACAGCCATATTTTCTAAAATTAATGCTTCTGACTTAATTAGTATTTGTTTTAGACATATTTGGAGACCATATCTTGAAATTACGAGGTAGAAGAATGATTTCATGTGATGTACGCACTCATATTTTTGGACCTCAAATACGAAAGAAAAAGACCAAAGAAAATTAATATATATATGGAGGCAAAGAAAAAAAATATGAAGTGAAATTCACAAGTCAAATGCATAATAAAGAAACTATTGAAGAACAAGGAAGAACCTTTTTCGAGCACCTTAACTGTGAACCCCTGAAACTATAAGAAGTTCATTTCATGAAAACAACTTAAGCCCCCCTTCTATGTTTCATAAATGTTAAATCAGCTCAAAAAGTATAACACTCAATTCCTGAAAGCCAGTGCCTGGAGTTGAGACACTCTGTTTTGAATACAACATTCAAAGATAGACTCAAGCTTTCAATTCTTCAAGGAGTCAATATCTGAACTACAAACAAATAGGGCCTTTTAAACTCTATCTCATCATAATTTCTCTATCATGTTTCTTTCTTTATTTTACATTAATGAGAAGTGTTTCTGTGTGTTTCAAACACTATATCGTGTGCTAGAACTAGAGGATATTTAATATCTTAACATAAAACCTCACTTACATTTTGTTCCCATGTAAAACTGTGGAATAGACCATGTGTGGTCTATGTTATTTGACTTTCCCATGAAGAACAGTGGTAGAGGGTGCAAACCCTGTATAGTTTGTGAAAACTATTATAAACCCCAAAAAGGTTGTGTATCATGTTTATTTATTCAAACTTCTTGGTGGCAAGTGATCACCAAGTAGATAGGACTAGGTCTTGTAACACCCCAAGATTTCATAGTGTGTTATTTCTTCAAAATAATTCAATAACTTGCACTACACGCAACACTGAGTTCAATCACACCATGACTTACAAAAAAAAGCCATTCAAAAGAGGTTATGAATAGTATTATCTAAATTTTAAACTTTATATAATCCTTATAATTTTAGAATCCATATTATGAGTTTCTTAGTCATAATGCAAGAACAGATTCATTTCCAGTATTCCACTTTTATGACCTTTTAATAGTGAAACCTTTTTAAATAAAATATTTTAAACTATCTGAATAAATTGGGACATCAAAAAATTTAAAATGAAACATCCCAAGCTTCCACGGTACGCTTTCCTTTGAATAAAATAGTAGCGTGTGTTGTACGCAACCTTGAGTTTTAACACACGCCACAACCAATCAAACTAGCCGTTATGAATAGTAATACCTAAATTTTGAAATTATATATATTTTATATTTTAAAATGGAATTCCTTTTTGGATTCGGAATATCGAATTTAGCCTAAGGTGAAATTTTGGTACTTTTCGGATAACTTTCATATTTTGATGAATAGTGAAAATTACTAAATTTTAATTAAAAACAACTTTTCTAATCAAAATAATTAATAGTGATAAATTATGAATTTTAGTGGTTTTAAAGTATATTTAGAATATATTTTTACCATTTAATATAATTTTGGTCATTGGACATAATTTTACAATTAAACTGAACATAAACAAGTGTCAATCTTTTGATAGTTATTATCTCTTAAAAACACGCTTTTTGTTTTGACAGCGGGAATTAATTTTAAATTAATTTCTGCCAATTCTGTGTTTTGAATTTAGAAAAATGGATTCCATATTTGGAATCAGGATGTTCAAATTGTGTAAATAGGTAACTTTTATTTTTAGACATTTTGAATAATTACTGCGGTAAATATTTTATTTACCATGGTTAAGGGTAAATTCGATAAATAAGGGTTAAAAAATAATATTATAATAATACTAAATTTCCCTAAAACGTGTCCTAGCCTTATTGGTTGATACATTTTCGACCATAGGCATCTTTGGGTCGATTTTGGGACCCCATGGATCCACTTGTATGTGATAATGACACTTTATTTTAATTAAGTTAAAATGAATACAAAAATGACACAAGCATATATCTTTTAGAAAAACAATTGTTACATAGGGTTATATATGTTGGATTTTAGATTATAAATATTAATTAGAAATATAAAAAGATTTCCTACATAATTATATTTTATTTATAATTTTTAGACATTAAATAATGTATTTTATTTATGACACAATGATGATGAAGTAATTACTATAATAGTGAAAAATTAAAATAATTGATATTATAAATACCCAAATAAATATAATATGAAACTTTTAATGAATTAAACTAATTTTCTAGGATAATATGATATATTATGATTGATTTAATTGACTTTTTTTGAAGTAATAAATCTGTTATGAGTTTCACAAAAATCAACTATTGAATAGTGTCAAAATTGACATAAAAGAGTTCTTAAAACAAATATTATATTATTAATTTATATTAAATTCCTAAAAATCTAAGGTTCGGACAAGAGACTTATATCATGATAGGTTCCTCATTAATGGACCACTTGGGGGTATCTTGGATGTATATTGTAAGTTTATTAACCATATTATATAAAAATACAAAGAGACATAGTAAAAGTGAAACTAATTAACTTAGAGTTAATACTTAAAGATAAGGATAATATAAGTACCCAAACCTGTCTAAATTATATTGGTTGAGTGGTGTTCGACCTATCCCCACCTTAACCTTTGAATAATCAACTTTGGATCCATTATAAACCGAATATGAATTTATTATAAATTAATATTTCTAGCTTTTCCAAAGGTGCCCCTCACCCCTCTTATAAAAGGGCACTCCTCCTTCTCATTTATTCACACCTTCAAAGCCTTTTGGTTCGGCCAAACTCTGCCCAAATACTCTCCCAACTTCCCTCACTACATCCTAGAGGCCTTAGTTTGATCAGAAAGCCAACCTAAGGAGCCCTTTTGATCAAATCTAAAGGAAGAACCCGAAGAAGAGGTAATGATTTCACCACCCTTTTTCCAAGTTCATTTCTTCTTCCACTTCTTCATCCTTTGTTGTTACCATTCTAAAATAATAACTCCAGTATCTCACATATACTGTGATGTTATTATAAATATGTTACAACCATATTCAGTATTCTATCCACCCTTTGAATAACATGTCACCATACGTGCGTACGTACGGCTTACCGTCTCCACGTCGTGGTGTAATTGTTATTCAATATATTATTATTTTAGATGGGTATAATAATGATATGTAACTCATGTAAATAATAAATATAACATGTTAATGATTCTGTATATATGATATACCATCCATTTATATATTATTTTAATATCAAAAGAATGATATTTTCGCTCGTGCGTACGTACGGACTACCGTCTCCACGAACGCGATGAGATTCATTCTCCATCGTATCCATTCAAATATAATTATCATTTGATGATTTAAAAATGATGTTTAAGGACTTGATATCATTTTGGATATGAATAAGATACAACAAACATGGCTTATGTAACAAAACATATAAAAGAAAATGAGTAAGTTAACACCTGAAACGACGATAATTCTAGGATATTATTAACAAATCAATGTTAAAAGATCATATATGATATCATATTAATATATATGATTCTTGTATAATTTAATAAAAATTATTTCACCATTATACAGGAGGTCAACCTACCCCAACCAAGTAAAAGTACAAGGTAAGGGATTTTCTTATCTCACTTTCAATTCCGTGAGATTTCCATTTTTCGCCACTAAATTATTGAAAGTGGTGTATTGTGTACTGCCATTTGATATATATTCATGATTCTATTTATATTCATGTTATTCTGTAAATCATTTTGTGGTTATTAACTTCTTGCCATACGACTCAGTTGATTAACAAGGTAAGGGGTTTCTTATCTCACTTTTAATTTCGTGAGATTTCCATTGATCACCACTTAATTATTGCATGTGGTGTATGTGTACTGCCCATGATTGTATTCATTGTGTAATATACTTTAATTTATGGGTATTTACATCATCATGGTATGATACTTCTTTCATGGGTGTATGTTTCTTATGTTACCTAATCGGTAAGGGAATTTGAGATTTCAATTCCCACTCATTTGGCTTTATGCATATTTCATTGATTATATTAATCCATGATTATGTGTGGAATCACTATTCATTTGATTATGTCATAATTTCCACTCCCCTTCCTGTGGATATAAGTTTGATACACATAATCACTCATTGGTAATTCTCAAGTCATTGATATGAATTTGATAAGAGTAATTTTAACTCATTCACCATTTGTTGAGTTAAACATCCAATTCGTTGGTGTTGTTTTTACAAGAATATGTGTGAATATACATTGATTGTTTTACACTGAATATCCAATCATATTTAGTGTATTTATATTTGTCACACATAATTATGTCGTTGATTTATCCTTAACCTAAGGATACTGCCTTTATGAGAGATTTCATCTCAATTTACATTCCATTGAGACTTCTTTGTTGATATACACCAAATCACTTTTTT
This sequence comes from Viscum album, assembly GCA_963277665.1. Taxonomy (NCBI): domain Eukaryota; kingdom Viridiplantae; phylum Streptophyta; class Magnoliopsida; order Santalales; family Viscaceae; genus Viscum; species Viscum album. The sequence goes on along the minus strand of OY728130.1, from coordinate 1,926,940,981 downwards.
GTGGTGTATATAATGTACTTTGACATAGTATATCATGAATCCCTTTATTCTCATGATATTACAAAGTTTTGATTACCTAAATTATTTGTATTCAAGTGTCTCTTTTGGTTAGAATCTCTAACTAAAATACCATTTTTAAATGTTTTAAAGACTTATTATTCTAAATCTTGCTCATTAATGTCCATGATTTAAAAATGGTTTTAAGGATTTATTTATATGGACATTAAAGTTTTAAAATCAAACAACTTTTAAAAGTTTCAAAGTGGTATGGGACACTATGATTCAAAAATCTATTTTAAATGGATTCTTGACAAATATTGTGACTTTTGAATGATTTCAAGAAAAGGGGGATATTTCTCTCAAATTGTTTTGATGATTATTTTCATCTATGTCAACATCCTTCATTATCCTAGATTGAGGTTAATGTGATACAATACAATCTTCCATATTATATCGAATGAGTTATGTTTGAATGTGGATGTGTTATTTTTATAGCATTCATGGTTTATGAGTAAAGTATTGACATTTCGTATGTTAGTTCCAATAAGAATGTTTATGTTATATTTCAACCTTTACTTCATATGAATGTGTTGTACAAGTATGTTCCAGGTTGGGGACTGGTTAAAGTAAGCCCTCCAGGTTGGGGACTGGTAAAAGTAAGCCCTCCAGGTTAGGGACTGGTAAAAGTAAGCCCTCCGGTTTGGTCTCCGGTTATTAGAGGCACTCCGGGTTTGTGTCCGGTTATTAGAGGCACTCCGGGTTGGGTTCCGGTTACAGTTAGCCCCAAGGTCTTGGGACGAGGCCTTGACAAAGAAATTAAAGTTTAGCATTATGCATTCCAACATTATGAAAGTGGTTATTGATATTGCATGTGATTATTCGATTAGTAGAATATCAATGTGAACAAGTAAATGGCATTATTTCATTTTACTTTTGCCATACTATGTTGAAGTTCAAGTTTAAAAGGATTTTGTTTTAGCAATTCATTGCCTTAAATGTTTATTCTTATTTTTGAATGTTCCGCTATATTGTTATCCTTACTGGGCATTTGAGATCACCCCTTTTCTATGTTTTAATTTTCCCAGGATGTGAAGATGTAAGTTATGAATGACCTACAAGGATATTATGAGGGGATTATAGTGTGGACTGTGGAAACATTATGTTGTTGTAGTAGTTTTTCATTTTATGATGTAATGTAAAACTTATAAATATATCTAGTATTTCCAAGGCTACTAAACCAATCGGTCTTTCGAGATTTGATCTTTCTTGTGATCATTCCAATGTTATGTAATAATGCAGCGACTCTAGGTAATTAGGGTCGGGGCGTTACAATTGGTATCAGAGGAAGTTTAGTACAAACCTTGGAAGCTAGATTTAGATAAACTCTGATTAGAGCACGTAGACCTAAGATGAACTTTGACGATTAGTGTAGAAGAACTTCCTAGAATTTTGGTATTGTAGAGATTTTGTGAGTTTTCCAAGGAATACATCCCTGTCTGGATACGAGCAGGTAGAGGCGGCTCTGGCACAGATGTACCTAGGGGTAAAACCCGAAAACACCGTTTTGAGCTAGACTCGAACGGGAACTGGTGCATGACAATGGGCCTTGCTGCACTCTTGGTTACGACACTCACGGGGGATATGCTTAGGATAATTCTCATTTTCATTACAAACCATTATGAAGGGTTTATGAGTATATACATCCTCAAAGGAGACATTTTTATGATTATGGATTATATCCATAAATAGTTCAATTTATGTTAAGTGTTTTATAAGTATGGGATTATGTATTTTGATTCATAAACTGATCTAGTGTATGCCATTGTTTAGAAATGGCGCCCAGTAGAAGGAATGAGAACTCCAGAAATGAACATGATCCAAAGAGAAGGAAGGATCATATCTTTCATGGTCTTAAGCTAGAATTTATAAGAGAAATAGTCTCCCATGTATTATCATCATATGAAGAAATAATATCATGTGTTGATAAGATAAGTAAAGAGTTTACTGAGTCCTATGGCTTTGAAGGGAAGCAGGAGAAGAAAAGGATATAAGAGATTAATATGGATAAAGGGAAGAGGGAAAAGAAGAATTTTCCCATATGTGGTAACTGTGGAAAGAAACACCCTGGAACTTGCCTGAAAGGAATGTGAGTTTGTTATAAGTGTGGAGGAAAAGGGCACAAAGTACGTGACTGCAAGGGTAAGAAAATGGTTTTAAATGTACATTGCTTCATTTGCAAGGAGTTTGGACACTACGCGAACCTATATCCCAGTCATCAGACTATGCCGTAAATGAATTTATTGGATAATAATCAAGTTATGATACTACCACAGATGAAGAGGAATGATTAGAGTTCTTATGTTGATTATTTCAATTGAGTGTTGTATCAACAATGTACTTGTTATAATAATTATGGAGTATATAAGGATTGTACTGCAGTACTATTTCATTAAGGACTTGAGATTGTGTGGAACAAAGAAAAGTGACTCAATAGCAGGATAAATTTTTGGAAAATATATGGTTGAGATAATGATAAATCATAATATAGTTCTGATACTGAGGTAGTGATTTTGGAATAATATGTGATTGTTTTGGATAAATTATATTGGATATTCTTGACTACTTTGGAATTGATTAATGATTTGTATATTCCATCATTGTTGGGGTTTAAAACATTTTTGGATTAATGAAGTATATCCAGCATTCTATATGGAATAAGGGAGCATGAATGTAATCAATAAGGAATATGGTAATGCATGATGAAGGTATTCATATGCTATTACGGGGTAAAAAGGATCTATATTATGTTTACCTTCCTTATAAATGTTATACTGTGAGCTTGGACAGAAGTATTTTGGATAGTTCTAGTTTGGATTATTTTGGATTGCCATAAAAGGACAACCCGGAGGTCGGGCGGCAAGCCGTCGCGTCCGGCAAGGCTGCGAGACTTGAACCCGCAACCGAAGGGCGACAAGGGTGTATCACCTACCACTGGCTCATGAGATGTCCTGGATTAAATAATTTAGTTTTTATTAAAAGATAATGTAGATGAATTATAAATTCGTTTATTTTGGAACCCTATACGAATAGTGTAAATAGAATTTTTTTACATTCTATTATCTTTTAGAGTGAAAGATGAGTTTGTGGTAGAAATTTATTAATGGATAAAACTCTAATTATAAAGTAAGTATATATCCTTATGATCTTAGCCAATCTCATAAATAAATTCCTCAATATTAAGAAAAGCAACTTAGAACAAAAATGTTTTCCTAGATGGTACCTTAAATCATCACTAATTTATGGCTTTGGGATTGTTGGCCTTTTCATAGCCATGTTCTCTACCACTCTCCATCAGATAATTGATGGTTAGATTTTTCTTCCATATCCATATTTTCCTACATGGAACCCTAGTTTTTGTTATTTTCGGTAATCTTCATACTTTCGACTCTTTATTTTAAATGGAGGCCTCATTAATTCATTTTTTGATGTGTGATTTCAACTAAGATATTTTGAAACGTCAAAAATGTGTTATCCTAATACCCTATGTTTTGTTGAACCGATGGTATTTCAAATCATCATAGATTGATGAATTTAAGGACCTCAATTTTATACTTTTTTGTGATTGATGACCTCAATCACTACCTATAAATATTTACATTTTTCCTCCAATTATATGTCTCTAAATGCCACCAATGTTCTCCTAATCAAGATCATAATTTGGTGGTGACCCTTTCATTTCTCTTTTCCTCATATTAAGACTAAATTTTAGTAACCCAATTTCTGATGTGAGTTTTCCCACAAATATATTTTCTATTTTCAACCTTTTATTTTCGAATAACATTTTCAAATTGCGAGGAAGCAATTTATTGAAGGAGAGGAGAATGTAACACCCCAAGATTTCATAGTGTGTTATTTCTTCAAAATAATTCAATAACTTGCACTACATGCAACACCGAGTTCAATCACACCATGACTTAAAAAAAAGCCATTCAAAAGAGGTTATGAATAGTATTATCTAAATTTTAAACTTTATATAATCCTTATAATTTTAGAATCCATATTATGAGTTTCTTAGTCATAATGCAAGAACAGATTCATTTCCAGTATTGCACTTTTATGACCTTTTAATAGTGAAACCTTTTTAAATAAAATATTTTAAACTATCTGAATAAATTGGGACATCAAAAAATTTAAAATTAAACATCCCAAGCTTCCACGGTACGCTTTCCTTTGAATAAAATAGTAGCGTGTGTTGTACGCAACCTTGAGTTTTAACACACGCCACAACCAATCAAACTAGCCGTTATGAATAGTAATACCTAAATTTGGAAATTATATATATTTTATATTTTAAAATGGACTTCATTTTTGGATTCGGAATATCGAATTTAGCTTAAGGTGAAATTTTGGTACTTTTCGGATAACTTTCATATTTTGATGAATAGTGAAAATTACTAAATTTTAATTAAAAACAAATTTTTTAATCAAAATAATTAATAGTGATAAATTATGAATTTGAGTGGTTTTAAAGTATATTTAGAATATATTTTTACCATTTAATATAATTTTGTTCATTGGACATAATTTTACAATTAAACCGAACATAAACAAGTGTCAATCTTTTGATAGTTATTATCTCTTAAAAACACGCTTTTTGTTTTGACAACGGGAATTAATTTTAAATTAATTTCTTCCACTTCTATGTTTTGAATTTAGAAAAATGGATTCCATATTTTGAATCAGGATGTTCAAATTGTGTAAATAGGTAAATTTTATTTTTAGACATTTTGAATAATTACTGCGGTAAATATTTTATTTACCATGGTTAAGGGTAAATTCGATAAATAAGGGTTAAAAAATAATATTATAATATTAATAAATTACCCTAAAACGTGTCCTAGACTTATTGGTGGATACATGTTCGACCATAGGCGTCTTTGGGTCGATTTTGGGACCCCATGGATCCACTTGTAAGTGATAATGACACTTTATTTTAATTAAGTTAAAATGAATACAAAAATGACACAAGCATATATCTTTTAGAAAAACAATTATTACATAGGGTTATATATGTTGGATTTTAGATTATAAATATAAATTAGAAAGATAAAAATATTTCCTACATAATTATATTTTATTTATAATTTTTAGACATTAAATAATGTATTTTATTTATGACACAATGATGATGAAGTAATTACTATAATAGTGAACAATTAAAATAATTGATATTATAAATACCCAAATAAATATAATATGAAACTTTTAATGAATTGAACTAATTTTCTAGGATAATATGATATATTAGGATTGATTTAATTGACTTTGTTAGAAGTAATAAATCTTTTATGAGTTTCACAAAAATCAACTATTGAATAGTGTCAAAATTGACATAAAAGAGTTCTTAAAACAAATATTATATTATTAATTGATATTAAATTCCTAAAAATCTAAGGTTCGGCCAAGAGACTTATATTATGATAGGTTCCTCATTAATGGACCACTTGGGGGTCTCTTGGATGTATATAGTAAGTTTATTAACCATATTATATAAAAATACAAAGAGACATTGTAAAAGTGAAACTAATTAACTTAGAGTTAATACTTAAAGATAAGGTTAATATAAGTACCCCAACCTGTATAAATTCTATTGGTTGAGTGGTGTTCGACCTATCCCCACCTTAACATTTGAATAATCAACTTTGGAGCCATTAGAAACCGAATATGAATTTATTATAAATTAATATTTCTAGCTTTTCCAAAGGTGCCCCTCACCCCTCTTATAAAATGGCACTCCTCCTTCTCATTTATTCACACCATCAAAGCCTTTTTGTTCGGCCAAACTCTACCCAAATACTCTACCAACTTCCCTCACTACAACCTAGAGGCCTTAGTTTGATCAGAAAGCCAACCTAAGGAGCCCTTTTGATCAAATCAAAAGGAAGAACCCGAAGAAGAGGTAATGATTTCACCACCCTTTTTCCAAGTTCATTTCTTCTTCCACTTCTTCTTCCTTTGTTGTTACCATTCTAAAATAATAAATCCAGTATCTCACATATACTATGATGTTATTATAAATATGTTACAACCATATTCAGTATTCTATCCACCCTTTGAATAACATGTCACCATACGTGCGTACGTACGGCTTACCGTCTCCACGTCGTGGTGTAATTGTTATTCAATATATTATTATTTTAGATGGGTATAATAATGATATGTAACTCATGTAAATAATAAATATAACATGTTAATGATTCTGTATATATGATATACCATCCATTTATATATTATTTTAATATCAAAAGAATGATATTGTCGCTCGTGCGTACGTACGGACTACCGTCTCCACGAACGCGATGAGATTCATTCTCCATCGTATCCATTCAAGTATAATTATCATTTGATGATTTAAAAATGATGTTTAAGGACTTGATATCATTCTGGATATGAATAAGATACAACAAACATGGATTATGTAACAAAACATATAAAAGAAAATGAGTAAGTTAACACCCGAAACGACGATAATCCTAAGATATTATTAACAAATCAATGTTAAAAGATCATATATGATATCATATTAATATATATGATTCTTGTATAATTTAATAACAATTATTTCACCATTATATAGGAGGTTAACCTACCCCAACCAAGTAAAAGTACAAGGTAATGGATTTTCTTATCTCACTTTCAATTCCGTGAGATTTCCATTTTTCGCCACTAAATTATTGAAAGTGGTGTATTGTGTACTACCATTTGATATATATTCATGATTCTATTTATATTCATGTTATTCTGTAAATCATTTGATGGTTATTAACTTTTGGCCATACGACTCAGTTGATTAACGTGGTAAGGGGTTTCTTATCTCACTTTTAATTTCGTGAGATTTCCATTGATCACCACTTAATTATTGCATGTGGTGTATGTGTACTGCCCATGATTGTATTCATTGTGTAATATACTTTAATTTATGGGTATTTACATCATCATGGTATGATACTTCTTTCATGGGTGTATGTTTCGTATGTTACCTAATCGGTAAGGGAATTTGAGATTTCAATTCCCACTCATTTGGCTTTACGCATATTTCATTGATTATATTACTCCATGATTATGTGTGGAATCACTATTCATTTGATTATGTCATAATTTCCACTCCCCTTCCTGTGGATATAAGTTTGATACACATAATCACTCATTGGTAATTCTCAAGTCATTGATATGAATTTGATAAGAGTAATTTTAACTCATTCACCATTTGTTGAGTTAAACATCCAATTCGTTGGTGTTGTTTTTACAAGAATATTTGTGAATATCCTTTGATTGTTTTACACTGAATATCCAATAATATTTAGTGTATTTATATTTGTCACACATGATTATGTCGTTTATTTATCCTTAACCTAAGGATACGGCCTTTATGAGAGATTTCATCTCAATTTACATTCCATTGAGACTTCTTTGTTGATATACACCAAATCACTTTTATGTGGTGTATATAATGTACTTTGACATAGTATATCATGAATCCCTTTATTCTCATGATATTACAAAGTTTTGATTACCTCAATTATTTGTATTCAAGTGTCTCTTTTGGTTTGAATCTCTAACTAAAATACCATTTTTAAATGTTTTAAAGACTTATTATTCTAAATCTTGCTCATTAATGTCCATGTTTTAAAAATGGTTTTAAGGATTTATTTATATGGACATTAAAGTTTTAAAATCAAAACTCTTTTTAAAAGTTTCAAAGTGTTATGGGACACTTTGATTCAAAAATCTATTTTAAATGGATTCTTGACAAATATTGTGACTTTTGAATGATTTCAAGAAAAGGGGGATATTTCTCTCAAATTGTTTTGATGATTATTTTCATCTATGTCAACATCCTTCATTATTCTTGATTGAGGTTAATGTGATACAATACAATCTTCCATATTATATCGAATGAGTTATGTTTGACTGTGTATGTGTTATTTTTATAGCATTCATGGTTTATGAGTAAAGTATTGACATTTCGTATGTTAGTTCCAATAAGAATGTTTATGTTATATTTCAACCTTTACTTCAAATGAATGTGTTGTACAAGTATGTTCCAGGTTGGGGACTGGTTAAAGTAAGCCCTCCAGGTTGGGGACTGGTAAAAGTAAGCTCTCCAGGTTAGGGACTGGTAAAAGTAAGCCCTCTGGTTTGGTCTCCGGTTATTAGAGGCACTCCGGGTTGGTGTCCGGTTATTAGAGGCACTCTGGGTTGGGTTCCGGTTACAGTTAGCCCCAAGGTCTTGGGACGAGGCCTTGACAAAGAAATTAAAGTTTAGCATTATGCATTCCAACATTATGAAAGTGGTTATTGATATTGCATGTGATTATTCGATTAGTAGAATATCCATGTGAACAAGTAAATGGCATTATTTCATTTTACTTTTGCCATACTATGTTGAAGTTCAAGTATAAAAGGCTTTTGTTTTAGTAATTCATTGCCTTAAATGTTTATTCTTATTTTTGAATGTTTTGCTATATTGTTATCCTTACTGGGCATTTGAGCTCACCCCTTTTCTATGTTTTATTTTTCCCAGGATGTGAAGATGTAAGTTATGAATGACCTTCAGGGATATTATGAGGGGATTATAGTGTGGACTGTGGAAACATTATGTTGTTGTAGTAGTTTTTCATTTTATGATTTAATGTAAAACTTATAAATATATCTAGTGTTTCCAAGGCTACTAAACCAATCGGTCTTTCGAGATTTGATCTTTCTTGTGATCATGCCAATGTTATGTAATAATGCACCGACTCTAGGTAATTAGGGTCGGGGCGTTACAGTTGGTATCAGAGGAAGTTTAGTACAAACCTTGGAAGCTAGATTTAGATAAACTCTTATTAGAGCACGTAGACCTAAGATGAACTTTGAGGATTAGTGTACAAGAACTTCCTAGAATTTTGGTATTGTAGAGATTTTGTGAGTTTTCCTAGCAATACATCCCAGTCTGGATACGAGCAGGTAGAGGTGGCTCTAGCACAGATGTACCTAGGGGTAAAACCCAAAAACACCGCTTTGAGCTAGACTCGAACGGGAACTGGTGCACGACAACGGGCCTTGCTGCACTCTTGGTTACGACACTCCCGGGGGATATTCTTAGGATAATTCTCATTTTCTTTACAAACCATTATGAAGGGTTTATGAGTATATGCATCCTCAAAGGAGACATTTTTATGATTATGGATTATATCCATAAATAGTTCAATTTATGATAAGTGTTTTATAAGTATGGGATTATGTATTTTGATTCATAAACTGATCTAGTGTATGCCATTGTTTAGAAATGGCGCCCAGTAGAAGGAATCAGAACTCCAGAAATGAACATGATCCAAAGAGAAGGAAGGATCATATCTTTCATGGTCTTAAGCTAGAATTTATAAGAGAAATAGTCTTCCATGTATTATCATCATATGAAGAAATAATATCATGTGTTGATAAGATAAGTAAAGAGTTTACTGAGTCCTATGGCTTTGAAGGGAAGCAAGAGAAGAAAAGGATGGAAGAGAGAAATATGGATAAAGGGAAGAGGGAAAAGAAGAATTTTCCCATATGTGGTAACTGTGGAAAGAAACACCCTGGAACTTTCCTGAAAGGAATGGGAGTTTGTTATAAGTGTGGAGGAAAAGGGTACAAAGTACGTGACTGAAAGGGTAATAAAATGGTTTTAAATGTACATTGCTTCATTTGCAAGGAGTTTGGACACTACGCGAACCTATGTCCCAGTCATCAGATTATGCCGCAAATGATGTTATTGGATAATAATCAAGTTATGATACTACCACAGATGAATAGGAATGATTAGAGTTCTTATGATGATTATGTCAATTGAGTGTTGTATCAACAATGTACTTGTTATAATAATTATGGAGTATATAAGGATTGTACTGCAGTACTATTTTATTAAGGACTTGAGATTGTGTGGAACAAAGAAAAGTGACTCAATAGCAGAATAAATTTTTGGAAAATATATGCTTGAGAGAATGATAAATCATAATATAGTTCTGATACTGAGGTAGTGATTTTGGAATAATATGTGATTGTTTTGGATAAATTATATTGGATATTCTTGACTACCTTGGAATTGATTAATGATTTGTATATTCCATCATTGTTGGGGTTTAAAACATTTTTGGATTAATGAAGTATATCCAGCATTCTATATGGAATAAGGGAGCATGAATGTAATCAATAAGGAATATGGTAATGCATGATGAAGGTATTCATATGCTATTATGGGGTAAAAAGGATCTATATTATGTTTACCTTCCTTATAAATGTTATACTGTGAGTTTGGACAGAAGTATTTTGGATAGTTCTAGTTTGGATTATTTTGGATTGTCATAAAAGGACAACCCAGAGGTCGGGCGGCAAGCCGTCGCGTCCGGCAAGGCTGCGAGACTTGAACCCGCAACCGAAGGGCAACAAGGGTGTATCACCTACCACTGGCTCATGAGATGTCCTGGATTAAATAATTTAGTTTTTATTAAAAGATAATGTAGATGAATTATAAATTCGTTTATTTTGGAACCCTATACGAATAGTGTAAATAGAATTTTTTTACATTCTATTATCTTTTAGAGTGAAAGATGAGTTTGTGGTAGAAATTTATTAATGGATAAAACTCTAATTATAAAGTAAGTATATCTCCTTATGATCTTAGCCAATCTCATAAATAAATTCCTCAATATTAAGAAAAGCAACTTAGAACAAAAATGTTTTCCTAGATGGTACCTTAAATCATCACTAATTTATGGCTTTGGGATTTTTGGCCTTTTCATATCCATGTTCTCTACCTCTCTCCATCAGATAATTGATGGTTAGATTTTTCTTCCATATCCATATTTTCCTACATGGAACCCTAGTATGTGTTATTTTCGGTAATCTTCATACTTTCGACTCTTTATTTTAAATAGAGGCCTCATTAATTCATTTTTCGATGTGGGATTTCAACTAAGATATTTTGAAACGTCAAAAATGTGTTATCCTAATACCCTATGTTTTGTTGAACCGATGGTATTTCAAATCATCATAGATTGATGAATTTAAGGACCTCAATTTTATACTTGTTTGTGATTGATGACCTCAATCACTACCTATAAATATTTACATTTTTCCTCCAATTATATGTCTCTAAATGCCACCAATGTTCTCCTAATCGAGATCATAATTTGGTGGTGACCCTTTCATTTATCTTTTCCACATATTAAGACTAAATTTTAGTAACCCAATTTCTGATGTGGGTTTTCCCACAAATATATTTTCTATTTTCAACCTTTTATTTTCGAAGAACAATTTCAAATTGCGAGGACGCAATTTATTGAAGGAGGGGAGAATGTAACACCTCAAGATTACATAGTGTGTTATTTCTTCAAAATAATTCAATAACTTGCACTACACGCAACACCGAGTTCAATCACACCATGACTTACAAAAAAAAGTCATTCAAAAGAGGTTATGAATAGTATTATCTAAATTTTAAACTTTATATAATCCTTATAATTTTAGAATCCATATTATGAGTTTCTTAGTCATAATGCAAGAACATATTCATTTCCAGTATTGCACTTTTATGACCTTTTAATAGTGAAACCTTTTTAAATAAAATATTTTAAACTATCTGAATAACTTGGGACATCAAAAAATTTAAAATGAAACATCCCAAGCTTCCACGGTACGCTTTCCTTTGAATAAAATAGTAGCGTGTGTTGTACGCAACCTTGAGTTTTAACACACGCCACAACCAATCAAACTAGCTGTTATGAATAGAAATACCTAAATTTTGAAATTATATATATTTTATATTTTAAAATGGACTTCATTTTTGGATTCGGAATATCGAATTTAGCCTAAGGTGAAATTTTGGTACTTTTCGAATAACTTTCATATTTTGATGAATAGTGAAAATTACTAAATTTTAATTAAAAACAACTTTTTTAATTAAAATAATTAATAGTGATAAATTATGAATTTGAGTGGTTTTAAAGTATATTTAGAATATATTTTTACCATTTAATATAATTTTGGTCATTGGACATAATTTTACTATTAAACCGAACATAAACAAGTGTCAATCTTTTGATAGTTATTATCTCTTAAAAACACGCTTTTTGTTTTTACAGCGGGAATTAATTTTAAATTAATTTCTGCCACTTCTGTGTTTTGAATTTAGAAAAATGGATTCCATATTTGGAATCAGGATGTTCAAATTATGTAAATAGGTAACTTTTATTTTTAGACATTTTGAATAATTACTGCGGTAAATATTTTATTTACCACGGTTAAGGGTAAATTCGATAAATAAGGGTTAAAAAATAATATTATAATAATACTAAATTACCATAAAACGTGTCCTAGCCTTATTGGTTGATACATGTTCGACCATACGCATCTTTGGGTCTATTTTGGGACCCCATGGATCCACTTGTAAGTGATAATGACACTTTATTTTAATTAAGTCAAAATGAATACAAAAATGACACAAGCATATATCTTTTAGAAAAACAATTGTTACATAGGGTTATATATGTTGGATTTTAGATTATAAATATTCATTAGAAATATAAAAAGATTTCCTACATAATGATATTTTATTTATAATTTTTAGACATTAAATAATGTATTTTATTTATGACACAATGATGATGAAGTAATTACTATAATAGTGAAAAATTAAAATAATTGATATTATAAATACCCAAATAAATATAATATGAAACTTTTAATGAATTAAACTAATTTTATAGGATAATATGATATATTAGGATTCATGTAATTGAATTTTTTCGAAGTAATCAATCTGTTATGAGTTTCACAAAAATCAACTATTGAATAGTGTCAAAATTTACATAAAAGAGTTCTTAAAACAAATATTATATTATTAATTGATATTAAATTCCTAAAAATCTAAGGTTCGGCCAAGAGACTTATATCATGATAGGTTCCTCATTAATGGACCACTTGGGGGTATCTTGGATGTATATAGTATGTTTATTAACCATATTATATAAAAATACAAAGAGACATTGTAAAAGTGAAACTAATTAACTTAGAGTTAATACTTAAAGATAAGGTTAATATAAGTACCCAAACCTGTCTAAATTCTATTGTTTGAGTGGTGTTCGACCTATCCCCACCTTAACCTTTGAATAATCAACTTTGGAGCCATTATAAACCGAATATGAATTTATTATAAATTAATATTTCTAGCTTTTCCAAAGGTGCCCCTCACGCCTCTTATAAAAGGGCACTCCTCCTTCTCAATTCTTCACACCTTCAAAGCCTTTTGGTTCGGCCAAACTCTGCCCAAATACTCTACCAACTTCCCTAACTACAACCTAGAGGCCTTAGTTTGATCATAATGCCAACCTAAGGAGCCATTTTGATCAAATCAAAATGAAGAACCCGAAGAAGAGGTAATGATTTCACCACCCTTTTTCCAAGTTCATTTCTTCTTCCACTTCTTCTTCCTTTGTTGTTACCATTCTAAAATAATAACTCCAGTATCTCACATATACTGTGATTTTATTATAAATATGTTACAACCATATTCAGTATTCTATCCACCCTTTGAATAACCTGTCACCATACGTGCGTACGTACGGCTTACCGTCTCCACGTCGTGGTGTAATTGTTATTCAATATATTATTATTTTAGATGGGTATAATAATGATATGTAACTCATGTAAATAATAAATATAACATGTTAATGATTCTGTATATATGATATACCATCCATTTATATATTATTTTAATATCAAAAGAATGATATTGTCGCTCGTGCGTACGTACGGACTACCGTCTCCACGAACGCGATGAGATTCATTCTCCATCGTATCCATTCAAGTATAATAATCATTTGATGATTTAAAAATGATTTTTAAGGACTTGATATCATTCTAGATATGAATAAGATACAACAAACATGGCTTATGTAACAAAACATATAAAAGAAAATGAGTAAGTTAACACCCGAAACGACGATAATTCTAAGATATTATTAACAAATCAATGTTAAAAGATCATATATGATATCATATTAATATATATGATTCTTGTATAATTTAATAACAATTATTTCACCATTATACAGGAGTTTAACCTACCCCAACCAAGTAAAAGTACAAGGTAAGGGATTTTCTTATCTCACTTTCAATTCTGTGAGATTTCCATTTTTCGCCACTAAATTATTGAAAGTGGTGTATTGTGTACTGCCATTTGATATATATTCATGATTCTATTTATATTCATGTTATTATGTAAATCATTTGGTGGTTATTAACTTTTGGCCATATGACTCAGTTGATTAACGTGGTAAGGGGTTTCTTATCTCACTTTTAATTTCGTGAGATTTCCATTGATCACCACTTAATTATTGCATGTGGTGTATGTGTACTGCCCATGATTGTATTCATTGTGTAATATACTTTAATTTATGGGTATTTACATCATCATGGTATGATACTTATTTCATGTGTGTTTGTTTCGTATGTTACCTAATCGGTAAGGGAATTTGAGATTTCAATTCCCACTCATTTGGCTTTACGCATATTTCATTGATTATATTACTCCATGATTATGTGTGGAATCACTATTCATTTGATTATGTCATAATTTCCACTCCCCTTCCTGTGGATATAAGTTTGATACACATAATCACTCATTGGTAATTCTCAAGTCATTGATATGAATTTGATAAGAGTAATTTTAACTCATTCACCATTTGTTGAGTTAAACATCCAATTCATTGGTGTTGTTTTTACATGAATATGTGTGAATATCCTTTGATTGTTTTACACTGAATATCCAATCATATTTAGTGTATTTATATTTGTCACACACAATTATGTCGTTGATTTATCCTTAACCTAAGGATATGGCCTTTATGAGAGATTTCATCTCAATTTACATTCCATTGAGACTTCTTTGTTGATATACACCAAATCACTTTTATGTGGTGTATATAATGTACTTTGACATAGTATATCATTAATCCCTTTATTCTCATGATATTACAAAGTTTTGATTACCTCAATTATTTGTATTCAAGTGTCTCTTTTGGTTAGAATCTCTAACTAAAATACCATTTTTAAATGTTTTAAAGACTTATTATTCTAAATCTTGCTCATTAATGTCCATGTTTTAAAAATGGTTTTAAGGATTTATTTATATGGACATTAAAGTTTTAAAATCAAAACTACTTTTAAAAGTTTCAAAGTGGTATGGGACACTTTGATTCAAAAATCTATTTTAAATGGGTTCTTGACAAATATTGTGACTTTTGAATGATTTCAAGAAAAGGGGGATATTTCTCTCAAATTGTTTTGATGATTATTTTCATCTATGTCAACATCCTTCATTATTCTTGATTAAAGTTAATGTGATACAATACAATCTTCCATATTATATCAAATGAGTTATGTTTGACCGTGGATGTGTTATTTTTATAGCATTCATGGTTTATGAGTAAAGTATTGACATTTCGTATGTTAGTTCCAATAAGAATGTTTATGTTATATTTCAACCTTTACTTCATATGAATGTGTTTTACAAGTATGTTCCAGGTTGGGGACTGGTTAAAGTAAGCCCTCCAGGTTGGGGACTGGTAAAAGTAAGCCCTCCAGGTTAGGGACTGGTAAAAGTAAGCCCTCCGGTTTGGTCTCCGGTTATTAGAGGCACTCCGGGTTGGTGTCCGGTTATTAGAGGCACTCCAGGTTGGGTTCCGGTTATAGTTATCCCCAAGGTCTTGGGACGAGGCCTTGACAAAGAAATTAAAGTATAGCATTATGCATTCCAACAATATGAAAGAGGTTATTGATATTGCATGTGATTATTCGATTAGTAGAATATCCATGTGAACAAGTAAATGGAATTATTTCATTTTACTTTTGCCATACTCTGTTGAACTTCAAGTTTAAAATGCTTTTGTTTTAGTAATTCATTGCCTTAAATGTTTATTCTTATTTTTGAATGTTCCTCTATATTGTTATCCTTACTGGGCATTTGAGCTCACCCCTTTTCTATGTTTTATTTTTCCCAGGATGTAAAGATGTAAGTTATGAATGACCTACAAGGATATTATGAGGGGATTATAGTGTGGACTGTGGAAACATTATGTTGTTGTAGTAGTTTTTTATTTTATGATGTAATGTAAAACTTATAAATATATCTAGTATTTCCAAGGCTACTAAACCAATCGGTCTTTCGAGATTTGATCTTTCTTGTGATCATTCCAATGTTATGTAATAATGCAGCGACTCTAGGTAATTAGGGTCGGGGCGTTACAATTGGTATCAGAGGAAGTTTAGTACAAACCTTGGAAGCTAGATTTAGATAAACTCTGATTAGAGCACGTAGACCTAAGATGAACTTTGACGATTAGTGTAGAAGAACTTCCTAGAATTTTGGTATTGTATAGATTTTGTGAGTTTTCCAAGGAATACATCCCTGTCTGGATACGAGCAGGTAGAGGCGGCTCTAGCACAGATGTACCTAGGGGTAAAACCCGAAAACACCGTTTTGAGCTAGACTCGAACGGGAACTGGTGCATGACAATGGGCCTTGCTGCACTCTTGGTTACGACACTCACGGGGGATATGCTTAGGATAATTCTCATTTTCATTACAAACCATTATGAAGGGTTTATGAGTATATACATCCTCAAAGGAGACATTTTTATGATTATGGATTATATCCATAAATAGTTCAATTTATGTTAAGTGTTTTATAAGTATGGGATTATGTATTTTGATTCATAAACTGATCTAGTGTATGCCATTGTTTAGAAATGGCGCCCAGTAGAAGGAATGAGAACTCCAGAAATGAACATGATCCAAAGAGAAGGAAGGATCATATCTTTCATGGTCTTAAGCTAGAATTTATAAGAGAAATAGTCTCCCATGTATTATCATCATATGAAGAAATAATATCATGTGTTGATAAGATAAGTAAAGAGTTTACTGAGTCCTACGGCTTACCGTCTCCATGAACGGTGCATTTCATTTCTTACCTCTAAATGATTATGTAATGTTATAAATGCATGAATGTACTGGATATATATGACATATATTATATCTAAATCATGAATACAATTATGGATATAATAAACATTTGGCCACATGAACAACATGTAATTGTAAGTAGTCCACTTTCGACTTAAGAACCAAATATCGACAAAACAAACATTATTAACATAAATGATTAAATAATGTTTATAACATTGAAATAAGTGATCTAAAGGGAATAATGAACTATAAAAAGGTTCTTAATAAAGTGGAAATTAACTCAAGTTTATTATTCAGGACGTTAAAGAACGAACGAGTCAAGTCGGACCCGAGGTAAGGGATCCTACAACTCTCTTTCTTTTTAAGTACACTCTTTTATGTTATTTCTTTTAAGCTCATCTTTCTTATGATTGGGATGTTATTTTATATTACTCCTACTGTAATTTTTATGTTCATGTGATGAGAGACCCTATTCTCTCTCATCAATCCTTTTGGAAGTTTTATGTGGCGCCGTTAGGCTGCCGAGTTTTCGTAAGGGATTTTTCATCTCACTTTTATCCCCGTGAGATTTATGCTACATTTGCCAAAATTTCCATTGAGTGGTGTATTTACTGCCCATTATTCTACTCTTTGTGTAATATACTTTCGATTATGAGTATTTTTTTCAATGATTTATTGCCCTTCTTTCATGGGGTGTATGTTTTGAAAGATACCCAAGTCGGTAAGGGAACCTTTCACCCTCCACTTTTTAAAAGACTTCTTTTATTGGGTCTTTTAATTTATATATTGTTATGTTGGGATATGTTCTCATATATCCTTAATGATGTAAATTTTTTGTCCAAGTGATGAGATACTCTTTTTATCTCTCATCAACTCATTTTGATGTGACGCCGTAAGGCTGTCAAGGGAACTTCTTAACCCAATTTCGATTTCTTTGGGTTCAACATGTAGTTATTGAATATGTCATCCTTTGAATATGTGTGAATGACCTTTTATTGATTTACACTTAATATCCAATTATATTGGGTGTATTTATATTTTTCACACATAATTTTGATATTGATTTATCCTTAATTTAAGGATACCTTCTTTATAAGGGATTTCATCACATTTTACATCCTTGTTGAGACTTCATTGTTGTTATGCTCCAATTCACTCTTATAGGGTGTATATACTGTCTTTTGGAGTATTATATCATGAATCCATTTATTCTCATGATATTATAAAGTTTTGACTAAATGTTATTCCTCAATTATTGTATTCAAGTGTCTCTGATTTTGGTAAAACCCCTTTAACCAAAATATCATTTTAAATGTTTTAATTATTTGTTCTTATTAATATCCATGTTTTCAAAATGGTTTTAAGGATTTATTTATATGGATATTAATGGTTTAAAATTTTAAGCTTCAAGGTGGTATGGGACACTTTGATTCAAAAATCTCTTTATTAATTATTTTAAATGGTTTTGGAAATGGTTTCTTTTTGAATGGATTCAATATTTCAATATACTAAAATGTTATATTGTGATTGAAATATGGAAATGTTATGTTTCCTTTATGCATGTTTTATGTGACAAATTTATGTTATGTTTCTTGGGCATTGTTATGAAAACGGGTGGTTCCGTGATAAACTAAGGGTGGGTGAGCCCGTAATAGCTCTCCAATGCATTGGGTAACACGAAGGAGTAAAACGTTAAGGTTTCTCCGAAGAGATTTTAGGGAATATACTGTTATGGGTATTCCAAACGTAACCAAGAGGGTTACTCCCTACGTAAGAATGTTATGAATGCCTCAAGTTACCTTTATGTCTTATGATTTCTATGTTTTATTCATGATTTGATGAGGTAGGTTAAAGTGCCTATGTTTTATGGGTAAATTATGATTTCATTCTTATGTATGTATGAACTCATGTTTCCTTTCCATATTTTTATATCCCTTACTGAGCTTTTTATGCTCATCCCAAGTTTTTGAAATGTTTTTCAGGTCAAGGGAAGGTACATGATAAGATTATAGAGTCAAGGATGTGTTAAGAACGAATCCATGTTTTATTTTCAATATGTTTCTGTTGATGGGAAGAATGAATACGGTCTTTTATGTAACCACTTTGTTTAAATGTGGAATGTAATGCAAGTTTCATGATCTAATTCCCTAAAACTCTAAACCTGAAAAGATTCTCAATGTGTAATCTTGTAATAACTCAAGATTAAGTAAGGTTTAAGGCTGGGGCCTTATAGTTGGTATCAAAGGTTGGTTTAGATAACTTTAGAGGTTAGGGTATTCTCTAAGCACAAGTGACATTACCATAATGGTTAGGATTTCAGAAAGAGTCTTAGTTTTAGATAAAGTGAATGAGTAAGTATATCTTATTGTCTATCTTACTCATTAGTACATGATGGTTTTGTTGATATAATCACACTGACATTTCTATTTTTAGTGAATGGATGGATCTAGCAGGCACCAAAGAGACAACAGGTTTGAAGGAAACTGTGGTGGTTCTCTGGTTAAGATACTAGATAAAATGAAGGATTCAATGAGGAAACTCGTGGTTGTTCTAAACCAAATATCAAGGAGTCATGATCAACCACTTCAACCTTGGTGAGTTCTCTAATGCATCAGGTACGAGATGGCCAATTCGATGTGGAAATTCAGTTAATAATTATTAAGGTAACCATTAGGGTTTATATGATACTTAATTTTTAGGTAATTAAGGGTTACTCTATGATTTGATGTAAAATGAAAGGAATGAGATAAACTTGAGGTTAAAATATGTTATGATTATTCTTGAAGATTTTATCTCATTTTGGGGAATGTTTTAAGAATTATATAGTTTTGGAAAAAGGACAACACGCAGACCGTGTGACATCCCGTCGTGTCGAACAAAGCTGTGGGAATCGAACCCACAACCAATGTGCGACTGGTATTTATCGCCTACCACTGGACTACGTGAAGTCCCTGGTTAGTTTGACTGATTCATTCTAGTTATATGATTTTATGAATTAAGAGTATGTTGATTTTGGGTTATTTTTGAAAATGATTAACCTATCATGGAGGATATGTGATTAGGTTAATTACTTTTCAAAACAAGACATTAGGAGCAACTGATATTGTTTGGAGATAAATGTTACGATTTGTCTTGGAAGACTATACGACTAAATCCTTAAAATATTTGGGTTTCAATCTTATATTGGTTTACTTTGAAGAATTTTATGGACAAATTGATTATAGAATGGTCCTCATTGAACTTTGGGTTTTGTTGGACAAATTTTGGAGATTAAGAATAGATTTTCTTTTTATAAAGGGTTATCCTTTTCTGGATTCTCTGATCTTGTACTAGCCTTTTTGGTTTTGGATTTGGTTAAAGTCTAAAGACATGGGAAGTATATAGTTCTATTTTATGGATTAGGTGATTCTCTAGAAGTTGATTATAATACTCTTAATGTGAACAAGTCTTCCTAAATACTCGTCTTTTGGAGAAAATATGAGTTTGTGTAAGGAATCTAATAAAGGTTGAAAGTCAATATGATAAGTGATTATGTTTCCTTATGAATAAATTCCTCAATAAAAAGTAACTTAAAACAAAAATGTTGTCTATTAAATTTTCCTACTGGGGAATCGAAGACCGTTTAACCCATCACAAGTTTGTGATTTTCTCGTGGTTAACTTTCTCCTAAACATGTTTTCTATCACTCTCCATCATAACATGACCCTTTGTTTTTTTCCTCCATGTCCATATTTTCATACTTGGAATCCTAGTATGGGTTAACTCGGGTGACCTTTGTACTTATCTTTCTTTATTTTAAAGTGATTGTTTTACCGACTTTTGTTCCGATGTGGGACTTTCAAGGATGTTTCCAAGCGCAATTTTAAAATTGCGAGGACGCAATTCCCAAAAGGGGGGAAGGATGTAAAACCCCAGGTAAATAAAGAATATGACATTTCATATTTATCTATATTTGTGAATAAAATATTGAAATGACTTTAAAGGGGAAGCTATGCTTGATGGCATACCCAACACGCAACAACGAGTTTCTTGGGAATCTTATGTTGCACTCTAATAATAAAATAATATTATTTTAAATGGTAGTTAACATGTAGCTGTTGTATTGGCGGGAATGGATAGAAATAACTAAAATATGATTATATATGTTTTTAATGTTTTTTACATTTATCCAATAAAAGCTAAAGGCTTAAAATACGGAAAGAAATCAATTCTAGGCTTTTATACCCTAATTTTCACTAAAGGTTCACTTATCACCTTTTGATGGCGAACTGTCATTAAATATAGTTTTGATCACTATTATACATTATTTTGGACCAAATAAAACTCTTCTTTAGAATTTGGACATCAAGATTTACTTTGTGTAAATTTTTGGTATCTTTTTGATAAAGTTCATTTTTTAATGAATAGTGTAAAATGTTGTATTTTAATTCAAAACCTCTTTTTAATCTAATTTATTTATATGATTAGATTATATTTTGAATTGGTTTTAAAGTGAAATTAGAATATATTTTTACCATTTAATCCAATGGTGGTCATTAGAATTAATTTCACTTTGAAATTAGACTTAAACTGGTGTCAATCTTGTGATTCTTATTGTTTTATAAAAACACGCTCTTTGCTCTGACAGCGGGAATTAATTATTAAATTAATTAATGTGACTTATATGTTTTGAATTTTTTAAAATAGACTTCATTTTTGAATTCGGAATATCAAAAATAGCTTAGGGTGAATTTTTGGTAATTTTCTGAAAAACTTCAATTTTTGATGAATAGTGAAACCACTAAGTGGTAATTATAAAAGCTGATTTTTCGTTTAAATGAAATTTTACCACTTATGTGTTTTGAATTTCAAAAATCCGACATACATGGTTGTCATTAGGAAGTAAAATGTGGTTCAATGGGATAAAAATAATTTTTTGGTGAATAGTAACTTATTATGTTTTTAATCGCGTTTAGTGGTAATTAGTGTAGTTTAAGGTAAAAATAATGCTTTAATAAAATGAAATGAACTTGACACATGTCCCAACCTCATTGTTTGTGTCATGGCCGACCATGACAAGCCATGGGTCAACTTGGGGACCCCATGGATCCACATTTGTTGGGAAATGACATAAATTACTTTTTATTTAATGTTAAAGTGAAAATGACACAAACATAATATGTTTTACGAAAACAATTTTTAAGTGGGGTTATACAAGTCCACATTTTGATTATAAATAGTCATTGGAAGCTAAAAATATTTCCTACATCATAGTAATTTGTTTATAATTTTTAGACATTAAATAAATTAAATTATTTATGAAATCATAATGATGCAGTGGTGACATCATTATTTAACGATTAAAATAAAATGGAAAGATAATGTAAAATCTATGAACTAAACATGTCCAAAACTTATTGGATGGGTGGATTTCGAACCTTTATAACCTTATCCACGAATTATATTAATGTGGGACCTTTTGAGACCGAAACACATTTTCAAATAAAGTAATATTTCTTACTTTCCAAAAGTGCCCCTCCTCTCCTCTTATAAAAGGCCCCCACCTCTACCTCTTTTCCCACACTCCTCAAGCCTTTGGCTGGGCCAACCCCTGCCCATTTACTCTCCCCACATCCCTCTCCTCATCCTAGAGTATTCCCTTTGGGCAGAATCCTTTCAAAGGAAGCCTTTAGGCTTAAATCAAAAGGAGTTACACTTTTAAAGGTAATTCATTCTCTCATGTTCATTTGTTTTATTTTTCTTCTCCAACCCCCTAAACTCTTTTTATTTACTTATTTTGTAAGAAAACCAGTATCCTCAATATACTAGGATGTTGTTATAAGATTTATTCGAGCTACACTCTCACACAACTACATCAAATGGTTTAAGAACATACGGTTTCCGTGGATGGTGAAATTCTGCCTCCCGAAACGATGATTGTTCAATACTCATTTAACACCTTCAAAGGTGGCCATTATGATGTCACTATTTTTATATATGATATATAATATGTTTATGTTTTATTTATGCTTCTGTATTTTTCATTTTTTTCTTACCTTTATGGCTTCCATTATGGGTAAACGCGATATCTTCATTTAAGGAAGTGCGGACTACCGCCCCCTCAAAGTGATTTGATTCGTTAAATACCATATGTGGGACGTATAAAGGATGAAACTATGATATTATATATGATATTATACTGGAATTATAATATACCTTTATATAATTATTATTCAATTCTATAAAATACGAAATAGAAATGAAAGTAGCGTTCATGCGTACGTACGGCTTACCGTCTCCATGAACGGTGCATTTCATTTCTTACCTCTAAATGATTATGTAATGTTATAAATGCATTCATGTACTGGATATATATGAAATATATTATATCTAAATCATGAATACAATTCTGGATATAATAAACATTTGGCCACACGAACAACATGTAATTGTAAGAAGTCCACTTTCGACTTAAGAACCAAATATCGACAAAACAAACATTATTAACATAAATGATTAAATAATGTTTATAACATTGAAATAAGTGATCTAAAGGGAATAATGAACTATAAAACGGTTCTTAATAAAGTGGAAATTAACTCAAGTTTATTATTCAGGACGTTAAAGAACGATCGAGTCAAGTCGGACCCGAGGTAAGGGATCCTACAACTCTCTTTCTTTTTAAGTACACTCTTTTATGTAATTTCTTTTAAGCTCATCTTTCTTATGATTGGGATGTTATTTTATATTACTCCTACTGTAATTTTTATGTTCATGTGATGAGAGACCCTATTCTCTCTCATCAATCCTTTTGGAAGTTTTATGTGGCGCCGTTAGGCTGCCGAGTTTTCGTAAGGGATTTTTCATCTCACTTTTATCCCCGTGAGATTTATGCTACATTTGCCACAATTTCCTTTGAGTGGTGTATGTACTTCCCATTATTCTACTCTTTGTGTAATATACTTTCGTTTATGAGTATTTACATCAATGATTTATTGCCCTTCTTTCATGGGGTGTATGTTTTGAAAGATACCCAAGTCGGTAAGGGAACCTTTCACCCTCCACTTTTTAAAAGACTTCTTTTATTGGGTCTTTTAATTTACATATTTTTATGTTGGGATATGTTCTCATATATCCTTAATGATGTAAATTTTGTGTCCAAGTGATGAGATACTCTTTTTATCTCTCATCAACTCATTTTGATGTGACGCCGTAAGGCTGTCAAGGGAACTTCTTAACCCAATTTCGATTTCTTTGGGTTCAACATGTAGTTATTGAATATGTCATCCTTTGAATATGTGTGAATGACCTTTTATTTCTTTACACTTAATATCCAATTATATTGGGTGTATTTATATTTTTCACACATAATTTTGATATTGATTTATCCTTAATTTAAGGATACCTTCTTTATAAGGGATTTCATCACATTTTACATCCTTGTTGAGACTTCATTGTTGTTATGCACAAATTCACTCTTATAGGGTGTATATACTGTCTTTTGGAGTATTATATCATGAATCCATTTATTCTCATGATATTATAAAGTTTTGACTAAATGTTATTCCTCAATTATTGTATTCAAGTGTCTCTGATTTTGGTAAAACCCCTTTAACCAAAATATCATTTTAAATGTTTTAATTATTTGTTCTTATTAATATCCATGTTTTCAAAATGGTTTTAAGGATTTATTTATATGGATATTAATGGTTTAAAATTTTAAGCTTTAAGGTGGTATGGGACACTTTGATTCAAAAATCTGTTTATTAATTATTTTAAATGGTTTTGGAAATGGTTTCTTTTTGAATGGATTCAATATTTCAATATACTAAAATGTTATATTGTGATTGAAATATGGAAATGTTATGTTTCCTTTATGCATGTTTTATGTGACACATTTATGTTATGGTTCTTGGGCATTGTTATGAAAACGGGTGGTTCCGTGATAAACTAAGGGCGGGTGAGCCCGTAATAGCTCTCCAATGCATTGGGTAACGCGAAGGAGTAAAACGTTAAGGTTTCTCCGAAGAGATTTTAGGGAATATACTGTGATGGGTATTCCAAACGTAACCAAGAGGGTTACTCCCTACGTAAGAATGTTATGAATGCCTCAAGTTACCTTTATGTCTTATGATTTCTATGTTTTATTCATGATTTGATGAGGTATGTTAAAGTGCCTATGTTTTATGGGTAAATTATGATTTAATTCTTATGCATATATGAACTCATGTTTCCTTTCCATATTTTTATATCCCTTACTGAGCTTTTTATGCTCATCCCATGTTTTTGAAATGTTTTTCAGGTCAAGGGAAAGGTACATGATAAGATGATAGAGTCAAGGATGTGTTAAGAAAGAATCCATGTTTTATTTTAAATATGTTTCTGTTGATTGGAAGAATGAATACGGTCTTTTATGTAACCACTTTGTTTAAATGTGGAATGTAATGCAAGTTTCATGATCTAATTCTCTAAAACTCTAAACCTGAAAAGATCCTCAATGTTTAATCTTGTAATAACTCAAGATTAAGTAAGGTTTAAGGCCGGGGCCTTATATTAAGTCCCAGGAGAGGGGACTTTTCAACTTTAAAGTATCAGGATGTCATTCTCTTTTATCTATTAAAACATGAACATAATTACAACTTATGTAGGAAATTGATTATTCAACTAGAAGATATGCCAAGCCTAGTTCCAAATCCAATTCCCCATTCCATGCTAAGCTGATATCCCTTATGTTGAAAGTGAAAGGAGTTGCTGGAGATAAGGAGGAAATTGTTTTTGTGAAAGACAACCATTGCATCACCAAAGTGATCTGAAAGGTGATGAAGATTAACTAGAATCTATGGCTGAGGAGATGGTTGAATAATGAGGATAAGTTATATGAAGATTTTAATCCGGTGACTCATCCTACTAGGCGTAAGAATAAGAGAGACCCCGGTCTTAAGCCTGATGATGTAGAGCCTACTTATTCAGACGAAGAAGGAGAAGAAGTTGTTGTTGTTCAAGAAAAAGAGGGTTCTATTAAAGATGACAGGACTGACACTGACCTTCCCTCCAATCCTCATGTTAATACCGTATCCTTTTGTGAGCCTATCCCACTAAAGATATTTCCTAGAAGAAAGGTTGTCATAATAGACAGTGATATGGAAACCAGTGAAGAATTAGTGTTTAAAATTCTCTTAAGAGAAGTTAGATATACCTCAGATGAGGATGTGGTCTCTGAATCAAGTCATGATGACATTGAGATAGCTACTGATGAAAATGAAGAGGAATGTCTGCGTCCTAGTCCTTTAGTAGGACATACCTAAAGGGTAGAAAGTAGAGATGAAGAAGTTGTTGATTCAGTCAAAGTTGGACTTGTTCTAGAAGTTGTTAAAGATTCGGTAGAGGAAGTGGTAGGGATCCTTCATATTGATGAAGTTGATCAAGGAGATCAGATAACGATAGATGTGGTTGTTCAAGAGAATTTTCCAAGTGAGGGGGAGGAATGTGTTTCTATAGGATCAGTTGTTGTTGCTCATGAGATAGAGGACACGACAGAAACTCCTGGATTTTTGGTTTTAGGCCTAGATTATAGAGACTCTGATGGTGACCAGCCAATCAGATGCCCTCCAATTCCTACTTTCTCATAAATAAAAATTGTGCAGGTAGTGGTTTTGTTACCTCAAGACTATGTAAATAAGGATGAATTGGATTCATTGAAATAAGAACTAAAGAGGTATATTGATGAGAAAAACACTGAGATAGCGAGAAAAATAGCTCACAATCAAGAACTCATAACATCTGGAATGGAAAGGATAGTCTATACCTCTCACTCAGCTATATTACATGAGGTCAAGGAATTTCAGAATCAGGTAAGAGATTTGGCAGAGTCTATGAAATCAATAAAATAGTCATTTTCTAGCTTAGATGCATATATGGCTTCAAGAGCTCTGGTGGATAGATACCTTAGATATGTTAAAAGTGTGGTTCATCAAATGTTTATAGTTTTTGAGGATTTTAAGAAGTCTATGGAAACACATGTGAATGGTCAAGATTATGATGTAAAAAAGGCTGATTAGTGGGCTGACCAAATCATTTAAGGAGACAGTGTCTTTTTCTATGGAACCCTTAGGTGCATCTTCATCCACATCAGCCTCTCCTCTAGTTGAAATTGATGATTTCAGGACCACTGTTAGAGAATAAGTGGAAAAGTTATCTAGTGTTAATACCTCAGACTCTTAGGTCATTTCCATCACCATGGAAATTCATAACCTTGTAAAAAATTATTTAAGGGAAGCTACTCATGATCAAAAGAATGTCAAGGATCAAGTTAAATTATATTAAAAACGGTTTTACAATAAGCATCATATAGATGGCCACTTCTAAGTTGTTGTTGGAGAACATGAGGATTACACCTATCACTCAGGTATTTAAAGATAAAGTGAGAAATCTTCAGGAGATGACTCCTTCTTTAGAAAAATTCATGGAGAATAAAGATGATTTTATTTCTTGCTATGGAGAGAGGTGGCAACATCATTATGGACTTCTGGAATCTTCTCTTTCCTTTCCTCCATGTGGACTGCACTCCCATCATTGTTCCTTCTACATTGCCTGCTTCTTCAGCTGCTGCAGGTTCTACTAGTACTACTCTATTGATGACTCCTTCTCAGGCCATCAAAAGATTGACCCCAATGATTCTTCAGAGATCTACTCACAACAGGTCTACCGATGCCTTCGTGGCTGCTCCTCCTACACTAATTACTGACAACCCTCGACCTATCTCTCCACCTTCAGACCATGTTCCCCCATCTTCCAAGTCCAAAACTCCAATGGACATCTCTGATGTGGATAGAGTGTGGATAGTCTTTCCTGATAGGGATTGGTGTATCTCCTTTTATATATTGTACTCCTATTTTATTAATAAAAAACCTCTCTTTTCACTATTTTTTTTCTGCATGATTTTTGTTAATCACAAAGGGGGAAAATATATTCAAGGGAGAGAAAATATGGAGAAAATATGTAGAAAATATTCAATACTTTAATTCTCTTAGTGAAATAAGTGTTTATATGTGTTTGTATATGTTCTGACCTAAATGTATTGTTCTTTATAATATTTGTGTATACTCACATCACTCGTGACATTAGCATATGTGTCTTACCTTGACTCAAAACTCTTAAATATAAAGATTCAATGACATAATTTGTGATTATAAAAAAGGGGGAGATTTTTGTACTCACATGTTTTGATAATCCCAAATCTTGTTTTCATTTAATAGAGAACCATGTTTTTATTCTATGATAATTATGTTTCATTAATGTTTTCTGATTTTATAGAGTTATATTCATATACTCTCATACTCACTACATTATTGGTTAAGCTGACAGTGAAAAATTTATCTACGTACAAAGGTCACTGGTAAAATGGTCACTGATTCAAAGGTCACCGATACAATGGTCATCGATACAAAGGTCATTGATACAAAGTTCACTGATAATAGGGTACTGATACATGGTCACCATTACAAGGTCACCGATGCAAGCCTACTATTGAAGGTCACCGCTAAAGGTCACCGATGGAAGGTTATAGTTTTAGGTTTCCAAGGTACACTTGCTGTAGAAGCCAACTGATGTGAAGGGTACCATTACCAGTCTACTAATACCCTTAATTTTTCAAATTCTTGATATTTTTCTAACAGTCATATTTTCTAAAATTAATGCTTCTGACTTAATTAGTATTTGTTTTAGACATATCTGGAGACCATATCTTGAAATTACGAGGTAGAAGAATGATTTCATGTGATGTACGCACTCATATTTTTGGACCTCAAATACGAAAGAAAAAGACCAAAGAAAATTAATATATATATGGAGGCAAAGAAAAAAAAAATATGAAGTGAAATTCACAAGTCAAATGCATAATAAAGAAACTATTGAAGAACAAGGAAGAACCTTTTTCGAGCACCTTAACTGTGAACCCCTGAAACTATAAGAAGTTCATTTCATGAAAACAACTTAAGCCCCCCTTCTATGTTTCATAAATGTTAAATCAACTCAAAAAGTATAACACTCAATTCCTGAAAGCCAGTGCCTGGAGTTGAGACACTCTGTTTTGAATACAACATTCAAAGATAGACTCAAGCTTTCAATTCATCAAGGAGTCAATATCTGAACTACAAACAAATAGGGCCTTTTAAACTCTATCTCATCATAATTTCTCTATCATGTTTCTTTCTTTATTTTACATTAATGAGAAGTGTTTCTGTGTGTTTCAAACACTATATCGTGTGCTAGAACTAGAGGATATTTAATATCTTAACATAAAACCTCACTTACATTTTGTTCCCATGTAAAACTGTGGAATAGACCATGTGTGGTCTATGTTATTTGACTTTCCCGTGAAGAACAGTGGTAGAGGGTGCAAACCCTGTATAGTTTGTGAAAACTATTATAAACCCCAAAAAGGTTGTGTATCATGTTTATTTATTCAAACTTCTTGGTGGCAAGTGATCACCAAGTAGATAGGACTAGGTCTTGTAACACCCCAAGATTTCATAGTGTGTTATTTCTTCAAAATAATTCAATAACTTGCACTACACGCAACACTGAGTTCAATCACACCATGACTTACAAAAAAAAGCCATTCAAAAGAGGTTATGAATAGTATTATCTAAATTTTAAACTTTATATAATCCTTATAATTTTAGAATCCATATTATGAGTTTCTTAGTCATAATGCAAGAACAGATTCATTTCCAGTATTCCACTTTTATGACCTTTTAATAGTGAAACCTTTTTAAATAAAATATTTTAAACTATCTGAATAAATTGGGACATCAAAAAATTTAAAATGAAACATCCCAAGCTTCCACGGTACGCTTTCCTTTGAATAAAATAGTAGCGTGTGTTGTACGCAACCTTGAGTTTTAACACACGCCACAACCAATCAAACTAGCCGTTATGAATAGTAATACCTAAATTTTGAAATTATATAT
Source organism: Viscum album (assembly GCA_963277665.1). Taxonomy (NCBI): domain Eukaryota; kingdom Viridiplantae; phylum Streptophyta; class Magnoliopsida; order Santalales; family Viscaceae; genus Viscum; species Viscum album. The sequence goes on along the minus strand of OY728130.1, from coordinate 1,926,910,982 downwards.
ATTTTATATTTTAAAATGGAATTCCTTTTTGGATTCGGAATATCGAATTTAGCCTAAGGTGAAATTTTGGTACTTTTCGGATAACTTTCATATTTTGATGAATAGTGAAATTTACTAAATTTTAATTAAAAACAACTTTTCTAATCAAAATAATTAATAGTGATAAATTATGAATTTTAGTGGTTTTAAAGTATATTTAGAATATATTTTTACCATTTAATATAATTTTGGTCATTGGACATAATTTTACAATTAAACTGAACATAAACAAGTGTCAATCTTTTGATAGTTATTATCTCTTAAAAACACGCTTTTTGTTTTGACAGCGGGAATTAATTTTAAATTAATTTCTGCCAATTCTGTGTTTTGAATTTAGAAAAATGGATTCCATATTTGGAATCAGGATGTTCAAATTGTGTAAATAGGTAACTTTTATTTTAAGACATTTTGAATAATTACTGCGGTAAATATTTTATTTACCATGGTTAAGGGTAAATTCGATAAATAAGGGTTAAAAAATAATATTATAATAATACTAAATTTCCCTAAAACGTGTCCTAGCCTTATTGGTTGATACATTTTTGACCATAGGCATCTTTGGGTCGATTTTGGGACCCCATGGATCCACTTGTATGTGATAATGACACTTTATTTTAATTAAGTTAAAATGAATACAAAAATGACACAAGCATATATCTTTTAGAAAAACAATTGTTACATAGGGTTATATATGTTCGATTTTAGATTATAAATATTAATTAGAAATATAAAAAGATTTCCTACATAATTATATTTTATTTATAATTTTTAGACATTAAATAATGTATTTTATTTATGACACAATGATGATGAAGTAATTACTATAATAGTGAAAAATTAAAATAATTGATATTATAAATACCCAAATAAATATAATATGAAACTTTTAATGAATTAAACTAATTTTCTAGGATAATATGATATATTAGGATTGATTTAATTGACTTTTTTTGAAGTAATAAATCAGTTATGAGTTTCACAAAAATCAACTATTGAATAGTGTCAAAATTGACATAAAAGAGTTCTTAAAACAAATATTATATTATTAATTTATATTAAATTCCTAAAAATCTAAGGTTCGGACAAGAGACTTATATCATGATAGGTTCCTCATTAATGGACCACTTGGGGGTATCTTGGATATATATTGTAAGTTTATTAACCATATTATATAAAAATACAAAGAGACATAGTAAAAGTGAAACTAATTAACTTAGAGTTAATACTTAAAGATAAGGATAATATAAGTACCCAAACCTGTCTAAATTATATTGGTTGAGTGGTGTTCGACCTATCCCCACCTTAACCTTTGAATAATCAACTTTGGATCCATTAGAAACCGAATATGAATTTATTATAAATTTATATTTCTAGCTTTTCCAAAGGTGCCCCTCACCCCACTTATAAAAGGGCACTCCTCCTTCTCATTTATTCACACCTTCAAAGCCTTTTGGTTCGGCCAAACTCTGCCCAAATACTCTCCCAACTTCCCTCACTACAACCTAGAGGCCTTAGTTTGATCAGAAAGCCAACCTAAGGAGCCCTTTTGATCAAATCTAAAGGAAGAACCCGAAGAAGAGGTAATGATTTCACCACCCTTTTTCCAAGTTCATTTCTTCTTCCACTTCTTCATCCTTTGTTGTTACCATTCTAAAATAATAACTCCAGTATCTCACATGTACTGTGATGTTATTATAAATATGTTACAACCATATTCAGTATTCTATCCACCCTTTGAATAACATGTCACCATACGTGCGTACGTACGGCTTACCGTCTCCACGTCGTGGTGTAATTGTTATTCAATATATTATTATTTTAGATGGGTATAATAATGATATGTAACTCATGTAAATAATAAATATAACATGTTAATGATTCTGTATATATGATATACCATCCATTTATATATTATTTTAATATCAAAAGAATGATATTGTCGCTCGTGCGTACGTACGGACTACCGTCTCCACGAACGCGATGAGATTCATTCTCCATCGTATCCATTCAAATATAATTATCATTTGATGATTTAAAAATGATGTTTAAGGACTTGATATCATTTTGGATATGAATAAGATACAACAAACATGGCTTATGTAACAAAACATATAAAAGAAAATGAGTAAGTTAACACCTGAAACGACGATAATTCTAGGATATTATTAACAAATCAATGTTAAAAGATCATATATGATATCATATTAATATATATGATTCTTGTATAATTTAATAAAAATTATTTCACCATTATACAGGAGGTTAACCTACCCCAACCAAGTAAAAGAACAAGGTAAGGGATTTTCTTATCTCACTTTCAATTCCGTGAGATTTCCATTTTTCGCCACTAAATTATTGAAAGTGGTGTATTGTGTACTGCCATTTGATATATATTCATGATTCTATTTATATTCATGTTATTCTGTAAATCATTTTGTGGTTATTAACTTTTGGTCATACGACTCAGTTGATTAACAAGGTAAGGGGTTTCTTATCTCACTTTTAATTTCGTGAGATTTCCATTGATCACCACTTAATTATTGCATGTGGTGTATGTGTACTGCCCATGATTGTATTCATTGTGTAATATACTTTAATTTATGGGTATTTACATCATCATGGTATGATACTTCTTTCATGGGTGTATGTTTCGTATGTTACCTAATCGGTAAGGGAATTTGAGATTTCAATTCCCACTCATTTGGCTTTATGCATATTTCATTGATTATATTAATCCATGATTTTGTGTGGAATCACTATTCATTTGATTATGTCATAATTTCCACTCCCCTTCCTGTGGATATAAGTTTGATACACATAATCACTCATTGGTAATTCTCAAGTCATTGATATGAATTTGATAAGAGTAATTTTAACTCATTCACCATTTGTTGAGTTAAACATCCAATTCGTTGGTGTTGTTTTTACAAGAATATGTGTGAATATACTTTGATTGTTTTACACTGAATATCCAATCATATTTAGTGTATTTATATTTGTCACACATAATTATGTCGTTGATTTATCCTTAACCTAAGGATACTGCCTTTATGAGAGATTTCATCTCAATTTACATTCCATTGAGACTTCTTTGTTGATATACACCAAATCACTTTTTTGTGGTGTATATAATGTACTTTGACATAGTATATCATGAATCCCTTTATTCTCATGATATTACAAAGTTTTGATTACCTAAATTATTTGTATTCAAGTGTCTCTTTTGGTTAGAATCTCTAACTAAAATACCATTTTTAAATGTTTTAAAGACTTATTATTCTAAATCTTGCTCATTAATGTCCATGTTTTAAAAATGGTTTTAAGGATTTATTTATATGGACATTAAAGTTTTAAAATCAAAACAACTTTTAAAAGTTTCAAAGTGGTATGGGACACTATGATTCAAAAATCTATTTTAAATGGATTCTTGACAAATATTGTGACTTTTGAATGATTTCAAGAAAAGGGGGATATTTCTCTCAAATTGTTTTGATGATTATTTTCATCTATGTCAACATCCTTCATTATCCTAGATTGAGGTTAATGTGATACAATACAATCTTCCATATTATATCGAATGAGTTATGTTTGAATGTGGATGTGTTATTTTTATAGCATTCATGGTTTATGAGTAAAGTATTGACATTTCGTATGTTAGTTCCAATAAGAATGTTTATGTTATATTTCAACCTTTACTTCATATGAATGTGTTGTACAAGTATGTTCCAGGTTGGGGACTGGTTAAAGTAAGCCCTCCAGGTTGGGGACTGGTAAAAGTAAGCCCTCCAGGTTAGGGACTGGTAAAAGTAAGCCCTCCGGTTTGGTCTCCGGTTATTAGAGGCACTCCGGGTTTGTGTCCGGTTATTAGAGGCACTCCGGGTTGGGTTCCGGTTACAGTTAGCCCCAAGGTCTTGGGACGAGGCCTTGACAAAGAAATTAAAGTTTAGCATTATGCATTCCAACATTATGAAAGTGGTTATTGATATTGCATGTGATTATTCGATTAGTAGAATATCAATGTGAACAAGTAAATGGCATTATTTCATTTTACTTTTGCCATACTATGTTGAAGTTCAAGTTTAAAAGGCTTTTGTTTTAGCAATTCATTGCCTTAAATGTTTATTCTTATTTTTGAATGTTCCGCTATATTGTTATCCTTACTGGGCATTTGAGATCACCCCTTTTCTATGTTTTAATTTTCCCAGGATGTGAAGATGTAAGTTATGAATGACCTACAAGGATATTATGAGGGGATTATAGTGTGGACTGTGGAAACATTATGTTGTTGTAGTAGTTTTTCATTTTATGATGTAATGTAAAACTTATAAATATATCTAGTATTTCCAAGGCTACTAAACCAATCGGTCTTTCGAGATTTGATCTTTCTTGTGATCATGCCAATGTTATGTAATAATGCACCGACTCTAGGTAATTACGGTCGGGGCGTTACAGGTCCCATCATGATACTGAAACTCTTGTTTATATTGTTGTGCTAATCCTCACATACTCTATTTTATTTTATCTGCTGGTTATATTTTTCAAGGACAAAAAACTATTTTTACATTCATTCTGATAGTTAGTTGTGGATAGTGTGTATTTATGATTAATTTAGTAAACCTATTTCAAAATTTGAATTAGTGATTCCATTGATTCAACTAAGGACTAATCAACCATAGAGAAACTTTTTTGAGCGGTTAAATATTTATGTCTATGATGCCTTAATTGATTTGGCTATTTTGAATTGGGGAATTTTTATCATAAATGTTTTAACAGAAATTTTAATTAGAACTCAATTCACCCCCCCCCCCTCTTGAGTATCCACTCAGAACAACATCATCATCGATGATATTTATACTGTATGGGAGTTGGTTTATGATTTTATTAGTTTCCACTTAAACATGATTTTGAGTAAACTATGGAACTCATGAATGGTTTTCTAATTATTTTAAATACTATATTTAGATTGTCTCTTATTGAGTAAAAGGAATTGAATAAGAAGCTCTATGTGAATTTTGATAAATTATTCATTCATCCAAGTGTGTCACATTAGGGTGTGCCTATTCCCTTTGTTATGAAGAAATATGGAATGATACGACTCTGTATTGATTATAGAGAACTAAACATGATCCAAATATATAATAAGTATCTTATAACACTTATTGAGTACATTTTTTATCAATAACATAGAGATAAATACTTTTCCATGATTGAAATTTTCTTGGGATACTGTTGATTGAGCATTAAAAAGTATATACCCAAAAAAATAATTCAATGTATAGACCCTATGAGTATATATTGATTCCAATTGGTCTTACTAAATACCCTTATTATATTATGGATTTAATGAATTCAATATTTAAATATTACCTTGATAATATTTTGGTTGTTTTAATAAACGGTATTCTTATCTGTTCCAAGAAATAGTAAGATCCTAGATATTACTTGAGTATTGTACTAAAGACCCCATAGAAAAAGAATATGTCTAAAAAATATACTAAGTGTTAAATTTTGGTAAAAAAAATTTATATTATTAGGTTATATAATATAAATCTAAGATATATTAGTGGATCCATTAATGAAAAAGGCTATTGAATATTTTTCATGCCCAAACATGGTACCTATGATTAGATGTTTTCTAGGTTTGGATGGATATTAATGGCAGTTTGTGGATAATTTTTCCCAACTATGAAATATAATCGTAATGTTAATATATAGGGTATCCAAGTTCCTCTAGACAGATGAATTTGCGTAAATTTTTAAGGAACTGAAAAAAAGATTAGGCATCACAATTATTCATAAATTACCCTACATCAGGTAATGGTTTTAAATATATAGTGATTAATAAATTGAAGTATTTGAATGTTTTCTCATATAGAATGACATATTTGTAGCTTATGCCTCATAAAAATTGAATGTTCTTGAGAAAAATTACCTAAATATTGATTCGGAGTCATGGTAAATGATTTTTTCATTAAATATATAGAGGAATAATTTTGTTGAAAAAGTTGCATATATAAAATAATCATAAAATTTTAAAGTATATATTCATATATAAGGAGTTGAACATGCCCTGGAGTATATGTATAGATATAATTAAAGATTATGATTACTCAATGAATTACCACCCTTGGAAAGAAAAAAAGTTGAAGATGATTTGAGTTTAAAGTTCATTATATCTTATTAATGATGAGGATCAAAAAATACCCAATATTTTTAGATATCTGAAGGACAAATCACGAAATCCTGATGGAAGGGTAAAAATTTTATCATGATCAAATGACAGTTCAACCATCTATAAAGGTTACGATTAAAGAGGAGTAAATGGATGATATAGATGTAAAAAAAATATGATATTTTTTACTATGTTTATCTTTGATCGTGATGGATTGATAATGTTTATGAACCATGTATGTATTTTAAACATACTATATTTGATGAAATAGTTTTTATTGGTATATCATAGTTATTTTTTTCTATTAAACCTGGAATTACAATAATTTATAGTGATCTTGAAGTGTATTTAGTGGGGGTAAAATGAAGAGTGATATTGCATAGTTTTTGTCTTGGTGCATTATATATCAAAAAGTAAATTTGGAGAAATAAATTTATATGTGGATATTTAAACCATTACAGAAACCATAATGTAAATGGGAAAATATAACTTGGAATTTTATCATTTGAATCCAAAAAATATCTAAAGGGAATAATGTTACACATGTTGTAGTCAATCACCTTAAAAATTAATCACACATAATCGCTATCAAAGAAGAGTTATCTTTTCATCATTCTTCCAAAATATATGTTAAAGAATTGGGGAGGTTTCATGTTGTACCAAATTCAATTTTATCTAATCAGTATATAGAATTTACCTTGATGTTTTAGAGATTTCTTTATAAGCACCTATATATAGATCTATGTTTCAACATAATATGTCATACTCAGACAGATGTCCAGTCTAAAATAAAAATTAAAATCATCTAGAATATGTAGAGGTCTTATTCTATGGATTTTAATAGTGGTTGTGATCAAAAACCTACTCTATTATATTTTTATTACAAAAATATCTTTCACTCATGTATTTATATGAATCTTAATAATGCCCTTAATGAAAAAAGTATAAAAAACCAATGTGTTGGGATTATTTTAATGAATGTAAGCTATTGAAACTTGAGTTATGTGAGGAAAGGATAGACAATGTATGATCCATTCAATATCACATCAATGCATCTCAGATATGATATAAATGTTTTTGAAAACAATCAATCGTGTGATCTAGAATTTGATGTTGGTGAGAAATTGATTCTGTTAATTTCTCTATGTACTAAGGTTATGATATTTGGAAAGAATTTAAAGATAAGTCCTCGGTGTTTAATCTATGTGGAGATTAATTATTTTCCAGGGATGGTTTCTTATCACTTGGAACTCCTATCGATCCTCTCTAAATTCCATAATGTGTTCCACTTATCTCTCCTGAGGAAGTACATATCTGATATTTAACATATAGTGAACTATGAGGTAAAACCATTGTTTCATGATATTTCTACTGAATTAAACTATTTGAGATTCTATATTTTAGAGAGAAAGTCTTATGAAACAATACCACTCAATAATTTAAGGATTTGTGGAAAAACCATTAACTTAAAGAAGCTACATGGGAACCTATCTATATAGTGGGGAAGAAACATCCTAATTTCATTGAATTAGAATGAATAATTTTTAATGGAAAAATTAAATTGAAGGTGGTTATAATGTAAAACCCTATGTTTTTTGAAAAAAAATATTCATAATATTTCCTTTCTTCGATATTTTAATTATTCTAGGAACACTGACTGTTAATGAACAATGATATAATATTATTGTTATTATTTAAAAAACAATGTTATAACCAAGACATTGAACATGAGGATATGAATAAGAATAACCATATTTTAAAAATTAATTGTGATATTTTTTGATAATAAAAATATATTTATTATTAAAGTACTTAATTTTTAATAATTTCTTTTATATGTTTATAAAATAAATAATTCTAATTTTTTTGTGAAAGAATATAAAAAAAATTATTTTTTGAAACATTTATTATAATTTTTAAAAAGGTTGAATTAATTTTTTATAAATAAATGTCAATATTTTCATTGAGATAATTTTTTAAATTTACGGAATTGATTATTTCTTTAATAAGTATTAAAAAATAATGATTTTTATTTAAAACTGTCATTTCATTTAATTCATTTACAAGTACAATTTTATTTTAATATAATTTTCAAATTAATATTTTATAAATTATATATTTATAATACAATTAAGTGACTTTTAATAAATTTTGTATCAATTTTTGATACTGAAACATTATATATATATGGAAATTTTATCTTTAAATAATAGCGTTTTCATTGTGCCTGTAGGGTTAAATTTAAATTAAATTTTTCCAGTCTGAAAATTTAATTTTTAAAATTAGATTCCATATTTTTAATATGCATAATTAATTTTATATAATATATTCTTGTTTATTTTTTGTCATCATGAATAGTAAAAGAGTAAAAAAAAATATTACCATGATTAAGGTTAAAACATGTTTATCATAAAACTAAAATAAAAAGTTAAGGGTTAAAATGAACTAAAAATATTTAAAATTCTCATTTTATGGACATATCATCGATTTATATATAATTATAAATTTAATATTGTTTTTTCATTTGAAAATTGAAGGTACAGTTTTATATTTCAAAAAAATTCATGTGTGTCCTCTTCCATACATATAAAAGGGATCCCCCACATTCCACCTATTCACATATCTAAAAAATCATGCTTCTTCAAATTCCAACTACAATTTATTTTTTAATTCCCCAATAATATATTATAAGAATTTATTTTATATGTAATCCAACCTAGGAATTATTTTGGTAAAAACCTGAAGAGATTGTCCGAAGAAGACATATTGTTCTCAATCAAGTGTTTCTATTTAATTTCATTTCCTATGTAATTTAAATATTATGAAATTGTTCTGATATAAAAAATCAATATCTAACATATATTAATATTCTATTATTTTAATTTCAAACCATATCTTTTCTCTTCTTCTATCATATTAGAAATGAAATTGTCGATTGCGTGTACAATGAACTACTGCCTCACGAACCAATATATATTTTTTCAATCACCTCCCATCAAGGATGGATATAATAATACATTTAAATATATAGATAATATTTTTGAAATTATTGTTCTTTTTAAATTATAATATAACATAAAGATTAGTACTTTTCATTCCTTTTCAATATGATACCAGCGCTCATGTGTATGACGAACTACTGCCTTGTGAAGTGGCATGACTCATTTTACCACTTACACATTACATGGAAGGTAATTTGAAAATTTAAGGAATATATGTGATATCTATTAAATAATAATGAATTTTAATGTTAAATTAATAGTTTTTATTTTATGTCATTTTATACCTCAATAAATGAAAACATCGTCAACCCAAATGTATAGTCTTCTGTGTCTATGAGTGGTGTAATTCATTTTTCTATCTCTAATATTAATAGATTTCTATACATACATATCTAATGAATACGTAATCTATTTATATCATGGTTAATATTATAGATATTTCGGAATCATTACCAAATTAAAAAAACCTAAACTATGAAACTAAAACATAAATGATAAATGAAGAAATTATTATATGAATCATGACTTTAACAAGGAATGTTTAATAAAGGGGTAATAAAATTTCCAAAGAATAAAATATATGTAACCAAAAAATATTTTAATTTATTTTAATCTTAATTAAATTTAATCTACTCACTATATTTAGGTAAATAAATGCCTGTGATTTTAAAATAATAATGTTGTGTTTGATAGCATATACGACAAACAACATTGAACACAAACGAAAAGTAAAATATACTATTTAAATGTGATCATTATTTATGTCTATAAATTTTTAGGTATAAATAAGATCATTTAATTTATAAAAATAATTTAAATTACCTAAAAAATAAAAATTAACTAATAAATTATTAATAATAAATAAATCATATTTTAATATATATATATATATATATATATATATATTATTCTAAAAAATGTGTTTCATGAAAAAATATTATTGATTTTTGTGAGAAAATATTATAATTATTTTTTAGAAATTTTTGAAATTTTATTTTATAAAATACACGTAATATTTTAATTAATAACATTCATATTATAAAAGGGTGAGATTTTGTGATTTTTCAGAAAATATTTATTTTTCAACTATTAGTGGAAAATCCCAAATTTTGGTAAAACCATCATTTATTTTTGTTAAATTGTGTAATTTAAAATTTCTATTATTATTATTATATAATAAAAATTTAACTTAATTATTAATTATTTATATTTAACTCAATTAATTACATTTAAATCATATTTATAATAGATTATTAGATAATTTTATTCTTTAGGTTTCAAAAACACATTTTTTTTGAAAACTCTTTCAAACTGCTTAATATTTATTAATTTTAACAAATAAAATAGACCCTAATTAGGATTGATTTAAATAAAAATAAAAATAAAAATTATATATTATATATTATATAATTATTAGTTTAAATTCATTTACTTTCTATTAATTTTCATGTATTTATTATAATATCATCTAATGCTTGAAAATTCATTTCTTGATGTCCCTCTTTTTGACTCATCTGTGGGATTAATTTTACATGAAATTATTCTGTTTATTTTCATTTAATTCAATAAAATGTATTCTATATTTTGATAAATCATAATTAATATTATATAATAAGTTCAGTTTTATTTTTGGTCCAAATGAATTATAAAAATTGTCAAAATATATCACCATTGTAAATGTAAAAACCATTTCACCAGAGGTGCTAAACTGAAAGAGTAAATGGAATGAAATGTTGGAACCATGTTTAATTTGGATTATAGAGAATTTTATAGACATTATTTGTCCTAAAATTTTTTACTTTTAAAAAAATTGATTTTTGCTTGACAACAACTTCCCATTATTGAATAGTTTTGGTTATTTAAAAGAATACCACTCCTCCTCCACTATAAAGGTACATTGTCCCCTATACTATATACAGTTACAAAAACAATACGTTCATCAAATACCTATAAAAATATATACCCAAAATATTTATCCAAATTGTATATGTTTTTCCTCCCAAAAAGAACAACCATTGGTTCTTTAATAAGTGATTTAAAGGAGGTTCTTATAAGCGATGGTAATTGACTTCACTAAGCTATTAATTTTTTATTATTATTTTTTGATATTCAATTTCATCATAAACATTTAATATAATAAAACTTGTATCTCATATAGACATATATTTTATAATTATGTTTTAATAATATTTATCCATCTCATCCTTATTTAAATGGGAAACAAATTCATCTTTCATGTGTATGTCAGACTACCGCCTCACTAATCAATGTAATATCTATTAGGTCATCGAATCATATGGGTACTAATAATTATGAAAAAAATTAATAAATATGAAAAATATAAATTAAATTAATTCTTAAAAAATAATATAATATCCACTTAATTACCCTTTCTTCTATTATGATAGTGATATTGTTGCTTGTGTGTGTGTTTGATCTACCATTTGCACATAGTGATGTGACTCATTTTCCATGTCTGAAATTCAATAATAGTTTTAAAAATAAATCAAATAAGTAATTATTTTATTCATAACATTAATATAATTGTTTATATTATATAATTATAACCTTTAGAAAATAACTAGAACAATCATGACAAAACACGCTTGAGAAAACTAGGAAATTAATAACTAAAACAATAAAACAATTTTTAATGAATGGGTGGTAAAATGTTAGAATAGGATAATAAATGATATTATAAATAAAAATATAGTTATATTATACAATATTAACATGATTGAAGCCATTATACATGAGTTTAAAAATTGTCTAAAAAGAAGCATATATGCATGAGATTCTATCACAATTTTCTTTTCATTGGTACATATTGTAATGTTATGAACCTAGATTATTGTATATAGTAAATATGTTTCCCATATTATGTGTAATATCATTAATACTTCATAATTAATGGTATTTTAAGTTAAAATCTTAATTATATCTTCCAAGGGGAGTGTACATAGTAGATACCAATTGGTAAGGAATTTCATAACTATATTTCATGTAATTGGACATTACTCATTTATTGTGTTTGATATTATATTATTATATGTTAAATTTAATTTTATTATATAATATATTATATCTAGTTGTTTTATATTTATTTAATTATAATGAAAATTTCAATAAAAATTAATTATCACTTCAATATTAAAATCGTTATAAGGGTTTCTAATATCAGATTATCTTCTTTAAGAAATGACTTGGTTTTAAACCTAACTTATTTTATTAGGTGTAACTACCACCCATTTTATACGTTATATCATGAATTTATCTATATTCAGAGTATTTAATTTTTCATTTGATGTTAATACATTCATGGAGATTATGACTCAAAAGTTACCAATGTGGTAAAATTTTTATGTTTTCAATAACACTTTAACAGGGACTATTTATACTTGAATTTCCATTGAAATTTTCTTTTATAATTTTATAATAAAAACATTTAATTATATTAAAATATTTTAATTAAGTATTTTTTCATGTAATAATAGCATTTTACTCTGTTTGGTACTTAAAATTATTGAAAAAATGTTCTTAAATAAATCTAAATTCATTTCTCTCTTCAATCAAAAATCAATTTTCATTCAAATCCATGACTTCCATAAATGTTTTCAAAAATTATTTAGTATGATTATTTAAATTATTTTTACCAATAAATTTTTTAAAAAAACATTAAAGGTATATTCTTGTCTTTTTTCAAACAAGGTAATTTTGTCTCTTATTACAAAAGATGTGAAAGGGATATTTGTAATAAAATGCACATCACAATTATAAAATTATTTCCATCATGACCACAAATTGATTTGAATAATATTTTACATTTTTTAAAATCATTAAGAAGAAATTAATAATATTCTAGAAATTATTTGTTATAAAAACATACATTTAAAGTGAAAAGGTTATTTTTCTCAAGAATGTTTCTAAATATTATTTTTTTTCTTTAACAACAACATCAATTTTTTTATATATACTCTACTAGGTATATTTTTTAATTATTCCAGAATGATTATTTCTCTAGATGGTTTATGATCATCTTCACCCTAGAAATTATTTTCATTCTCTTTCATGATTTATTTTTGTAATTAATAACTTCCATTAGAAATAATTACATTATTTTGATTTGTGGACTTTACATTTCCTATAAATATATAAATTATATATCTTTTATATGATTATTGATTGAATATTATATCATTTATAAAGTTAGTGTTTCACTTAGACTGTTATTTGATTGATTTCGAAAATATTGATATTTCATATTCTTTATTCAATATAGATATAGTTGGATATTTCATGTTGTTTGTGAATTAAATCAATCAATTTATATATGAGTTATGATTTTGACATGAAGTTATTAGTGGGACTGGTTTTTTACAACCCCTCAACGCATCAATACTATCATGAGGTGAATCAGTAATCTTGTATTAAATGGGATCTAACACGTAGTTTTAACCATCTAGTGAAAGTTCGTGATGGTAAAGACATCATAATGTATGAGATAATTACATATATTATTTATCATTTCCTTCATTATGGATTAAATTTTATTATCCATGAGATTATTACATTTACATTATTCATGGAATCATTTTATACTCAAGTTATTGATTAAATGGAATGTGTTTCTAGTTAATTACATTTACATATTGATTAGGAATTATCTAAAAATGATATTCAAGTTATTTATTAAATAGAACGTCTATCTAGATATTTACCTTTTCTTACTGATTATTCATTTTTGATTATTAATTATTTATCTATGATAAATTACACTTTATGTAACTCACGTTGAGTTTTTGAGCTCACTAAATGTTTCTTAATTTCCTTAACATATGAATAAGTAAACTATGAATGAGTTTAAGGATACATAATTTTTAGTTTTACTATGTGATATTTCATGGTTTCAAATGTGATTCAAGACTCAAGTAAGTATCTAGTTTATGAAGACTCCTAAACTATTCAATCATTTTGGATAATATATCCTATTTCAAGAACCAATTTAATAAATTAATCACAATATCTAGGCTACTAAAATCATGTTAATTTTATTTGGTATAAAAAATATTTTTGTAGGAACCCTGGGAACTATATTTTGGAATAGATTGATTATGTAAAATAAATGTATGTTTGAAATTTTATATAATCATAGAAGAAGGTCATAATGTTTTTGTAATTAAAAGATTATGTGATTTTTCATAGAAATACATCCCTATCTAGATATAATAAGTAGACATGGTTTTTCCACAGTAGTACCTATGGTAAATATATCTAAAAAGGTCTCATTGGGATTTGACTAAATCATCACATACTGTATGAAAATATGCCTTACTACACACTTTTTTGACACTACCGTGGAATATGTGTTATATAATTCACATTTTCTATACAAACCATTATGATAGAGTTAAAATTAGTGATACCCCAAAATACACTATGTTTATAATTCAGATGAGGATAGTTAGTGATTTTTAGGCAGTATCATGATATAATAATTCTACATTTTATTATTATTTTAATGGAATAGCTACCACTTCTGAGTTTTTATGTTATGTAAGTTAGTTGGAGACATTTATTGAGTTTTAATATATGTATGAGGTGTGTTTATCCCTTTTGTAAAACTCGTTTTGTTGTTAGAATGTTTTTTGAGAAATAATTATTTAATATTTATGGGAAATATATAAGTTTATTGATAACCGTTAGGTTTAATATGATTAATGATGTTGATGTAATAATTTTCAATTAATATAATTTCATTTTGTTAAAAAACCTAATCATATAGAAGAAATTAATGTTTAAAATTGATTTTATGATTATTGTATTTTTGGGTATAGACATTATATTTTGAGGAACAATATTGAAATTATATAAATATGGATATAGAAAAAGAAAAACATACATATCAGGTGACAACAGGATACATCAAGTAAGGTCGGAGATCTTAAACACACAACCTATGGGTGAAATAGGTACTTCTCCTACCACGAGCCTACATGATGTCTAGGTTAGGATGACATTTGTTTACATTAAAATTTTGGTGGATAATTATTAAGCTGATTTTGGGAAGCATATTTTATGATCAAATATTTTCTATTTTGAGGTGAAACCAGTATTTAATATTGAGGATAATTTGACTATAAGGTTATTTATATATAAATAATCAATGTAGAAAATTAAGTAGAAATTTCAATTTAAAATATATAATTTAACCATATGAATGTTAATGCATTTTTTTATCTTACCTTATTGTAAACATTTTATATTTGGTTAATATTTGAAGATAATCGTAATATTTGATTATTATTTTATGGATCCTATGATCTATTAAAGAATAATATTATTTATTTAGATATAAAAATCCATTTTATAAATTATTTTCCTAGATTAAGATATGAAATAGAAATTTATCAAAGCATAACCAAAGGATTAAATTATTATTACGAAATAAAAATATATCAAGTATGTATATTTCGATATATTCAGGGACAATAAATGTCACAAACCAATTATGGTCTCCATAAAAACATGCACCCGACCTAGCCTGTGGCAATTAATTAAGGGCATTCCTGACCCACATTGTCTGGCACAAGTTCCTACTTATCAAAAAATGAAATTTGGGAATGATTTACACGAGTTTATAAACATAAAACAACAAATGAATCCAATAAACCAAATCTGTATTTTTCAAACCAAAACATGTTTTACAAAATTTCAGAATTGAATTACAAAATATAAATCAAAACTAGAAGGATTTAAAAAAGAAAAAGAGTCATAAGGTACATCCCGACAACCTCCTCATGGAATGGGGCACCGCCATCAAGGCACCTCCATGACATTACGCCAACAAGGCACACTAGAAACCCAAACCATTGGCACTGAAAGATTTATCCTAACCTGTGACAAAATAACCTTGTCTACTGACACCCATGGGTGTATGTAGGGTGTGATCCAAAGCCCAGTAGGATTCCACCACACAAATATTTCATGTGATAATCATTATAATACAAAAATCATGCATGTTTGGTAATCATGAAATTCTAGATGAGATTTATAAAAGATGAATCTTTAAATAAAACCATCTTTCAAATGAGATACGTTAAAATAATCCAACATGTTTAAATATAATTAAAATTATACTTAATTTATCCTTACAAACACACCATATGCTTATGGTATGTATGAGATGTGTAATGAGCACTAGCAATGGGAAAACAACCACAGGCACTATCTCATTGTGTGTCCCAGGTACCTCTTACTCGGTGAAAGTAACCATACCAATATCCAATCTCATGCAAACAAGCCACTTATGGGGATAATTCACAGAACCTATCGGCCCTACAAAATCATCATCATTATAGTTTATTTAGTGTTGTAATCTTCATTCTTGTCACATGAAATCAGGGCCAACCCCTATGGGATCACTAGCATACTAGTTCACAACCACCCACCTAGATATGTGGGTTTTCCCTCTTCTTCTCAAAAAGTTCCAAAATCCATGAAATATAATTTTCACAAGAAAATACCACATCAAAGTAACACACACACAAAACAACCCACTCACATGTCACTTAATCCCCTTTTTAATACAAATAAATTTTTAAAATCATACTCACACCAGAACCACCCACAACACGTTTCACATCTTTCACACTTCAACAAATCCTTTAACAAATTTACAAATCCATTACAAGATAGTAAACATAACATAACATCCTTTCAAATTAAAATATACCATTTCAAATGTAAACCCCTACCAAAATAAGTTTGGTAACATAGTTTCACCTCTTACATAAATCAAGAAAACATGTAAAACCATCACAAAACAAATCCAAGGATCGTAAGCATGTTTTGCACATAAAATCCTTCTAAAAACCCTCTTTGAAGACAAAAAGGATACTAATATCGCATTAAACCATATTTTTAAGCCATATCATCATTTAATAAGACTATTCCTTGAATCATAAGAAAACCCCAATGAACCCAACATGGAATATACACCAAAGATATTCATTTTTCACAAAAATGACACTTAAAAATCAACCTCTTAACAAATGCAGCCAAATATATTTTTATCACCATGAAAAATGGAGGATAATAATTCTAAAAATATAAATCAAGAAAAACTAACTCATCCAATAATTCTTATACGTGGAATAACCTATCATTTGTGCCAAAAACATCAAACTGTTGTGTTTAACAGTAATCGCATCACCATCGCCCCACAAGGAAGTGAAATCAAACCCTAATCCACAATATTTCAATAGAACAACACAAAATAAAACTATAGGTATGAACCCTAGAAGCATAAAATTTTATAACCTCAAGAAAAGATGAAGAAACCCAAAAAAATGGGAGGAACATGAGAGGAAACGCACTTAATTGAAAGATCTTGAAGAAATCACCCCAAATCCACCAAAAGTTGAATGTGCGTGAAACTAAAATTGGTAGGAAGGCTTGAATGATGATTAGTAGGTCATGTGGGGACTAAAATGGGGAAAAGGTGTTAAAATTTAATGGTTTAAGAAGGAATCAAATTACATTCTCAAATCTTGATAACTTGAGAAACCTTGAGATGTTTCTCGATAATCTACAATGAAAATGTGCTCCAAAGTGGGGAAACAGATAAGGGAGGTGATTATTGGGTTTTTTGGATTTGGGTGGAAGATTTAATCAACTAAAATGATTAAAAATGATTTTTATTTGAAATAATTAATATAAAATTTTAAAATTGGAACTAGGCTCAAGGGTTGTCCCAATGCCTAAATAAATCACCCAAATCCAAAATGATAATGAGTTTCTAAGGGGTCTAAATGGATATGGTGGTTTGAATAGGTCAGGTTATTCCTAGTGGGAAGTGGAATAGGATAAAAATTCTAATTAATTAAGGAGTTATAAATAAAACAACTTTTGTTTTTAAATCTGGAAATGGACACGCCATTTAGCACAAATCCTGAAAACCCACCATTTTCAATAAAAATGCATTGGAAACCCCTTAAAAAATAAATAATTGAAATTAAATGAAAAATAACTTTAAAATAATTAATGTATGTAAAAATTCTCCCCACCATAAATCTTTATTATTTTTTAAATGCATAAGAAGGCCAAAATTAAAAAGGAAACATAATAAGAATGCCAAAAATGGACTCTTTTTCCTTGATTCGCCCACCCCTGAAATGCTATTATATATCTAGTTGATCAATAAAGTAAGGTATACTCTATACAAATAAAACATACACCACTTTCCTGAAATTATCATGCACATTCAAACTTCATCCCAAAACAAAACACCTAAATCACTATCTGAATAAGTCTAAATCAATTTACCTAAACAAACAACAACATCGAATAAGGTTAACATGGTCTCAATTCAAAAAAAATTGTTGGGTACACTCTAATACTAATGTTTACCCAAGGAGGAAGTTTGTGGTTAAATATATCCAATTGAGACAACCAATTTCTAATAAAATACCAAGGAAAAAACCAAGTCACTGATACGGGGATACACAAATGGGTGCCCCACTACAAGAGACAACTTAAATATTACAGAGACAGAATCGGGACACTAAGAGTGGAATTCCCTAACGGAATCCCATATATAAGGGGTAGAAGTTTAATATAGCTTTCCAAAATAACTTCCATGAGACCCATTGTGGGTATCCCCACCATAAGGACAAACCATATTAACTGAATAGCAAGGGACGACAAGAAAAGACCCCAAAATTTAAAGGGTTGGCACAACCGCACAATTAGTCTTTATAGTTTGGGAACCTATTGGGCAACCATATGGAGAATTCATGCCAAGGGGAAACTTTTAGTTGTTACATGGGCCAAGGATCATGGTAATGTGTTAGATACTATCTCTTACTACACTATTTCATAGGTTATCACACGATTACTACTATTTCTGTACAAATAGTGCGCTACAATCTACATATCCCTAATTTCTTACTATTCTCTAAAAACTCAAAGGGAACAAATGGGAGAAAATCATGAACATAGGACATAGCGTGGGAATGAGATCCCCCCACCTTTTCATGGAATGAGAACAACTATAGAAAGAAGGAAATAATAGAGGTTTAAACTATTCCCATATTTCGTACCAAGGAAAGGATTTAGACCAACATTTTTATTAATGACCCTGGGATTTCCCTGACTATGTTCCAGCTTCAATACAGGACTAATGGATGGATCTCATATGATCCAAGAATCTTTGACCCCGCAGTCAGGCCTTTGGAAACCCCCAAATATAACAACTTATTTCGGTTCCACAAACAACTACATTTTGATCCCAGATTGGTTCAACGTAACACAACACACTTCAAACTCAGTTTAACAAAACTTGACATTTTTCCAAAATAAGATCATAGAAGATGCACACACATCACCCCTTGTTTCATGAGATGAAAAATGGAATGAGGGAAAGAAATATGAGAAAAACTTCCTTTAAATAGAGGATATCAACATTTTTCAAAGGGAGGAACACTTCTGACAAAACAAAGACTCTCAAAAGAGAGAACAACCTTCACTTTTTTAGTCAAACAAGAACATGACAACATAAGGTGTCATCGAACTTGGATCTTGTGACTGATTGAATAAACATATGGATAGGGACATTATAGTGAGTCCTAAAAACATAAAATTAATTAGAAATGGTCAAATAATACTCTTATGACCATATTCCCCTAACAGGTGGCTTAACGTGAATCCTTATTTCAGAGAGACTGATAAAAGAACTAAAGGCCCTCCTATACAACATTTTACATCGAAAACCCCAGACCGCTTCAACCTTTAGCGACTCAGGTAACTTAAGGAACTAAGTTCTCTTTCAACCTTCCATGACCACACTCCTACTATAAGAGGATCCACAAAACCATGAAAGGAAATGGTGTAAAGTCAACCTTAAAATCTTTATAAAATGTATCCTTGCGTTGATAAACTGGAGGACTTTCCAATAGAGAAGCAATCTGGGTTGCATGCCATTCATGCTTTAAATATTTTTGGGGGTGTACCCTATCCAATAAGAGAAACCAAGGACCCAAAAAAGATGGTACATTGTTCAAAACTCCACTATTCATATCTTAACACATGAGTCAAGCCATCATAAGGGTATCCTAAACATTTCTCAGAAGAAACCACTGACCAGCCCTTCAACACAACATTCCGACCAAACACAAACCCAGAACATCATTGAAATAATAGTGGTTCTTGAATTCAAAACATCCCAAAAAAACCAAATTTCTAAAAGTAAACAAGGCACACCACTCAAATAGGTCATCAAGATATCATGTTTTTCTTTAACATAAGTCACTTCATTGAAAATAAATGGTACGGTGGTTAGAGTACCCACCAATGGTATCCAATGGGCCTCAAACATGAATGCATTTATACCACACCAAGAACCCTCCTCATATCCATTATGGAACTTATAAATTCATCCTGTTGACCATTAATGATCCCATATAACCCCATTCATGTGGATTCTCATGGAAATACTAATGGTTGAAACAAAAATTCCTTCCAATTTTCAAAATCAAAACATTCAACCGACACTTCGATTTTTCTCAAAATCCCTTACCATAGAAAAAAAATCCTAATTTATATCTAACAAAATATTCTATAAAGGCCCAATAATTCAAATAAAAAATAAATTTTATTCCATATATTAATTTCAAAACATTCCAGCCAGTTTCAGAACACTCTATGTTTAATGAAAAAATACTCTCTTCCATCAACATCCATTCTTCTAAAACCCCATATCTTCATATTCAATAAAGATTCCAATGATTCATACTTTTAAAATGTATACAAGTAACCAAATAAAAATTTATCTTAACTCCACACACAAAAATTCCCAAAACACTTCATTAAAATCAAAACACTTATCAATAATTCAAAAAATTCAATTTGGAATATATTTTAATAACACACTCAAACATAATTTAAACTTTTAAAAAATGTGTACAAACACCATTTACCATTTCAAAATAGTTTTAAAAATTCATTTCCCATTTTTTAGAAATAAATAGACTTTCTCTTTACTGAAAAATCATTTTATAAAAGTTTAAATTTCATAAATCAAGTATTATTTATAATATTAAAACCAATCTTCCAGGATTCCAAAACAAAAGAACATAAGATATTACAATAGGAAACTAGTTTTTTTGGGTGACTTGGAAATATGATTGGTGGACATACTCCAATCACTTCACCATAACATAGAGTTTTCTAGGACAATATCCCCATATCCACATGGCATTCCAGGCCCTACGAGATCACTGAGACCATTGACCTAACTCTTTGTTCATTTCCCCAATGACTGATGACCGATGAAAATAGAAGGAATCAGATAAAACATGACTTCCCCTGGTGAAATGAATCCTTTCATTAGGTTTTCTATCTAGTCACCCAACTTGTAATTAGAATTTCAAGTCTGGAAAACCCTAGATTTGAACTATCCCAACACTTCCTCAAATAATAAGACCTGAGATAGCGAACCTGAACCCCTTTGATATCATTATGTAACGAACTGAATTTGGTGTCCATCAAGATCGGCATCCGACCTAGCACGTGGAAAACCCCGAAGGGCATTCTCAATCCTCAAGGGCTATCACAAGTTCCCAGATTTTAAAAAACTGGTATTTAGGAATGATTTTCCTGAGTTTATGAATATAAAACAACAAACTAATCTAATAAAACAAATCTTGATTTTTAAACCAAAACATCTTTTACAAAAATTTATAATTGAGTTATATAATCTAAAAGAGAACTCAAAGACTATAAAAAGTGAAAAAAATGATAAGGTACAACCCAATAAAATTCTCATATAAAGGGTTTCTTCCCTCAAGCTATCTCCATGACACTACACTAAGAAGGACCTCTATAAACCCAAACCATTGGAACTAACAGCCTCACCCAATCCTACGAATAAGTAACCAAGTCTACTTACACGCATGGGTGTATGTAGGGTGTGATACAAATCCCAATATTATTCCCCCATATAAATATTAAATGTTATAATAATTATAAGACAAAAAGTTGGAAGTTTTTTAAATAATAAATTCTAGTTTAAATTTCAAAAACATGCAACTTTAAAGAAAAATTGCTTTGAAGTGGGATACATTAAATGAAAAAAAAAACTTTTAAATAGAATGACAATGCTACTGAATTTTTACATCCAAACATACGTTATTATGATGGTATGTATAAAATATCTAAAGAGCACTACAAATGGGAAAACAGCTATAGGAACTAGCTCATTCTGGGTTCTGGATACCTCATACTCTGTGAAAGTAACAACTCAAATATCTATTCTCGTGCACACAACCACTAGAAGTGATCATACCCATAACATAGTGGTCCCCAAAATCATCATAATACTAGTTTAGTTAGTGTTTTCATCATCAAATTTGATATGTAAAACTAGGGCTAAACCCCATGGTATCACTTGAATACTAGTTCACATCCACCCACCTAGATTCTCGGGTTTTCTCTTGTGCTAAAACAAGTTCCACAAGCCATCAAATAGAATTTTAAAATGAAAATATCACTTCCTAGTCATACACACACCAAACATCCCACACACATGTCACATGATTCCCTTTTCATTCCAATTTATTTTGGAGATCATACTCACACCAAAACATGTCACAACATGTTTCACCTCTCTTTCACACTTCAAAAAATCCATTAATTTTTTTTACAAAACTATTCCATGATAGTATATATAAAATAACACCCTTTTCACAATAAAATAGACATTTTCAAAAATCACACTCCAACCAAAAGACTAAGGAAACATATTAGCACTTCTTAAATAAATCAAGAAACCATTTAAAACCATAACAAAACAAATCCAACGAGTATATCATGTTTTTCACATAAAATCTTTCTAAGAACCCTTTTTGAAGACCAAAAACATACCAATATCACATAAAAACATAATTCAAGCCATAATATCATTTAATAAAAGTATTCCCTAAATCATAAAACACCACCAATGAACACAACATGGAATACCCATCAAAAATATTATTTTTTCACAAAAATGCCACATAAGAACCTACATCTTAACAAATGATACCAAATATAATTCCCACAAAAAAGGTAGATAATCATGCTAAAAATAAACTTCAATAAAAATATCTCATCCAGTAACTCATACACATGAATTCACAAACCATTTGTTCCAGAAACTCTACATTGTTGTGTGAAACATCAATCGCATCACCGCCACACCACAAGAAAGTTAATTTAAGCCCTAATACACAATATTTCCCCAAAATGAAACAAAATGAAACCCTATATATGAACCCTATCATCTAGATGTTGTATAACCTCATGAAATGTTGAAGAAACCCTAATTAAATGGGAGGAATATTAGAGGAAACTCACTTAATTTAAATATCTTGAAAAATCTTCACAAATACACCAAAATATGAATCTCCATGTAACCAAAACTGGTATGAAGTATCAAATGATTCTAATTAAGTCATGTGAGGACTGAAACGGTGGAAAATCAGTAAAAAATTAATTTATTATGAAAGAATAAATTAAATTCTCAAATCTAAAATATTTGAGAAACCCTGAGAAGTATCTCCATAACTCCAGATGAAATGATCCCCAAAGCATAAAAATAGATGATGGGGGGAGCCAAGGGTTTTTTTCTTTGGATAAAAGGTGTAATCACCAAAATAGAGTAAAAATGAATATGATATAAAAGAATTAAAATAAAATTTTGAAATAGGAATTGGGCTCATGGGTTTGTCCAATGCCTAAATAAATCACTGAAATACAAAATGATAATGAGTTCTTAAGGGGGAAAAGGCTATTGTGGTTTTAATGGGTCATGGGAGGAAAATTGGGAAGTGGAATGGGTGACAAATGATAAAACATTAAGGTTTTATAAAATAAACAAATTTTTTTTTTAAATCTGAAAATGGGCTCGTTGTTTGGCCAAAATCATGAAAACCCATCATTTCTTGTAAGAATGCTTGGGAAACCCCCATGAAAAAAATAATTGTAATTAAATGAAAAATACATTTAAAACAAGTAATTAATGTGACAATAAAAGATTAATCAACTCTAGGAAAACATATTAAAACAAAAAAATTACTATTACATTCATATTTGATGAATCAATGGTCTTTTAACTCGTCGAAGATTTTTTGGTGGTCATTACCATTATCTTGATCATGAACATTTTTTATTGTCAATTATCTCTAACAATTTCCAAAATAATCTTCATTTTTATTCCATGTGGATATTTTTACATCCCACTATTATTCTCTTACATGGAATCCATGGTAGTTGTTATTCTTGATGAAATTCATAAAAACATTACCATTTTTTATAAGATGTTTTTTAACCCTTTTACGATGTTGGTTTTCAACATATAAATTCTCTAATATCAAACCCTTGATTTCCATGTTCATGTTGAAATTTAGAGGAATTAATTTATTAAATTTTGGGAGAATTTTATCTGAGATTATTTTATAGTATATTTATTTTAATTAAATTAAATATTTTTGATAGTATACAGTTCATGAAAACACATGATTTTAAAAGAATAAAATTTTGTTCGATGGTGCATAAGACAGACATCGCCAAGCTTAAACAACCTGAAAAATATATTATTTAAATATGATTATTATAACTGAGTTATAATATTCATGGGTATGAATAATATTGAATACATTGTCAAATATATATAAAGGTCCTACCCAATATAAATTTTTGAATAAATTCTAAAAAATTAATCGCTAAAATTATAATAACTATATTTTATTCTATAAAAAAAGTTTCATAACAAAATGATTTATATTTCATTTTGAGAAAATATATTATAATTATATTTTAGGTAATTTATAAATTTTATTTTTTAAATTAAAATCATTTTTGAAATCATAATTTCTATATTAAACAATGGTTAAATTTTATGATTTTTTTAAAAATGTTAATTTATCAGTAAATAGTGATATATATCAATTTTTGGTTAAACTATCATTGATTACAAATCATTTATGATTTTTAAAAGTACCATTATTATTTTAATATGATTTAAAATTAAAATAATTCGAATTTAGTGACATTTAATTCTAATAATTACATTTTTATTCTCTTTATACTGGATTTTAATATAGGTTTATTTTGAGGTTTTAACCCACATTTTTTAAGAATCTATTTTAATGTGCATAATGCCTCTCCATATTATCTAATTAAATAAATCTAAATTAAGAATGATTAAAAATAAATTTATATATAATTTATTATCAAATATGAATCTTAATTAATTAATTTTTTTATTAATATTCATATATTTTTTTAATGTCATTTTATTCTTCAATATTTCATTTCTTAAAAAAAATACACATGTTTATGGCTTTTATTTTTAGTAAAATTATACCAAAACTATGAATTTCAATTACAAAAATGGATTATATATTTGGAAT